>CP092877.1:5839268-5858901 GCA_030710605.1 Cordylochernes scorpioides | reverse complement strand
TAGTGTCACACACAGAGATAATATCTGAGAATAGTACAATAGTAAATTACATCAACTAACCCCGGGAGTCGGACCGTACAGAGAACCCCCCAAGAAGACTTGCTGAGCGCTGTAAAACCTTTTACGAGAATAAGGGGAAGGAAGGGAGGGAAGGAAGGTTTGTTAGAAATAAAAGAGCGCTAGCAGTCTCGATAGGATATCAATACGAGAAATATTCTGCCTCTGAATATCGGAAGTTAAATCTTTTTGTATTGAGCGTAAAAAATTCTCTTTTTATTACTATTATTGGATCCGAGCAGAATTCCAGGTATATATATTCCCTTTCGTAAAAATAACAGAGCGAATATCTTTCAAATAATTGTTGCGTGAAAATACGGCGGCGGTGGCAGTAGAGAAAAGATATTGGTGAAATGTATAAAGTTTTTTCTTATATATCTTATACCTATGTAGGTAGAAAGACGCAATTTATTCTATATATTATATATACATATATATTATAAATATATATTATTGAATCTATATTTATGATTATATATTTCAAACCTCTCTAGACCGGAGTAAGAAAATGAAAATGAGAATGCATATGACAGCTCTAGTAAAAAAAGTGGACTGACAGACCTAATAATGAGATTTGTAGGATCTGGATATTCCATGTTAGGAAGCGCAGATTGATAGGAATTAGGATGTGCTGGCCGTGTTTTGAAAGGCGATTTAGGAAATGATTCAGTTCTGGAATTCAGTGCTTATGTAATTAAATTAATAAAAGGCATTAAGACCACGGAGTGGATTATTTGCTACTAAATCTCCCAAAGGTAGTGGAACTCCATGGCTGCCCCATCCACCTGATAATAATCGAATTTCTAAATATATACATATATATGAAAAACCACTTGAAAGTAATTTTAAAAAAAGGTCAGGTGTTGATATTAAAAATAAAAAAGGCATATCCTGACCAGGAGCACATGTGCATTTGTCAGGATATCCCTTTTTTATTTTTAATATCAACACCTGACCTTTTTATTTTTTCTATGGTTTTTTCATATGTTAAGCGTATTTACGCAAGTTTGGCCTTAAATACCCATTTCTTGGTTTCGGGAAGCCACTGGGACCAAAAATATTTTTTTGGTCACAGTGGTACAACCTACTCCACGTTGACGAGCGCCAACAGCGCGAAACGCGTTCGTGGATGGCTTTTCTTGATTTATCAAGAAATTGGGTTGGTCAAATATCAAGGAACAGGTTAAATCAATGAATAGTTGATTTCTATTCCACCAGATGGCGCTCTGTCTTCTGAAAAGCACATGTGCTCGTGGTCAGGATATGCCTTTTTTATTCTTAATACATATATATATAATGATTTACGACCATGGAATTATTGTAATATATCCAAATATGTAATACCACATGTCTCACCACGTGAATGTACATACTCGTAACTTGCTATTTACTGCAACTATGAAACATCAAATAACATCAATCTGTACCGCTTAAGACTGTAATAAAGTATAGCAACTGTACAGATAGAAGGAATGGAGAATTACAGGAGAAACTTAAGTCTGATACTAATCAGTCCTAGTACGATTAGGAAACGAGGCTTTAGAAACCCAGTCCAAGTTTTACGAGGACATGGAACTCTTGGCTGATGTAAATTTCCCCACTTGATTACGTCAGAAAGGGCAGTGACCTGCCTGGGCCCGTGGAAGCTATAAAAGGAGGCTACCAAACCTAAGTAGTTAGTACGTTTTCTTCCGTCAGCGAGAGCCTTGGTACACGTCACATCGATCGCCAGGTAACCCTTCCCTGCCTGAATCCTCCTCTTTCCATTCCTTCTTGACGACAGCCGCTTCTTCTGTGGAATCTCTGTTTGCTTATTTCACCTTTGGTCAATCTGTGTCGCCTTCCCCACGACTGCACGGTAGCGGTGACATCGAGTCTCATCTAGTATCAGGTAATACTGGTCCGAGAGGTCCCAAGATATCACATATATATGTGGTGTGAGATCCTGAGGGTCTCTCGCTTTACTGTGGTAACCAAGAGGGTCAATCAACCCTGTAGTAACCGAGAGGGACAGTCAAGGTGGGGAGAGTTTTCCAATCTCTGCACCTTGGAAGAGCTTTAATGGTTCTCACAGAGTACAGCAGTCGTGGTCGAGGCAGAGTGGAAGACTTGGAAATTTCTACACAAAAAACGAAGGGGCACAGTTGTACTAGGAAAGTTCCGTGAACAGATAAAAGTTGAGCTAGGAGCGAAAGATGGAGAAGGTTAAGAAGATTCCTTACTGGCCTATATAGTCGATGAGGCGGACCTTGGGGACATCTGACGAGGGCTCCCGCTGGTGGTGAAGTGACTATTCTATGGCGGCATGGTTAATGGGTGGACAGGCGACATACGCTCCCGCGGACTGTGAAGTGACTGTATATTTTCGTCTAGGGCGGAGGTCTTATATATCTTTGCCGAGAGGAAGTACTGTGTTTCAGCCGATGCAATAAGGGCGTGGATCACGGAAGAGATGTCATTGTACACTCTTGACGACAACTGGCAACACCCTGACATCTTTTAGGCCTCGTTCTTAAAGTTGTTGGGCTTCTTATACTCTAATCTGTTTTTGCTATTTAACTCAACTTTTCTTCTATTACACAGTTTATTTATTTATCCTCATTTTGTACAGAGTACATTATATATTGTTGTGCGAAGACACATGTCAATCATCCGTATACTTATTTACAGAGGTGTTTATAATACTACATGACAATCTTGTTATATTTTACACCAATATAGGGTTTTTGGTTCAAATTACCATATATTTATATATATACATAGAAATTATAACTGCACACACATATATATGCATTACACCACTCATACATATTTATACAACTCTCTAGCTAGTTTCTGAAACAGTTCTAAAATCAGACAACCAATGTATATATAATAAATAGTATTATAATTTTAATTAATTTTTTAAACAAATTTACCAGAAAAAATATATTGAGCGCGATACCCAAATGGATATAAATTTTCTATATGAAAAGTAGCTTGAAATATATATTTTCTAATTATTTTCTCGAGCCCATTTCATTTTACCACTATAATTTATATTGTGAAATCTTTATAAGGATTGTTCTTTCCTGATATATTTCAACTATCTTTCTCTCTCTCTTACTTTATCTAGTACTGATACCAGTCAAATACAGGTGCACTCTGGCTTTTGCGATATATTTCAGTCATGTATATTGCCTCAATAAGATGAAAGTTCAAAAGGTGAATCCACACCAATAACAAATGCATTCAAAAAATTGTTTTATTACCTTCTCTGAGCATCGTTCAGAAGTAAGTAAGCCACTTCAACAAATTCTGAAAGAAATTGTGTATTATGGCATCGGGAAATTGCCCTCATCTAGCCAGTCATCAGCTAAACCTTTGTTAGATTCGGCCGATAACTCCCGTGCCACGAAATCGAAGTAGCCTGGAAGGTAACTTATTTTTATGAATTTGCTGGAGCTTATGTTGTGTCCTATTCCCTGATCTGAGTTTTCGCGATGTGTAATGAGAAAATGCAGATATCACACACACATCTTTATTAAGACCACCTGTCTTATACAGATTCATCACAGGTAGAAAGTAAGCATAGATCGAGCTCCTATACTACACAGCCCCCAACAACAGCCTCCAGGTCCGACGCATGTCCAAGTGGCCACACGTTCCTTCGTGTATACGTAAGGGCAAGCGTATCACTGAAAGGGCTAGTGTGGAATCAGCCACGAATATGCAAAAATATATATGGAGTGATGTCCTTTTTTGCACATGAATATTATTATTTTGTAAAATATGAATACAACGCCAGAAAAAACGGCTTCTTGGACGAAATATCTTTAAATCCTTCTTTAAAAGAATCTATAAAAATGCTAAAAGGTAATTCTCAATCAGTATATACGTATTCCTATACACATGTATATTACGAATATTATTTTTAAAAGTAGCTTCAAGCACAATCCGATCAAATCCATAAGGAATTGAAAGAAGTACAAAATATAAATTGGATAATTATAAAGAATAAAATATATATGTAATATACGTTGAATATTACTCTTGGAAATTGATTGATAATTGTTGAAATGTTGGCGCAGTCGTGGTGCTGAGTGGATAGGTGTTCACATCAGGGGAAAATAAGCAAGAGTACACAATTGGTGGTTGAAATAAAGCAACTAAATCGGAGGAGAGAAGGGCTTGAGAGGTTATGCGGATTAACTATTGGCTGTTCAATTACATAATGGAATATTTGACTTATCTGATAGGTTGAGGCGGTGAGAAATGACTCCAGAGGGCTAGGTGCTAACTCGGTGCTGCCTAAGAGATAACTATTCTAGGTCCGGACTCGGTGGGATCCAGTTCTCCACTCTAGGTCCGAACTCGGTGGGATCCAGCTAACTACTGACAATTCTATGTTCTCGATTTTAAAACGAAAACTCTTCTTCCTTCTCATTGGTTGACCTGCGTGACGTGGAAGTTCGCTATAGGCCCGAAGCTAAAATGGCTGCTCTCTGATTGGTTCGTTTTAACTCTTTGTATTTGGACGTGTTCTGACCTGTCCAGAAGTGACAGTTTGTTGAACTCGAACTTTTACGAGTTCCGGGATAATAAAAAACTTTACTAATGACCGTCCTATTTCTAGGCCTTCTTTCTCTCCAATTTGTTAAGCCTTGTTCTTTATTGAAATTCAAAGCATACATTTCCATACATATTGGGTCGGGTTTGCATCTAGCTATGTACAAATTATGACATATATATATATATATGTGAGTAACAGGTACCTAGAAATTATTCGAAAAATAAAAAAAAAATAATATTGAGATAAATGCGTAATATAATTGTATATGCGGTGCTGTGTGAAGGCTAATGTGTATTCTAGGTGGGGGCTATATGGGAACATTTGTACGGCTCTTTGTCCGGAATAAAAGAACGCGTCTGTTTAGAAAATGAGAGGAGCAAATGAGAGAGAGATGGAAGCCAATTTAAATCCAAACGTCAGTTGTCACAGAATGTGACAACGTTCGAGATATTAATCCCAGACGTTGACTTTTGTCATCGGAATGTCTCAGAACCCACGGAAATATGGATATTCCATTTAGCAATTGTTTTGAAGTTTATGTTCAGGTGGTAGAAATTGTAGCTAATATCAAGGTATCATTCATATGATATTATATATAAGATATTAGCGGGCCATCTGTAATCCAGAATTGAAATCATTTAAACGAAATTATATATTTTTGCGCACTATAAACAATTATACCGCCACTGCAATCAGAAAACTAATAAGAGGACCAAGCCATTATTGTGAATTGTCTGTTCTACACTTTAGAGGAACCTTTGCTGGTGGTGTATTACGAGGTAACTATTAGTATGTATATAAGGCATGGCAACAGCATATATCCTTTATATATGTAAAAATGAAGTCCAAAATCGATTTTTGCTATCGCGTTGCGCAAAATTTGCAGAATAAATCATTATGAAATTTCGCATATAGGTAGCTGAAGATTTCGTTTAACATATAGGCTATTCGAAAAACTTGATGTGCTTTTTTTAAAAATGTGAAACCAAAAAGCGTTAGTTCCAGCCTTTTTCAGCTTGGCGCAGCACTGGTCGCGACGATAAATGAATTTGATTGGTTAATAATTTTACTCCTAGTTTGTTTACACGATGAATGTTTTTAAAAGGTAAGAATATTCAATCGCCGTGAAACTTTAGGAAGTTATTCACTATACTACCAGGAAGGTTTCTGGTTTGAAGTTGATTTGAAACAAATATTCGTTCGAATTTTATTTGCAAATTTTCTACTTTCACTCCTAAGCAGCGCCTCTCGTGGTATCTGGTGAAATTACATTCATAAATGCTACATTCATGTAAAAATGCTAAAATGTGAACCAAGTATAATAAATTTAATATTTAATTTGAGGATTTAGTAAAATAATATTCTAATTACGCTGTAAAAAATCTTTGCATTTCAATATTTATATATTTAAAGGAAATATCTTATTTAAAATTTAATAAATGTTTTCAAAAAATTGTGTTTCAAAAATATATATAAACGCATATAACAGTATTTATATACGTTTATAAATCTATATATAGGTGGATTGGATGTTTTCTAGAATCGTTTTAACAAATGTTGGTTAGGAAAACTTTTACTCGGGTAAAAACCGGGCGAAGCCGGGAACATTCGCTAGTATAGTATATTTTAAACTGTATAATAATGACACTTTTAGTATATGTCAAATATTTTCCAATTAGTTAGAGCCGATACTTTATAAGATCCTACCCTTCAATTAAAATGTACACTGTTCCTATTTACTACCACCCCCATATTTTTTATATATGCTATACTAGCCGAATGACCTGGGCAACGCCCGTGTTTTACCCGATTGAATGTTTTGATTCAAATACTATTTGTTACAATTATAAATTGGCGCCTTATATGAATGCATATGTTAGTTAATAACTATAGCCTATGTGCTTTATCTGTCTATGTACTGTTGGCTTCCGTAGGCGTCTCTTACTGGAAAAAAGAAATAGAGGATTCCATTTGGTTATTAACTAATATATGCATTTATTTAAGGAGCGACCCGCTCCAACACAATGGTTACAAAAACGAAAAAGCGAGTGGGGGTGGGGGGGGCAGAGGGGGGTGGGGGGGGGGGAAGGTGGCGTGATCGTAGCCGACCAATAAGAGGGCGCCATTCCAAAAAAAAGCAAACGGTGACAGAGATGACTGATGAAGAATGACGCTCGTAACTGTATATAGAATCTTTATTAATATAACCTATACACCTCTATTTGTATTTAAAATAAAATTGGTGACGTCAAAATAAAAAGCCAGAGATTGCGGCAGCTGGGGGCAGAGGAGGAAAAATCGGAAGCCCAGATGGGGGCCCCCTTCCAGGGCCTTTTATTGACGACCCCTGTAACAGGACAAGTTTTTGCAGGGGTCAGCGGGAGTATGTTCTACAGTGTGGCCATCTGCAGACCGCTTCTGTCTCTCTCGGTCTCTCTCTCCATGTCTCGGTGATAGGCATCCAAGTTTGAATCATGGCTTCTACCTCTGTCCCGTGGGCTTTCCCCGATCACTCTCGGTGCTAACATCTAGCCCTGCCTCTGCTTCTTGTTGTCCGCGTGTGGGAAGAACATCAACACTCGCCTTACGTATATGACTGCTAGTTTATCCATACATAGACAAGATCATTTGCAACAATATTACCTATATATCATAGAATAAATTAAATCAACGTTTAGTTGATTCAGTTTTACTTGGCTTTTTAATTAAAGATCTATTTAAGGATTGCTCTGTTTTAAATAAATAAATATAATTTTTTAAAAAGGTTTACATAGTTTACTCCAGTAATCTGCAGCGGTGTGTCTGGTCCACCAGGAGACAAGGATTTATAACTTTGTTAAGTTGCTTCAAGTGTCGATTGACATGTTATTTCTGTGATTTCACTTCTATGTAGGCAGCTTGACACGTTTGGCATTGAGGTTTTTAATTACCTTGTTTTCCTCCTCCTGTTACAAATATGCTTAGATTCTTAGAGGTTAAAGATTGGTTTTATATTGCGAGAGGATTGAAATATGTAGAGATCATATATTGTAATATAAAATTTAGAATTCTCTCCGCGTCGTAGCTGATTAAAAAAATAGATCATATATTTACAAATTGAATATGGCTATTATTTGAAAATAAAAATCCATTTTGATGAATTTTTGATTAATTTATATTATTACTAGACGAATGACCCGGGCAACGCCCGGGTTTACACGATTAAATGTATTATTCAAACACAAAAACACAAAACACAAAATAAAACATAGCAAATATAGCAAGAGCAGTTATTTTAAACGCTGAATTAGATCAGTTATAGCAAAAAATGAAAATATATACCTGCCGGCGGCGCGCGCCCGTTGGCTGCCGGCGAGCACGTGACTTCCCTGTGCGCGCGCATGGCTGTCGGCGAGGGCCCACGCGACCGCCCGCCATTCACGCGCACAGGGAAGTCAAGTGCTCGCCGGCAGCCAACGGGCGCGCGCCGCCGGCAGGACGCCTGAGTGTTCTAGAGGGCGCTGCTCGTGAGCTAAGTAGAATAATTTGAATATATAGTTTTAATAAATGATTTATATATATTTTTTAAAATAGCCTATCGTCATCCCCGTTATTTTTTACCTATGTATGGAAATTTTGGTTTGAATTAGTGAACTACTGCGAATTTGTATACCGGACATACAAACCAACAAACAGACAAACATACAAACATTCATTTTTATATATATAGAAGATATATTTTGTAGCATTTCTGAAGGTTTCATAAAAGTTTACAGGTCCATCTTAAATATGATGAAGTTTGTAAAATCGCACACCGAATCTGGTAGAAGAGCAGTTTTACTCGAAAGTTTGTTTTAATAAAAAATAAACTCATTTTTTTGTAAGTTTTTATAAATATTTATATACGGCATATCTTTAAAATATTCTTATTTTTAGAAAGTATTTCTCAAATATGTATTAAATCAATATAAAGTTATTTCTTCCAATGGTCTTGTATAATATCCACCCGTTATTTAGATCATAACACAAACGACCTCGGTAAATAGAGGCGAGTTGCCCCTCGAAATATTGGGGAGAATAGGTTTTTTTATCCAAATATCTGTGAATTTCACTTTCTCACTGAAAATATCAGTCAATGCCAAAGGGGATAATTTCATTCGTGCAAGTAAATGTTTTAACAATGAATTCTCTCGTCTCTATGAATAAATTTGATCAATTAGAAGGTTCATCATCTCTCGCAATTCCGAAGTATATAGATAGATATTACCCTACTAAATAATTAATAAATAGAAATTAATTTTGAATGTGTCTTTACCATAAGACATCTTCAGCGCCGTATGTAAAACCTACATGCTTCGACTACTAACGACCATATGTGGTGGAATATTTATAAGCCAGGTAGCCACTACTTCTCCAGAGTTCCAAGTCATCGAAATAAATCCCTAACAACCTTTTAGATCAGACCAATGTAATCGGCCCCTAAAGTTACAATTTCATTTACAAAATCCCGAAAAACGCCTTGATATTGTCTTATTATAAATTAAAATGACCTCGTTTTAAAAGATTCAAGTGGTAATAATTGTGAAAATAAAAAGCTAAGAAAATTACATTATCAAATTTTGATTCTTTAGCAGTTCGAAAAACATATTTTCTCATATTCATCATACACACACAATGATGTTATTCTAATATTAGGATCCTTTGTGGAATAACATACATGACGTCTTTGTATAAATGACATGATGTCCTCATACAAAACATTAAGTCTTTATACAAATGACATGGTATCTTCACACAAAAAATGACGCCTTTGTACCAATAGCATTTTGTCAGACATCACTTACTACGGCAATAAGGGTAGACATATGACGTCGTACAGTAGATCAACATCCGCAGCGGTTTAATCTCCGAGCCTCCAAATCCTCCGTTCAATTTAAAACCAATGGATTCCCAGCGGAGAGAGAAATAATAATTATACTCGGGGAGTAAAGATTGCTCTCGGAAACTTCATTTGTGGCGCCTTTTAAACTCCAATCTGACTCGGGTATTGGATTCCCATCACCAGCCACCGCCACCGGTGAATATTTTAAAGTAAATAAACATCATTTCTACATCGATAATCCCCGCATTTCACACATGGCGGCGGAATTCCAAATTGGAACACGAGTTATCGCCAGATGGAACCTAATGTCTCTTGTACAACTCAGATATTTATGGTTTCCTTCCATGGAACTGCACATGTTACATTTGGAGATTTTTATTGAATTCAAATTAAGCCTAATTTGGAAAATTCCAATTCGCTCTTTGTTTGTTTTTCTATGATTAGAATACATATATTTCTGACATTGTGTTAGAATAACATCCTTAGTTGAGTTTACAAAATGTATGAAAGACTTTGCTAGTTTTCCTCATATTTTCAACCTATCTGAAGTTGAATCTGAATTATACTGTCAAGCCATCATTTTACCATATTTTCTCCTGTAGAAGGGCGTTCGTGATTGAAAGCTAGGGAATAAAAGGTTTTTGAAAAGAAACATTTCCCTGGAGGCCTGGTATACTTCTACTCAATAATGATGATTATTTACCGAGTAGGCTATCACAGAATATCACCTGACAATGTTATTATCTTTTTTAAAATATCAAAACTTTATATCATATTTTAAATTGTAATATGATACATTTTATAATTTATTTTTAAAACCCAGCTTTGTAAGCCAAAGTCTAGCTTGTATATGTAAAATTGTTGAAAATGATCCTTTCAACGTATGGATAAACTGGCAGTCGTGTACGTGAGACGAGTGTTGATGTTCTTCCCACACGCGGACAACAAGAAGTAGAGGCAGAGCTAAATTTTAGCACCGAGAGTGATCGGGGACAGCCCACGGGACAGAGGTAGAGGCCATGACACAAACTTGGAAGCCTATCACCGAGACATGGAGAAAGAGACCGAGAGAGACAGAAGCGGTCTGCCGATGGACACACTGTAGAACATACTGCCGCTGCCCCCCTGCTAAAACCTTGTTTACAGGGGTCGTCTATAAAAAGCCCCTGGAGGGGTGCCCATCTGGGCTGGGCGTTGGCTTTTTCCTCCCCTCTGGCCTGCAGGTGACCACTCTTTGGATTTTTATTTTGACGTCACCATTTTTAGTTTAAATACAAATAGGGGTCTACAGGTTATATTAATAAAGATATAGCAAATATACAAAATATGGGGGTGGTAGTATATAAGAACAGTGTACATTCTAATAGAAGTGTATAATATTATTAAGTATCGGCTCTAACTAATCGGAAGATATGTGAAATATACTAAAAATGTCATTATTATACAGTTTAAAATACATTATATATATTTTATACATTTTCATTTATTATCATTTACTTTTCAAGCTCAGCTTTCTAAGTATTCTAATTATCTGGTAAATTACTTCGCTACACACAGTCGAAATAAGATAGGCAATTTTGTTGTAAAACATGATATTTATAAAATGAGAAATAGGGCTGTGCTTTTTGAGAAATGTCCGTTACTGAGTCATTAGTTCCCGAATAAACTGACTTCTTTCTTGTTTGATCGCTTTTGTATTGTCAGAGCATCTTGAGTATATCCTATATGGCGAGTTAACATTTAACAGGTTACATTGTCATTTACATATAGGTCTTTGGAAAACAATATAACACACACAATACATACTGTAGTCAAATCTTTCATTTTCTCACCTAATGAACTACTTCTCGGGCCTCCATTTTTTTTCAAATCGAAAATGATTTGTTATGATTTAAAACATCCTATAATGAGTCAATATCACCAGGTTTGACCAGAAGTAAATATGCCTTAGGTGGTCTTTCGTGGGACTTCATATATTTTATTTTTTAGAATATACAGTAGAACCTCCCTGTAAAGGACAACCCATAATTGCAGAGCCAAACTGTCCTTTAGGGAGAGGTGTCCTCTTATCGGAGAGTTGTTGAATAGTAAAAATGATAATTTTGCAAATGAAAACTGTCCATTATAGAGAGGTGTCCGCTAGCAGGGTATCCGCTGAGGGAAGGTTCTAATATTTATGAAACAGAAAAGCTGAAATACGAAAAGCAGTACTGAGAAATATTTCATAGCAATCAAAATCTGGAAGGCTGATTCAATAAATAACTACTGATTTGAGGTTAGAAAGAATATATATAAATAGGAATAGAGTATAAATTAAAATACATTCTGATATCACATAAATTTAGAGGCGAAATAATTCCCACAATCATATAAATCAAGTAACTTATATATAAATAACTTATAAATATCAAAAATAAATATTGAATCATACTCTCTATTCTCTAAAATTTAATATAATTATATATCTTTTTCCCTAACAATTCTCTTCTAGGAAATCATTTTTCAAACATATAAAAAAAATTAATTGAATGCTCATAAAATATTCTCTCAATAATTTAAAATTAAAAATACAATTCACATCTTTCCGGGACTATAATGTCTAATTTTTATTTATCATTAGTTCTTTCAAAACGTTCGTTTGTTAAATTATTTTTAAATAAAATGTTCTTCTTTGAAGTTAAACAGAGAACTCCAATTAAATCAGACGAGATATCATTTTTAATAGAGTTTGAAGTTTGCTGATAAATTTATGAATAATTTAAAATGTACGTGCTATAGAATGTAATATTTTAAGTCAATATATTTAATATAGAGATGAATTATATAACTGTTTTATTCTCACTCATTAATATTTGAAAGATAATAAATATATACGCGTAATTTTATAAAAAGGTAGCCTCAAGAAACATGCACTAATAGTTGAAGGTATACTCGATTATGTGTGTTACCCTAAATGAATGAAATCATGAAAAAATCAATCGAAAAAACCTACAAGTATTTTTTAGACGCGAATGTTTCTTTCACACAAACTTCTACTGTCCTTACTGCGTTGCAAAACATTGATAGGGCTTGGCTCATCAGTGGTGAACCCTCCCAGCGGTTTCGCCAATTTAATCTACAAGACCGCTTCTTTAGAGCTCTAATACTGTATTGAATCATTCTGCCAATAATATGCTACACTGAATGGTTGAATCTCGGAAATATTATTTGAGCAAACTCTGGACAAAAGCCTTTGGGACAGTAGAATTACATATTGAATATTTTCATCCAGCAATGCTCTACCGCAAAGAATAAGGACAAGGCCAGTTAGGCATAAATTAATATAAGGCACAAACGTACCATCTATATATAGAAAATAAAAACATTTAGACGCGAATATTCATTTCACACAAATATCAAACTACTACTGTCCTTACCGATGGGAGTGTTTACCACTGAGAAGCCAAGCCTTCCCAATATTTTTAATCGCAGTAAGGACAGTAGAAGTTTGATATATGTGGGAAAGAAATATTCCCGTCTAAATGTTTTCATTTGCTATATAAAAATGTCACATTATTGCCTTCTAGAAGAATTTATTAAAGGTTTTAAGAAATATGTTCTTCACTTCATCTACGAGTAGAAATAAATAATGTGTCGATTTCGGTCAACATCTACCGAGAGAATGACACATTGTACCGATGTTTCCTCGTAATCTAAGAAGAGAAACATACAATGTGCTGAGTTCGGTCAACATCTACGGAGTATCAGGCCCCTCGTCCGGGAGGCCATCAACATCATCGGGAGACCCTATGATCTCCAGACATGGATCTTGGGGACTGGGCAGAAGAACGACGAAATGGCCATCCTTGCGTCAGCGAAATGCCGAATTTATCGGAACTTCGTGCAAATGGGGCAGGGTGGTGGAATTGAGGACCCCTCATCTCCTTGAAGAGGACACTTGTACGGTGGGGAAGACTCCCCGGCTGAAAATATAAATTTGTAAATATTAATTCTTCTCTAAATTATTTTATAATGAGGTAAAAAAGCCGAGCTTCGAAAGCTTTAGACTTTAGAACCTGAGGTCTCTGGTTCGAACACGCTTTTCGCTATCTTTTTATTTTCTCTAATTATGTTTGTGATCTCTTCCTCCTTTTGTCAATAAATTTGTTTTTAGAGAGAGAGACAAAATGTGATGAGTTTTTTCGGTCAACAACTACGAAAAGAGAGACACAATGTGATGCGTTCGGTCAACATCTACGAAGAAAGAGACACAATGTGCTAAGTTCGGTCAACAACTACGAAGAGAGAGACACAATGTGATGCGTTCGGTCAACATCTACGAAGAAAGAGACACAATGTGCTAAGTTCGGTCAACAACTACGAAGAGAGAGACACAATGTACTGAGTTCTGTCAACATCTACGAAGAGAGAGACACAATGTGCTGAGTTGGGTAAACATCTACGAAAAGAGAGACACAATGTGCTGAGTTCTGTCAACAACTACGAAGAGAGAGACACAATATGCTGAGTTCTGTCAACATCTACGAAGAGAGAGACACAACGTGCTGAGTTCGGTCAACAACTACGAAGAGAAAGACACAATGTGCTGAGTTGGGTCAACATCTACGAAGAGAGAAACACGATGTGCCCAGTTCGGTCAACATCTACGAAGAGAAAGACACAATGTACTGAGTTCGGTCAACAACTACGAAGAGAGAGTCACAATGTGCTGAGTTCTGTCAACATCTACGTAAAGAGAGACACAATGTGCTGAGTTGGGTCAACATCTACGAAGAAAGAGACACAATGAGCTGAGTTCGGTCAACCTCTACGAAGAAAGAGACACAATGTGCTGAGTTCGGTCAACATCTACGAAGAAAGAGACAATATGTGCTGAGTTCGGTCAACATCTACGAAGAAAGAGACAATATGTGATGAGTTCGGTCAACAACTACAAAGAGAGAGTCACAATGTGCTGAGTTCTGTCAACATCTACGAAGAGAGAGATAGACAATGTGCTGAGTTGGGTCAACATCTACGAAGAAAGAGACACAATGTGATGAGTTCGGTCAACATCTACGAAGAAAGAGACAATATGTGCTGAGTTCGGTCAACAACTACAAAGAGAGAGTCACAATGTGCTGAGTTCGGTCAACATCTACGAAAAGAGAGACACAATGTGCTGAGTTCGGTCAACAACTACCAAGAGAGAGACACAATGTGCTGAGTTCTGTCAATATCTACGAAGAGAGAGAGAGACAATGTGCTGAGTTGGGTCAACATCTACGAAGAAAGAGACACAATGTGCTGAGTTCGGTCAACATCTACGAAGAAAGAGACAATATGTGCTGAGTTCGGTCAACAACTACAAAGAGAGAGTCACAATGTGCTGAGTTCGGTCAACATCTACGAAGAAAGAGACAATATGTGCTGAGTTCGGTAAACAACTACAAAGAGAGAGACACAATGTGCTGAGTTCGGTCAACATCTACGAAAAGAGAGACACAATGTGCTGAGTTCGGTAAACAACTACGAAGAGAGAGAGTCACAATGTGCTGATTTCTGTCAACATCTACGAAGAGAGAGAGAGACAATGTGCTGAGTTGGGTCAACATCTACGAAGAAAGAGACACAATGTGCTGAGTTCGGTCAACATCTACGAAAAGAGAGACACAATGTGCTGAGTTCGGTCAACAACTACCAAGAGAGAGACACAATGTGCTGAGTTCTGTCAACATCTACGAAGAGAGAGAGAGACAATGTGCTGAGTTGGGTCAACATCTACGAAGAAAGAGACACAATGTGCTGAGTTCGGTCAACATCTACGAAGAAAGAGACAATATGTGCTGAGTTCGGTCAACAACTACAAAGAGAGAGTCACAATGTGCTGAGTTCGGTCAACATCTACGAAGAGAGAGAGAGACAATGTGCTGAGTTGGGTCAACATCTACGAAAAGAGAGACACAATGTGCTGAGTTCGGTCAACATCTACGAAGAGAGAGACACAATGTGCTGAGTTGGGTCAACAACTACGAAGAGAGAGACATAATGTGCTGAGTTCTGTCAAAAACGAAGAGAAAGACACAAAGTGCTGAGTTCTGTCAACAACTACAAAGAGAGAGACACAATGTGCTGAGTTGGGTCAACATCTACGAAGAGAAAGACACAAAATAAGACAAAGAGATGGCCAGAAGTTTAGTCAACATCTCTATAAGAAGGGCATGTTAATGTTTTCCTTCCCAATTATGCGCCTAATAAAGTTTTTTCCTTACTCTCTGGATCCAATCTTCATTAATATTTTAAAAAGTAGATTTTAGCATTTTCAATTTATTTAAAAGATTTCCTGTTAGATAAACTGCTAAATTATTTACTATTATTTTAAAATTCTATTGATGGTTTCAATTTTCTAAATTTGCTCGCATATCTGAATATTTCACGAAGTTTTCCGTGACAGCGGAGAAAATTAATGATTTCAGATTTAGCTAACAAATACAACTACAAAAACCCTTTTGTTTCGTATTTTAAATTACACAACATTTCTTTTTCAGAAGTTTGTAAATATGGGTATTCACACAAACAGTTTTAAAGTATCAATGTGATGTAGATTGTTAAAATTTGCCCAATTGTTTACCAATAATTTCTATTCTTATAAAATATTGAGAGAGTCTTGCTCTTTACTGGTGAATCCTCCCACATTTATATGGTAATTTAAACCAACAACCCTATATTGTATACTACTTATAACAAGATTGTCTTGTTGTATATAGAAACACATCTATAAATAATTATAGGCATGATTGACATGTGTCATTGCATCACCATATGTAATGTACTTTGTACAAACTGAGGATGAATAAATAAAACTATGTAATAGATTTAGAGCTGAGCTAAGAAAGAGATCGAGATAGAAATTCAACAACCCTAAAGAGGAATTTGGCAAGTCGTTGCCCACAAGGTCAAAGGGTGCAGAATATCGCAGACGCCCCACGCCCTTTGCGCCCGTTCAAAGTCCAAATTCCCGCATGTCTCCCCCCTCGGCAAAGATATATAAAACCTCGGTTTTAGCCGAAATTATGGTCATTTCGCCATCGGCGTGAGCCCTTGTCGGTTGTACCCAGGTCCACCTCATCGACCATGTAGAACAGTAAGAATTCTTTTTATCTCCACTTGCTCTTAGCTCGACTCCTATCTGTTCACGGAACCTTCCTACTACAATTGTGTCTCTTCGTTTTTTGTGTGTGGACATTCCCAAGCTTTCCACACAGCCTCGACCACGACTGCCTGTACTCTATGAGAACTGTTAAAGGTCCTCCAAGGTGCAGAGAGGTACTGGGAAACTCTCCACGCCCTGACTGTCCCTCTCGGTTACTACTGGTTTGACCCTCGGTTACCACAGCTATAGCGAGAGTCGACAGGATAACCGCCAGGTCATCTCTACATATAAAATATCGTTTCTCGGCCTTTTGGCTAAGATCATGTAGTATATCTCTAGTTATTTTCATTTATATATATCTTATTAAAATTCTATTCAGTAGAGAGAGTGGATATGTTTGCTCGAAAAATATATTTTCTATATTATATAAATATATAATGTAACGAATATTATTATCATTATTATCATAATATTCTGTGTGTTCCGGAATATTATTATCAATAATATTCGTTAGGCAAACTATCACTCGGATAAAACCCGGGCGAAGCCGGGTACGCATTCGCTAGTATAGTATAAAAATGAATTTTAATTTTTTATTTAATATATTTGAATTATAAAATGACTCTATGCCCTTTTAAAATAATCGTGTAAATTATATAGGTATTTATGAAAGAATTTCTTACAATGGTAGATAGGTTGGAAAATATTTTGAAAAATATTTCATATTTTTGCATCATGATTAATGCGCCTATTTTTAAAATTATTTATAATATTATTTTTAATATATTTAAAATTTAAATTATAAATTTATTTATTTTTATAAAACAGATTATTAATATAAAATATTATGTACTATAAAACATTTGTATTTTGATACACTAAATACCCTACATGCTTTAAACTTTGATGTGGTAAATAAAGAGAGATTCTAGGTGCTACTTAAATTTATAGTTGTCTTATTATTGACTGGTTTAACCTTGTAAGATGGTTGAGACACGTTCTGGAAAGATGCAATACACGTCTGAGGAGAGACTCAAGACTGAAGAATCTGCCAAACCGCAGCCCAGTGCAACAATTGGTAGAGATGCAAGTGCCGACCCAGTTGTTTTGAACCCCAACATAGACATCCCCAAATATGATGGAACAGAAGACCCTCGCCCATGGATTGAGTCCCTTGAAGAAATTGGCTTCCTGTACCACTGGGCAGAATATATTATTTCTCGCTATGCAGCCATGAACATGATTGGTAGCGCCAAAACCTGGCTGGACCTACACAAGATAAGTTTTACCAGCTGGGAACATTTCAAGAGCCGCCTAATTCAGGATTTTGGCTCAGACGCCAACAAAGAAGAATTGAAGATGAGGCTGAACAGAATGCAGCAGTGGAATGAACCTGCAATCAGGTTTGTAGAGGATATCCTGGTTCTGTGCAACAAGGTCGACCCCCAAATGGAAGAAGAGAATAAAATAAATTGGGTTATTGGAGGGTTAAAGAAAGAATACTTTTTTGCCCTCTACTTAAACCCTCCTAAGAATACCAACGAACTCCTAAGATTGTGTAAAAAGATGGATTTGTTTGAAAATAATTATCAAGAACGTATAGAAAAATCAAAGGTTCTATATAATGGACCACGCTCTCCTCGTTCCCACCATCAAGAACAATGGAAGAACGCTCCGTCGTTCAGAAGACCAGACCAGAACACCCCCAAGCCCCAGGCCCCCGCTCCGAGGTACTACCAGAACAAGCCGCTGCCCCAGGTATCTGCCCCTAGACGATTTTACACTCCCATTCCTGAGCCAAAACCGGTCTACCCAAGGAAAACCTACAATAAGAGTCCAGATTCAAACAGGAATAGGACAGAAGACGGGAGACCAATATGTTTCAAGTGTAACAAGCCAGGACATTTAGTGGCAGTTTGGACACCAGTCAGGAAAATCGGAAAATGTGAAAAACTATTGAGAAAATATTTTGGGCCATATCGAATATTAAAGAAGCTGTCCAACGTAAATTACTTAATTGAGCCGAAAGATAATCCTGGCCAAGACCCATTGATTGTCCATGTCTCAAGACTCAAACCCTATTTTGAAAGAATTGATGAGGTCACTCACGAGGACGTGACGACCTCTGGAGAGGGGGAAGTGTTGCATCATGATTAATGCGCCTATTTTTAAAATTATTTATAATATTATTTTTAATATATTTAAAATTTAAATTATAAATTTATTTATTTTTATAAAACAGATTATTAATATAAAATATTATGTACTATAAAACATTTGTATTTTGATACACTAAATACCCTACATGCTTTAAACTTTGATGTGGTAAATAAAGAGAGATTCTAGGTGCTACCTAAATTTATAGTTGTCTTATTATTGACTGGTTTAACCTTGTAAGATGGTTGAGACACGTTCTGGAAAGATGCAAGACACGTCTGAGGAGAGACTCAAGACTGAAGAATCTGCCAAACCGCAGCCCAGTGCAACAATATGAAGTATTTGTAAAAATTTTCAAAGGTTTGATGGAGTCTATCAAACAGGTTTAATTGAGAATACCCTATAATGTATTTTACCTTTCTCTCAATCAGAATTTCTAGAAGTTCTGAAAAAAATGAATCACTGAACTACTGGTGTACATTTCTGTCTCACTACCTTCATAAAATGATCTTAGGTTGCAAATGATGATAAGATTGGCCGGACTGTGAAAAGGTTTTTCGTTCTATTCAGTCTTTTGTGAAAAATATCTTTTGAGAAATTAATAAAACATTACCTCAAACCTCGGAGTAGATATTCAATAAAGAAAGAGAACCATCTCTGTTGGAAATCATAGTCATCATTGGAAGAACAAAGAATTTATCAACGCTGATAAACATGCACTCATTAATTCAATTTAAAAATAGATAATAAATATAATATAAATTCTATAACTTGATATAATCGGTTTAGAAAATAAAAATCAGAATTATTCCTATGAAATAATTTCCTATAGAATATGGAGGTTTGATCAGAATGGGATGGTCAGTCGGAGTAG
>CP092877.1:5733517-5839168 GCA_030710605.1 Cordylochernes scorpioides | reverse complement strand
TTTAGACCATTACTCTTCAAATATTCAACCTTTTCATACGTCATCCAAAAAGTTTGAAATAGTACATATTTCTCTTTGAAATTAATATTGATTTTTCACAAAAAAGAAACTTATGCGGAGGCTTTAAGTATTACTTTATAATCATACGCCGCAGTCCATTATAATGTATTAAAAAAGTTACTTTAAGTATTAGTTACGAACGGAAAAATACGTCCAGGGTAGCCTAGTGGACATGGCACCTGCCCGGTAAGCAGAAGGTTGTGGGTTCGATTCCCGCCCCTGGACACTTTTATTTTTCCGTTCGCCATTACTCTTCACATTTTCACCCTTTCATACGTCATCCAATTATATTTAGACCATTACTCTTCATATATTCAACCTTTTCATACGTCATCCAAAAAGTTAGAAATAGTACATATTTCTCTTTGAAATTAATATTGATTTTTCACAAAAAAAAAGAAACTTATGCGGGGAGGCTTTAAGTATTACTTTATAATCATACGCCACAGTCCATTATAATATATATGCATTACACCACTCGTATACATATTTCACCTACTTTCTAGCTAGTTTCTGAAACAGTTTTAAAACCAGACAACCAATGTGTAATAAATAAAATTAAAATTTTAATTTCATTTTTTAAAAATTCGACCAGAATAGTATATAGTGAGCGCGATTTTCGAATTGATATAAATTTTTCTATATGAAAAGTAGCTTGAAATTTATATTTTCTAATTATTTTCTCGAGCCCATTTCATTTTACCGCTATAATTTATATCGTGATATCTTTATAAGGATTGTTCTTTCCCTATATATTTCAACTATCTTTCTCTCTCTCTTACTTTATCTAGTACTGATACAAGTCAAATACAGGTGCACTCTGGCTTTTGCGATATATTTCAGTCATGTATATTGCCTCAATAAGATGAAAGTTCAGAAGGTGAATCTACACCAATAACAAATGCATTCAAACAAATTGTTTTATTACCTTCTCTGAGCATCGTTCAGAAGTAAGTAAGCCACTTCAACAAATTCTGAAAGAAATTGTGTATTATGGCATCGGGAAATTGCCCTCATCTAGCCAGTCATCAGCTAAACCTTTGTTAGATTCAGCCGATAACTCCCGTGCCACGAAATCGAAAGTAGCCTGGATAGTAACTTATTTTTATGAATTTGCTGGAGCTGATGATGTGTCCTATTCCCTGATCTGAGTTTTGGCGATGTGTAATGAGAATATGCAGATAGCACACACACAGCTTTATTAAGACCACCTGTCTTATACAGATTCATCACAGGTAGAAAGTAAGCATAGATCGAGCTCCTATACTACACAGCACCCAACAACAGCCTCTAGGTCCGACGCATGTCCAAGTGATCACACGTTCCTTCGTGCATACGTCAAGTCTAGCGTATCACTGACCAGTGTGGAATCAGCCACGAATATGCAAAAATATATATGGAGTGATGTCCTTTTTTTGCACAAGAATATTATTATTTTGTAAAATATGAATACAAAGCCAGAAAAACAGCTTCTTGGACAAAATATCACCCTTTAAATCATTTTTAAAAGAATCTATAAAAATGCTAAAAGGTAATTCTCAATCAGTATATACGTATTCCTATACACATTTTATTACATATACACGAATATTATTTTTAAAAGTAGCTTTAAGCACAATCCGATCAAATCCATAAGGAATTGAAAGAAGGACAAAATAAAAATTGGATAATTATAAAGAATAAAATATATATTTATATGTGAGTAACAGTTACCTAGAAATTATTCGAAAAAGAAAAAATAAACAATATTAAGGTGAAGGGTTTCTTTTATTCCGTTGAAGAGCAGAAATTTTGCTCGAAAGCTTGCGAAAATCAATATTAAAAGAAATTATTTACTTTAATATTGTTTACTCTTTCTTTTTCGAATATATTTATATATTGACCACAAACATTTTTTTTTTGTAAATCAGGAAATGACTGTAATATACAGGCCTGATATGAATAGTATTAAAATTGAGATAAATGCGTAATATAATTGTATATGCGGTGCTGTGTGAAGGCTAATGTGTATTCTAGGTGGGGGCTATATGGGAACATTTGTGCGACCCTTTGTCCGGAATAAAAGAACGCGTCTGTTTAGAAAATGAGAGGAGCAAATGAGAGAGAAATGGAAGCCAATTTAAATCCAAACGTCAGTTGTCACAGAATGTGACAATGTTCGAGATATTAATCCCAGACGTTGACTTTTGTCATCGGAATGTCTCAGAACCCACGGAATTATGGATATTCCATTTAGCAATTGTTTTGAAGTTTATGTTCAGGTGGTAGAAATATTAGTTAATATCAAGGTATCATTCATATGATATTATATATAAGATATTAGCGGGGCATCTATAATCCAGAATTGAAATCCTTTATAAGAAATTATATATTTTTGCGCACTATAAACAATTATACCCCCACCGCCACTGCAATCAGAAAACTAATAAGAGGACCAAGCCATTAATGTGAATTGTCTGTTTTACACTTCAGAGGAACCTTTGCTGGTGGTGTAATACAAGGTAACTATTAGTATGTATATAAGGCTTGGGAATAGCATATATCCTTTATATATATAAAAATGAAGTCAAATATCGATTTTTGTTATCGCGTTGCGCAAAATTTACGGAATAAATCATTGTGAAATTTCGCATGTAGGTAGCTGAAGAGTTCGTTCAAGATATAGGCTATTGAAAAAACTTGATGCGCTTTTTTTTTAAATGTGAAACCAAAAAGCGTTAGTTCCAGCCTTTTTCAGCTTAGCGCAGCACTGATCACGACGATAAATGAATTTGATTGGTTAATAATTTTACACGTAGTATGTTTACACGATGAATGTTAGTTTGTTTACACGATTGATGTTTTTAAAAGGTAAAATTATCCGATCGCCGTGAAACTTTAGGAAGTTATTGACTAAATTAGTGGAAAGGTTTCTGGTTTGAATTTGATTTGAAATAAATATTCGTTGCAATTTTATTTGCCAATTTTCTACTATCACTCGCAAGCAGCGCCTCTCGCGGGATCTGGTGAAATTATATTTAAAAATTGTAAAAATGCTAAAATGTGTTCCAAGTATAATAAATGTGATATTTAATTTGATGATTTAGTAAAATAATATTCCAATGACGTTGTAAAGAACTTTGCATTTCAATATTAATTAATATTTGAGAGAAAATATCTTATTTAAAATTTGATAAATGTTTTTAAAAAATTATGTGTTTCAAAAATATATTTGAACGCTTATAACAATATTTATATACGTTTATAAATCTATATATAGGTGGAGTGGATGTTTTCTAGAATCCTTTCAACAAATGTTCGTTAGGAAAACTTTTACTCGGGTAAAAACCGGGCGAAGCCGGGAACATTCGCTAGTATAGTATATTTTGAAATGTATAATAATGACACTTTTATTATATGTCAAATATCTTCCAATTAGTTAGAGCCGATACTTTATAAGAACCTATTAAAATCTATTAAAATATACACTGTCCCTATTTACTACCACCCCCATATTTTGTATATATGCGATATATTTATTAATATAACATGTAAATCCCTATTTGTATTCAAAATAAAATTGGTGGCGTCAAAATTAAAAGCCAGAGATTGTGGTAGCTGGGGGCAGAGGAGGAAAAAGCGGACGCCCAGATGGGGGCCCCCTTCCAGGTCTTTTTATAAACGACCCCTGTAAACAGGACAGGTTTTAGCAGGGGGTCAGCGGGAGTATGTTCTACAGTGTGGCCATCTGCAGACCGCTTCTGTCTCTCTCGGTCTCTCTCTCCATGTCTCGGTGACAGGCATTCAAGTTTGTGTCATGGCCTCTACCTCTGTCCCGTGGGCTGTCCCCTATCACTCTCGGTGCTAACATCTAGCCCTGCCTCTGCTTCTTGTTGTCCGCGTGTGGGAAGAACATCAACACTCGCCTCACGTACACGACTACCAGTTCATCCATACGTCGGCAGGATCATTTACAACAATATTACATATAAATCATAGAATAAA
The DNA here is from genome assembly GCA_030710605.1 of Cordylochernes scorpioides. Classification (NCBI taxonomy): domain Eukaryota; kingdom Metazoa; phylum Arthropoda; class Arachnida; order Pseudoscorpiones; family Chernetidae; genus Cordylochernes; species Cordylochernes scorpioides. Next base: position 5,835,124 of record CP092877.1, on the reverse strand, counting down.
TTAAATCAACGTTCAGTTGATTTTTTTTTACTTGATCCAATATATGTCTTTTTAATTATAGATCTATTTATGGATTGCTCTATTTTAAATAAATAAATATATATTGAAAACAAAGTTTTACAGAGTTTACTCCAGTAATCTGCAGCGTTGTGTCTGGTCCACTAGGAAACAGGGATTTATACCTTTGTTAAGTTGCCTCATGTGTCGATTGACATGTTATTTCTGTGATTTCACTTCTATGTAGGCAGCTTGACACGTTCGGCATTGTGTTTTTTAATTACCTTGTTTTCTCCTCCTGTTACAAATATTCTTAGATTCTTAGAGGTTAAAAATTGGTTTTATATTTCGAGAGGATTGAAATATGTAGAGATCATATATTGTAATATAAAATTTAGAATTCTCTCCGCGTCGTAGCTGATTAAAAAACTAGATCCATATATTTACAAATTGAATATGGCTATTATTTGAAAATAAAATCCATTTTGATGAATTTTTGATTAATTTATATTATTATATATTTTGTAGCATTTCTGAAGGTATCATAAAAGTTTACAGGTCCATCTTAAATATGATCAAGTTTGTAAAATCGCACACCGAATCTGGTAGAAGAGCGGTTTTACTCGAAAGTTTGTTTTAATAAAAAATAAACTCATTTTTTTGTAAGTTTTTATAAATATTTATATACGGCATATCTTTAAAAATATTCTTATTTTTAGAAAGTATTTCTGAAATATATATTAAATCAATATAAAGTTATTTCTTCCAATGGTCTTGTATAATATCCACCCGTCATTTAGATCATACCACAAACGACCTCGGTAAATAGAGGCGAGTTCCCCCTCGAAATATTGGGGAGAATAGGTTTTTTTATCCAAATATCTGTGAATTTCACTTTCTCACTGAAAATATCAGTCAATGCCAAAGGGGATAATTTCATTCGTGCAAATAAATGCTTTAATAATGAATTTTCTCGTCTCTATGAATAAATTTGAGCAATTAGAAGGTTTATTATCTCTCGCAATTCCCGAAGTAGATAGATAGATATTACCCTACTAAATAATTAATAAACAGAAATTAATTTCGAATGTGTCTTTACCATAAGACATCTTCAGCGCCGTATGTAAAATCTACATGCTTCGACTACTAACGACCCTATGTGGTGGAATATTTATAAGCCAGGTAGCCACTACTTCTCCAGAGTCCCAAGTCATCGAAATAAATCCCTAACAACCTTTTAGATCAGACCAATGTAATCGGCCCCTAAAGTTACAATTTCATTTACAAAATCCCGAAAAACGCCTTGATATTGTCTTATTATAAATTAAAATGACCTCGTTTTAAAAGATTCAAGTGGTAATAATTGTGAAAAAAAAACTAAGAAAATTACATTATCCAATTTTGATTCTTTAGCAGTTCGAAAAACATATTTTCTCATATTCATCATACACACACAATGATGTTATTCTAATATTAGGATCCTTTGTGAAATAACATACATGACGTCTTTGTATAAATGACATGATGTCCTCATACAAAACATTAAGTCTTTATACAAATGACATGGTATCTTCACACAAAAAATGACGCCTTTGTACCAATAGCATTCTGTCAGACACCTCTTACTACGGCAATAAGGGTAGACATATGACGTCGTACAGTAGATCAACATCCGCAGCGGTTTAATCTCCGAGCCTCCAAATCCTCCGTTCAATTTAAAACCAATGGATTCCCAGCGGAGAGAGAAATAATAATTATACTCGGGGAGTAAAGATTGCTCTCGGAAACTTCATTTGTGGCGCCTTTTAAACTCCAATCTGACTCGGGTATTGGATTCCCATCACCGGCCACCGCCACCGGTGAATATTTTAAAGTAAATAAACATCATTTCTACATCGATAATCCCCGCATTTCACACATGGCGGCGGAATTCCAAATTGGAACACGAGTTATCGCCAGATGGAACCTAATGTCTCTTGTACAACTCAGATATTTATGGTTTCCTTCCATGGAACTACACATGTTACATTTGGAGATTTTTATTGAATTCAAATTAAGCCTAATTTGGAAAATTCCAATTCGCTCTTTGTTTGTTTTTCTATGATTATGATACATATATTTCTGACATTGTGTTAATATAACATCTTTAGTTGAGTTCCCAAAATGCATGAAAGACTTTGCTAGTTTTCCTCATATTTTAAACCTATCTGAGGTTGAATCTGAATTATACCGTCAACCCATCATTACACCAAGTTTTCTCCTGTAGAAGAAGTTCGTGCCTGAAAGCTAGATATTAAAAGGTTTTTGAAAATATATTTTTCTTCGGAGGCCTGATATTTTTACTCAATATTGATGATTATTTACCGAGTAGGCTATCACAGAATTTACACCTGACAATGTTATTATCTTTTTTTAAAATATCAAAAACTATATATCATATTTTAAATTGTAATATGATACATTTTATAATTTATTTTTAAAACCCAGCTTTGTAAGCCAAAGTCTAGCTTGTATATGTAAAATATTTGAAAATGATCCTTTCAACGTATGGATAAACTGGCAGTCGTGTACGTGAGACGAGTGTTGATGTTCTTCCCACACACAGACAACAAGAAGCAGAGGCAGGGCTAGATGTTAGCACCGAGAGTGATCGGGGACAACCCACGGGACAGAGGTAGAGGCCATGACACAAACTTGGATGCCTATCACCGAGACATGGAGAGAGAGACCGAGAGAGACAGAAGCGGTCTGCCGATGGGCACACTGTAGAACATACTCCCGCTGACCCTCTGCTAAAAACTGTCTTGTTTACAGGGGTCGTCTATAAAAAGCCCCTGGAGGGGTGGCCATCTGAGCTGGGCGTTGGCTTTTTCTTCCCCTCTGGCCTGCAGGTGACCGCTCTTTGGATTTTTATTTTGACGTCACCATTTTTAGTTTAAATTCAAATATGGGTGTTCAGGTTATATTAGTAAAGTATAGCAAATATACAAAATATGCGGGTGGTAGTAAATAGAAACGGTGTACATTTTAATAGAAGGGTATGATCTTATAAAGTATCGGCTCTAACTAATTGGAAGATATGTGAAATATACTAAAAATGTCATTATTATACAGTTTAAAATATATTATATATATTTTATACATTTTCATTTATTATCATTTACTTTTCAAGCTCAGCTTTCTAAGTCTTCTAATTATCTGGTAAATTACTTCACTACACACAGTCGAAATAAGATAGGTAATGTTGTTGTAAGACATGATGTTTATAAAATGAGAAATAGGGCTGTGCTTCTTGAGAAATGTCCGTTACTGAGTCATTAGTTCCCGAATAAACTGACTTCTTTCTTGTTTTATCGCTTTTATAATGCCAGAGCATCTTGAGTATATCCTATATGGTGAGTAAACATTTAACAGGTTACATTGTCATTTACATATAGGTCTTTGGAAAACAATATAACACACACACAATAAAATGCATACTGTAGTCAAACCTTTCATTTTCTCACCTAATGAACTACTTCTCGGGCCTCCATTTTTTTTTCAAATCGAAAATGATTTGTTATGATTTAAAACATCCTATAATGAGTCAATATCGCTAGGTTTGACCAGAAGTAAATATGCCTTAGGTGCTCTTTCGGGACTTCATATATTTTATTTTTTAGAATATACAGTAGAACCTCCCTGTAAAAGACACCTAATTACAGAGCCGAAGTGTCCTTTAGGGAGAGGTGTCCTCTTACCGGAGAAGTGCATAATAGTAAAAATGGTAATTTTGCAAATGAAAACTGTCCTTTATAGAGAGGTGTCCGCTAGCAGGGTGTCCGCTGAGGGCAGGCTCTAATATTAATGAAACAGAAAAGCTGAAATACGAAAAGCAGTACTGAGAAATATTTTATAGCAATCAAAATCTGGAAGGCTGATTTAATAAATAACTACTGATTTGAGGTTAGAAAGAATATATATAAATAGGAATAGAGTATAAATTAAAATACATTCTGATATTACATAAATTTAGAGGCAAAATAATTCCCACAATCATATAAATCAAGTCACTTATATATAAATAACTTATAAATATCAAAAATAAATATTGAATCATACTCTATTCTCTAAAATTTAATATAAAATTATATATCTTTTTCCCTAACAATTCTCTTCTAGGAAATCATTTTTCAAACATATAAAAAAATTAATTGAATGCTCATAAAATATTCTCTCAATAATTTAAAATTAAAAATACAATTTACATCTTTCCGGGACTATAATGTCTAATTTTTATTTATCATTAGTTCTTTCAAAACGTTCGTTTGTTAAATTATTTTTAAATAAAATGTTCTTCTTTGAAGTTAAACAGAGAACTCCAATTAAATCAGACGAGATATCATTTTTAATAGAGTTTGAAGTTTGCTGATAAATTTATGAATAATTTAAAATGTACGTGCTATAGAATGTAATATTTTAAGTCAATATATTTAATAAAGAGATGAATTATATAACTGTTTTATTCTCACTCATTAATATTTGAAAGATAACAATATATACGCGCAATTTTATAAAAAGGTAGCCTCAAGAAACATGCACTAATAGTTGAAGGTATACTCGATTATGTGTGTTACCCTAAATGAATGAAATCATGAAAAAATCAATCGAACAAACCTACAAGTATTTTTTTTAGACGAGAATGTTTCTTTCACACAAACTTCTACTGTCCTTACTGCGTTGTAAAACATTGATAGGGCTTGGCTCATCAGTGGTGAACCCTCCCAGCGGTTTCGCCAATTTAATCTACAAGACCGCTTCTTTAGATCTCTAATACTGTATTGGATCATTCTGCTTTTATATGCTACACTGAATGGTTGAATCTCAGAAATATTATTTGAGTAAACTATGGACATAAGCTTTTGGGACAGTAGAATTACATATTGAATATTTTCATCCAGCAATGCTCTTCCGCAAACAATAAGGACAAGGCCAGTTAGGCATAAATAAATATAAGGCAATAACGAACCATCTATATATAGCAAATAAAAACATTAAGACGCGAATGTTTGTTTCACACATATATCAAACTACTACTGTCCTTACCGATGGGAGGGTTCACCACTGATGAGCCAGGCCTTCCCAATATTTTTAATCGCACACAATAGGACAGTAGAAATTTTACATATGTGTGAAATAAATATTCCCGTTCAAATGTTTTTATTTGCTATATAGAAATGGCACGTTATTGCCTTAAAGAAGAATTTATTAAAGGTTTTAGGAAATATGTTCTTATCTTCATCTACGAGCAGAAATAAATAATGTGTCGATTTCGGTCAACATCTACCAAGAGAATGGCACATTGTACCGAGGTTTCCTCGTAATCTAAGAAGAATGAGACACAATGTGCTGAGTACGGTCAACATCTACGGAGTATCAGGCATCTCGTCCGGGAGGCTATCAACATCATCGGGAGACCACCTGATCTCCAGGCATGGAACTTGGGGACTGGGCAGAAAAAACGACGAAATGGCCATCCTTGCGTCAGCGAAATGCCGAATTTATCGGAACTTCGTGCAAATGGGGCAGAGTGATGGAATTGAGGACCCCCTCATCTCCTTGAAGAGGACATTTGTACGGTGGGGAAGACTCCCCGGCTGAAAATTTAAATTTGTAAATATTAATTCTTCTTTAAATTATTATATAATGAGGTAAAAAGCCGAGCTGCGAAAGCTTTAGACTTTAGAACCTGAGGTCCTTGGTTTTGAACACGCTTTTCGCTATCTTTTTATTTTCTCTAATTATGTTTGTGATCTCTTCCTCCTTTTGTCAATAAATTTGTTTTTAGAGAGAGACAAAATGTGATGCGTTCGGTCAACATCTACGAAGAAAGAGACACAATGTGCTAAGTTCGGTCAACAACTACGAAGAGAGAGACACAATGTGCTGAGTTCGGTCAACATCTACGAAGAGAGAGACAAAATGTGATGAGTTTTTTCGGTCAACAACTACGAAAAGAGAGACACAATGTGATGCGTTCGGTCAACATCTACGAAGAAAGAGACACAATGTGCTGAGTTTGGTCAACAACTACGAAGAGAGAGACACAATGTACTGAGTTCGGTCAACAACTACGAAGAGAGAGAGACAATGTGCTGAGTTCGGTCAACATCTACGAAGAGAGAGACAAAATGTGATGAGTTTTTTCGGTCAACAACTACGAAAAGAGAGACACAATGTGATGCGTTCGGTCAACATCTACGAAGAAAGAGACACAATGTGCTGAGTTTGGTCAACAACTACGAAGAGAGAGACACAATGTGCTGAGTTCGGTCAACAACTACGAAGAGAGAGACAAAATGTGATGAGTTTTTTCGGTCAACAACTACGAAGAGAGAGACACAATGTGCTGAGTTCTGTCAACATCTACGAAGAGAGAGACACAATGTGATGCTTTCGGTCAACATCTACGAAGAGAGAGACACAATGTGATGCGTTCGGTCAACAACTACGAAGAGAGAGACACAATGTGCTGAGTTATGTCAACATCTACGAAGAAAGATACACAATGTGCTGAGTTTGGTCAACAACTACGAAGAGAGAGACACAATGTGCTGAGTTCGGTCAACATTTACGAAGAGAGAGACACAATGTGATGCGTTCGGTCAACATCTACGAAGAGAGAGACACAATGTGCTGAGTTATGTCAACATCTACGAAGAAAGATACACAATGTGCTGAGTTTGGTCAACAACTACGAAGAGAGAGACACAATGTGCTGAGTTCTGTCAACATCTACGAAGAGAGAGACACAATGTGCTGAGTTCGGTCAACATTTACGAAGAGAGAGACACAATGTGATGCGTTCGGTCAACATCTACGAAAAGAGAAACACAATGTGCTGAGTTCTGTCAACATCTACGAAGAGAAAGACACAATGTGCTGAGTTCTGTCAACATCTACGAAGAGAGAGACACAATGTGCTGAGTTCTGTCAACATCTACGAAGAAAGAGACACAATGTGCTGAGTTCTGTCAACATCTACGAAGAGAGAGACACAATGTGCTGAATTGGGTCAACATCTACGAAGAGAGAGACACAATGTGCTGAGTTCTGTAAAATCTACGAAGAGAGAGACACAATGTGCTGAGTTCTGTTAACATCTACGAAGAGAGAGACACAATGTGCTGAATTGGGTCAACAACTACGAAGAGAGAGACACAATGTACTGAGTTCGGTCAACAACTACGAAGAAAGAGACACAATGTGCTGAGTTCTGTCAACATCTACGAAGAGAAAGACACAATGTGCTGAGTACTGTCAACATCTACGAAGAGAGAGACACAATGTGCTGATTTCTGTTAATATCTACGAAGAGAGAGACCCAATGTGCTGAGTTGGGTCAACATCTACGAAGAGAGAGACACAATGTGCTGAGTTCGGTCAACAACTACGAAGAGAGAGACACAATGTGCTGAGTTCTGTTAACATCTACGAAGAGAGAGACACAATGTGCTGAGTTGGGTCAACAACTACGAAGAGAGAGACATAATGTGCTGAGTTCTGTCAAAAACGAAGAGAAAGACACAAAGTGCTGAGTTCTGTCAACAACTACAAAGAGAGAGACACAATGTGCTGAGTTGGGTCAACATCTACGAAGAGAAAGACACAAAATAAGACAAAGAGACGGCCAGAAGTTTAGTCAACATCTCTATAAGAAGGGCATGTTAATGTTTTCTTCCCCAATTATGCGCCTAATAAAGTTTTTTCCTTACTCTCTGGATCCAATCTTCATTAATATTTTAAAAAGTAGATTTTAGCATTTTCAATTTATTTAAAAGATTTCCTGTTAGATAAACTGCTAAATTATTTACTATTATTTTAAAATTCTATTGATGGTTTCAATTTTCTAAATTTGCTCGCATATCTGAATATTTCACGAAGTTTTCCGTGACAGCGGAGAAAATTAATGATTTCAGATTTAGCTAACAAATACAACTATAAAACCCCTTTTTTTTCGTATTTTAAATTACACAACATTTCTTTTTCAGAAGTTTGTAAATATGGGTATCCACACAAACAGTTTTAAAGTATCAATGTGATGTAGATTGTTAAAATTTGCCCAATTGTTTACCAATAATTTCTATTCTTATAAAATATTGAGAGAGTCTTGCTCATTACTGGTGAATCCTCCCACATTTATATGGTAATTTAAACCAACAACCCTATATTGTATACTACTTATAACAAGATTGTCATGTTGTATATAGAAACACATCTATAAATAATTATATGCATGATTGACATGTGTTATTGCATCACCATATGTAATGTACTTTGTACAAACTGAAGATAAATAAATAAAACTATGTAATAGATTAAGAGCTGAGCTAAGAAAGAGATCGAGATAAAAATCCAACAACCCTAAAGAGGAATTTGGCAAGTCGTTGCCTACAAGGTCAAAGGGTGCAGAATATCGCAGACGCCCCACGTCCTTTGCACCCGTTCAAAGTCCAAATTCCCGCATGTCTCCCCCCTCGGCAAAGATATATAAAACCTCGGTTTTAGCCGAAATTATAGTCACTTCACCATCGGCGTGAGCCCTTGTCGGTTGTACCCAGGACCACCTCATCGACCATGTAAAACATTAAAAACTCTTCTATCTCCATCTTGCTCTTAGCTCGACTCCTATCTGTTCACGGAACCTTCCTACTACAACTGTGTCTCTTCGTTTTTTTGTGTGTGGACATTCCCAAGCTTTCCACACAGCCTCGACCACGATTGCCTGTACTCTGTGAGAACTGTTAAAGGTCCTCCAAGGTGCAGAGAGGTACTGGAAAACTCTCCACGCCCTGACTGTCCCTCTCGGTTACTACTGGTTTGACCCTCGGTTACCACAGCTATAGCGAGAGTCGACAGGATAACCGCCAGGTCATCTCTACATATAAAATATCGTTTCTCGGCCTTTTGGCTAAGATCATGTAGTATATCTCTAGATATTTTCATTTATATATATATCTTATTAAAATTCTATTCAGTAGAGAGAGTGAATATGTTTGCTCGAAAAATATATTTTCTATATTATATAAATATATAATGTAACGAATATTATTATAATTATTATCATAATATTCTGTGTGTTCCTGAATATTATTATCAATAATATTCGTTTTCAAACTATCACTCGGATAAAACCCGGGCGAAGCCGGGTACGCATTCGCTAGTATAGTATAAAAATGAATTTTAATTTTTTTATTTAATATATTTGAATTATAAAATGACTCTATGCCCTTTTAAAAGAATCGTGTAATTAATATAGGTATTTATAAAAGAATTTCTTACAATGGTAGATAGGTTGGAAAATATTTCATATGAAGTATTTGTAAAAATATTCAAAGGTTTGATGGAGTCTTATCAAACAGGTTTAATTGATACATACCCTATAATGTATTTTACCTTTCTCTCAATCAGAATTTCTAGAAGTTCTGTAAAAAATAAATCACTAAACTACTGGTGTACACTTCTGTCTCACTACCTTTATAAAATGATCATAGGTTGCAAATGATGATAAGATTGGCCGGACTGTGAAAAGGTTTTTCGTTCTATTCAGTCTTTTGTGAAAAATATCCATTGAGAAATTAATAAAACATCACTTCAATACTCGGAGTAGATATTCAATAAAGATAGAGAAAGAGAGAACCATCTCTGTTAGAATTCATAGTCATCATTGGAAGAACAAAGAATTTATCAACGCTGATAAACATGTGCACTCATTAATTCAATTTAAAAATAGATAATAAATATAATATAAATTCTATAACTTGATATAATCGGTTTAGAAAATAAAAATCAGAATTATTCCTATGAAATAATTTCCTATAGAATATGGAGGTTTGATCAGAATGGGAGGGTCAGTCGTAGTACACTACCAGATCATAGCATACGACTGTGGAAAGATGGATAGGATATTCTGTATATTGAAAGAGTTACCGACACAGATATCTTAAGTGACATAGTGATGCTTTAGATGGATAACATTTTGGCGATTGTATCTTCAAATATTTTAAATTTTAATGTGGTTTATTTTTTGGTACATATAGTTGTTTTTATAATAAAATGTAATAAAATTTAATGAAATGTGCGGCAATAAATCCAATGAGAATCTGAAGGAATAGAGAAAGATAGCCTTATAAGATATACCTATATATATATATAAATTTCTTCAAATGTCAATATCAAATTAATAAAGAGAACGAACACATTTCAAATAAAAATTTCCACGTGGAAAATTATGAAAGACAAACTTCAGGATAACACAGCAATTTATTTAAGACAAGCACAAACTATGAACGATAAAAAAGATAAGTAATGAGGGAAGTTTACAGAGTAGCTAAATATAAATAAAAAATGATATTCTGTTAATAAAATAATAAATACTTTGTTATAATATATTCAAGGGCCAAAAAAAAGTGTCAATATTTGTAAATTCTCGCACTGGCTTCTCAAGACAGAAATACAGGGTGATCCAAAAGTCCCGCACAACTTTAAAAATTAATAACTCCGCGAATATTTGCGCTAGAGCAATGCGGTAAACACCATTGTGTTCAGGATGCAATGGGATTTTTTATGGCAAATAATGAAAAATTCGAAATTGATTTTAGTTACAACTTTATTCGCTAGATGGCGCCCTACCAGAATCAGCGATTCAGCGGCCAAATTGTTTGATAAATTGAAAAATATAACTGAACGACACGTATTTTTCCTTTTTGAATACCAGGAAAGAACCCTAATAATATCAAATGATAAATTAATAAAACACCATTTCGCTAAAAGTTAGAAGAAATGGTTAACGATTTTTAAATACAATCTGAGATATGTAAAATAGGTATATGCAAATTAAAACATGTAGCAAAAAAAAAACTGACATTTTAGATGCGGTTTGCTGGAATCCTCTCAGCTATTTATATTTCGAAAATAATAATTTTCTATTTTTTTTTTTAAATTCAACTCTCTCTCAGTATCGATTATATTTATTTTAATTCATTTGAAAAATATTTATCTATCTCTGATGATTTATTTTACTCTGGAATGCCGTTGTTGTTTTTTTTTGTCGTGTCCAATAAAGAGCCTTAGATTCTTTTCGTTTGGCCAACAAAAAAATGTCCAATTTATATACACATATATTTTTACATAATGAGGCTTTAAATGATACAAATAATATTCATCTATTTACATAAACAACAGTTAATATATAGCGAGAAGAGTAGAGGACTGAGCACAGATCCCTGAGGTACACCAGCCCATGTTCTTCGGTCCTTGGAAAATGTTCCATTGACCCGAACCTTTATCCTTCTTCCCCTTAAGAAGTCTGCAATCCAGATTAAGGTTTTTCCTCTTACCCCGATGTTGTGCAGCCTTTCAAATAATTTATACACTCGATCAAAAGCTGAGGTCATATCCAGGAATACGGCCGTTGTCTTCTCTGGCGGTTTTTCCTAGAAATCTATTATTGATTGACAGAAGTAGAACAGTTTATCAGTTGTACAGTGTCTGGATCTTTAGGCAGTTTGGTATAAGTTTATTTTATTATTGTTAGTGAGCCAGACTATGAGTCTAGAGTGGATAATTCATTCTGTTATTTTACAAAGCATGCTGGTAAGAGCAATTGGCCGATAGTTCTTGCATTCCTTAGCATCTTTGTTTGGTTTCAGTATTGGCACTATAATTGATATCTTCCAATTCTTTGGTAGTTTACCAGTTTGCCATGAAATGTTCAGTATTCGTAGGAGTTGATTTTTAGCTTCGTCTCCAAAGTGTTTAATCATTTGACCAAAGATTAGAGCATCTCCAGGTGACATCTTGGATTTAACTTTCCTATTGATGAATTTAGCTCATTCAGTGTGAAGTCTCTCGAGTAAATATCTTGTTGATGGTAATTTCTTGCTTGTTTAACTAACTTGTTTATATTATTTTTTAGAGTCCTGCCTTCATTCGTATAGCTGAGTCTGGAAGTGCTTGAAAGATATTCAGCAATTATGTCAGCCATCTGTTTGTTCGTTCTCGCTGTTCATATCGGTTAGAGTATTGGAGGATTAGTGTTGGTTTTGATTGTTTTATAACACTAATTATATTCCAGTGATGGCTTTCCTTTTTTGGATCCATTTTTTTTGCGCAGAATTCTGCCCATTTTCCTTGTTTGAATATCCAAATTTCTTGTTCTATTTTGTGACTAATTTCAATGAGTTCCTTTATGATTTCTTCTGTTTTATTTGTTTAAAGAAGTTCTTTTTTATTGTCTCTCTCTGCAATCATTGCCTCGATATTTTGGTCCTTCCAGTAAAGTATTCACAGGTCTTTACGTCTACCTCTAGGTATCGATACTTTTGCAGCTTTGGATATGTTCAAAGAGAATTTTTCCAATTTTTTGTCAATCGTTCTGTGATTTGATTCTTCGTTGCACAGTTCTTCAAGCTTTTCTGTAAATATTTTTCCAGTGTTCTTTTATTCTGTTGGAAATTCTCAATTTTGAATTTTAGGGTTGATAAAATTGGTCTGTGGTCACTGATTGCACTTTTCAGAATTTTCCATTGTGTTGTGGGTGCGATGTTGTAATTTATCGCTGTGATGTCTATTGCGGATTCTGTGCCTGTGGACTTGGATAGATAGGTGTTCTTTTCGTTATTTAACGGCGTAAGGTCGAGGTCGGTTAGCATGTCCTCAACCTGCTGACCTTTGTTATCCTGGACAGGTGATCCCCAAGTTGGTCTTTCGGCGTTAAAATTACCAAGTATGATTACGATATCCGAAGACGCTTCACTTAATGTCTCTTTCAGGCCTGTATTGATGCTAGTATTATCGTGGTGATAAACATTTATGATTGGAATTGTTTTATCTGTAAGATAGATTTCTATTGCCTGAGCTTCTGTCGTGCTTTCTCTAGGCTTACTCTGATTATAGGTGATTTCCTTAAATTTGATTTCTAGAGTTTTAATCAAAACGGCAAGTCCTCCTCCGAATTTTCCCGGTCTGTCCATTCGTAGTGTTGTATAATCTTTGATATTGAATCTCAGATTCTGATTCAATTTTGTCTCCTGAGGACAATTAATATGTACATTGTTGTCACAGAGAAGACAAGTCAGCTCTTTATTTTCCTCTGGGTACCATTTATATTGAGTTGTAGTAGATTGAATTGTGTCCTCGTAGTAGATTTCTCATCATGAGCTCGAGCTGCAGCTCCTTACGCGGCGGTTACCCCGGACGCGGTAGCATTAATGGAGATATCAGTTTTGCTCTTCATTTGAAAATGGGTGCCGTTGCAACGTTAGTCATCTTGGAAACGAACCAGAATTTGGTCAAATATTCTAAGGGTCCAGGGGGGACCGCAAGGAGGTGTGGTCGGACTTCTCCCCTTCCCCCTGGAATGCCGTCACTACAGGATAAAGCACTCTTGGTGAATTTTTTAAATTGTGATTCAAAATCTGCCACTGAAGCTTTACGAGCGTTTCGTTCCTTTAAAGATATTCGAAGCGGTAAAGGACCAATGAGTTTCTACTCTCTAAAGCGTTTGATTAAAAGTGTTGAGGAAACTGGATCTCTGGAAGCAAAACCTCGGAGTGGAAGACCATCGACATGCAAGACAGTGGCTGTTACGGTTTTACAGAATGCTGAAGCTATTGAAACGTTATCCACGTATGGAGAAGTAAGTGCTAGACAAGTTTCTCGACAAACGGGGATTTCGTATGGAACAGTTTGGAGAGAACACACATTTAGAATTTTTCTATAAAAATATCCTAACAAAATTCAAAGTTTTCACGAGTTGAAAGTCAGCGATTTTGAGAAGCGTCAAGAATTCGGTGCATGGGTTTTCCGGCAAATTGATATTGATGGAAACTGGCTGTCAAATGTTCTAAGAACAGATGATGCTCACTTTTATCTAAAGGGAGAATTTAAAATTCAAAACTGCCTCATTTTGGCAACAGAAAACCCTAGGATTTTTACAGAAATACCACTGAATCAGCACAGAGTTACAGTTTTGTGTGGGTTCACTTCTTCTTTTATTATTGGGACATTTTTCTTTGAAAAAATCAATGGAAGAACTTTTAAAGCCGTTTTTGTAACTGGTGAACGTTATGTTCAACTTTTGAGAGAAAAGGTTATTCTCATATTGCAGGACAGACAAGCACTAAGCGAAATAACATTCATGCAAGATGAAGAACCTCCTCATATCTCCGGCGGTGCCAAACAATTGCTGAAGGATACGTTCGGTGTAATTCGTTGATAAGTCGCCACTTTATATACCAGTGGCCTCCAATATCACCACACTTGACGCCTTACAATTTCGGTTATGGGGGTGCATTAAGTCGCGTTTTATCGATGCCGGCCTACCACATTGGCCATGTTGAAGGCTTCTATCAGATGGCACGTTTTATAAATTTCAGCTATTTAATTGTAACCATTCTGTCATCTATCGTCTGCAGGCGGTGTTTGAGAATGAAGGGCGCCACATTGAGCAAGGATTGAGACCTAATACAAGAGAGAAGGCAGTTACCTCATGTGTTATATTTTGCAGCTCTTTGTTTTGGGTTATGGGAATAATAAATGCTGTCCTCACATCTTGACTCTTTTTTTTTCTGTAAACAGTAATTTTTTTGTTTGTCATTTGCCCACATCTTATGTCGTGCAGGCCAAAGTGTTATAACTTCTTGAATAACACTGGTATACACAATTTTACCCCTTATGTTTAGTTTATCGCTTTTCGCTCATTAGATGAAATAGCATAAGGAATAATCTCTGTATCGCCCCCAACTTTAGATATTTTGCGCAAAATATAATACAAAATGATTTTACTACCACGTTTTTCAACGCAAAAGGTCGATTTAAAAATGATTTTTTTTTGAGGGGATACATTTTCAAAATTATGTACAGTATAATAAACAATGATAACATTTGACAAACCCATAGTAAATTTGGAATAAAGTACGACAAATATATTTTGTCACTCCCCTCTATATTTCATTTTTGGATCATGACAAATATCCAGTTAAATAGTCAAGTGTCGACAATTAGTCAATAAACTATACATTTCTTATAGCAAGAAATCCTATTAGTAGTGCCATAATAATTTTTGGTACTATATTAACATTTCAAAAATCGTGTATTGATATCAGTAGTTATTTTCAAACATTCAATTTATTTCACAAAACTCCATCAAAATATAAATATTTTTGCTACATGTTTTAATTTGCATATACCTATTTTACATATCTCAGATTGTATTTAAAAATCGTCAACCAATTCTTCTAACTTTTGGCGAAATGGTGTTTTATTAATTTATCATTTGATATTATTAGGGTTCTTTCCTGGTATTCAAAAAGGAAAAATACGTGTCGTTCAGTTATATTTTTCAATTTATCAAACAATTTGGCCGCTGAATCTCTGATTCTGGTAGAGCGCCATCTAGCGAATAAAGTTGTAACTAAAATCAATTTCGAATTTTTCATTATTTGCCATAAAAAATCCCATTGCATCCTGAACACAATGGTGTTTACCGCATTGCTCTAGCGCAAATATTCGCGGAGTTATTAATTTTTAAAGTTGTGCGGGACTTTTGGATCACCCTGTACAATAACGTACATACTCAGGCATCAATAGCCATGATAGGAATGATTTGAGAATGCGGGAGGAAATAATCGAAGCTCCAATCAGCGATCACCGCCCAATTACACAACCAAACATTAATAAACACAAGGGGAATTCATTCACACGCCAACCACCGCCGTCTGTATCGATTCAGGAAAATCAATGGCCATTTTTGCATCTTGCCGCAGATTAAACTGACAAGAATGGTTTAAATGAGTAAAAATATAATTTCCCCAGCAAAATATTTATTTTCTAGACTTGAAATAAAAAGTACAAAGTGTCGGTCTGGTAATTTCCTCAAAATGAATTTAATTCCGGCATCCTCTCCTAGGATAATAGCGCCCTAAGCTGGGCCAGGAATTTAAACAAACACTGCTGCCTAGCTTTAATTAAGTTACACTGGCGGACAATCGGAATTAAATAATTTTCTTTCGACATATACATAGAGTTTGTGTCTGGATTATTTTATCTTTGTTGCGTTTAATTGACTCCTCACACCAACACTCCCTGGATTATCCTACTGCCGAACATTTGTTTAAATAATTAATTTCTATTTACCAATATGTATATATGTAATTAAATCTTATTTTATAAATAGTGAAAGACATGAGATTTGAGAGATCAGCCACTCGAGACCCGGATGATAACGCTGGTTCACGCAGCTGTCGTTTATTAGAGAATTTTATAAAATCTTTAATAGCAAAACCCTAAATGGAAATATGCTTTTTTAAGTAGGTAAGATATTCTATATATAATATTTTTCAAATCGAATCATTTTTTAAAATGTAAAATGTATTTATGTGATAGTGTATATATATATATATATATATATATATATATATATATATACTAGCGGATGTACCCGGCTTCGCCCAGGTTTTTCTCGAGGGAATGTTTGTAGTCTAGTAATAAGAAAATATACTACACCTAAAAACTATCAGAGAAAAGAGAAACCACGGAAGGTGAACAGAAAAATGCTTACAATGGATGTTATGTTTACGATATCAACTTAAATAAAAACAAAGATAAAATTTGCATATGTTGGTCACTATAAATTTGTATATTTGTTAGGCGAAATTAGAAACATGATAAAACAATTGGGTATTTAAAAACAAATGTAGAAATAAAAGTTGAAGTATAATAAACAATGTTAAAGATTAGTTTTAATTATTAATCAAGATTGTGTGTGAATATGTGAGAAAGATGTAATATCGTTGTTGTTTTCTTGGCCGACTGTTTTACATATGGTGTTATCTTAAAATTGCTTGTTTTGAATATTTTTTAGATTGAGATTATTAGCTAGTATGTAAAAAAATTAACTCTGTTGAAATTTAATTTTGTATTTATATATAAATAAAATTAACTCTGTTGATTTTTTTTTTTGTATTTAATCGATAACAGCGAAGTTACGCATGTTAATGTTAGGAAATATATTTTGATGTTAAGCAAAACCTGCTCCATCTCGTTTTACATAAATGTTGAAAATTTGGTTGAAATTGATGCATTGTAAGTAAAGTTCTAAGTGATGTCCACTTATGAAATTTTCATTTTATTAATATATATATATATTTGCCAAAATATATGGAGCAACCAATGAGGGATATGCATTCATTATGAAACACACTTACACACACACAGTGAATCAATATAAGATTCTTAATTGCTATCTTCCATTATTTCTCGACATTGCTGGACAAGACTAGATAGCAAAGTTCTACTGGAACTGGCGACAAACCATGTCAAATAATGGGAATATTTTAAATAATCTTTCATTTATCCAATGTAAGCCTTCTATAATCAACATGTATATTTTGCATTCAATTTGATAGAATCATTAAAGCAGGGCGAATGGATAGTTTACTTTAAGTGAACTAACGTAGAATCGGTATTACCGGATGCATAGTCTGTTAGAATCGCCCTAAACAGAGATGGCCGTAAAGCCGCCTACATCAGGTCCACGGCAAGTTTTTGCTGGGAAAAAAAAATATATATAAACGTAGAAGAGAAAGAAGGCTGATAATTACGAATATTCTTTATTACACAAAGGTATTTATAAACAATAAGGAAAACCAAGAGATTAAAGAAATTAAACTCGATAAAATTATATGTACAACAGCAGCTCACGTCTATCAGCAGCCTGGCCTATCCAATACAACAATTTAACATATCTGAGATACATAGGCAGATATGCAAATTAGCACAGACAATATTACAACAATACGCAAATCACAAGAGTATTATATCGTACAAATATCCCAGAATTGTCACTTTCAGCAGTTTTGCTTTTCTGTATGGAGCGATCATAAAGAAAATGAAGGAAGTTTCAAAAAGAAAAGGGTTTGTGAAGGTCCTCGTATCTATGCAGGATTTTACCTACCGTCAAATTTATACAATCCTTGTTTTATAAATCTCATAAGTTATTTATCGATAGTTCTTAAATGAAGGTAAAGCCCTTTAAGCTCATGCGGAATACCTAACCGGTCCTACCGTTAGACATTATCAGTTATCACCTTCCCCAAATCATAGCATTCAATACCATTTGGTAGAGAAGTGCATAATTCTCTAGAGTTCTGAATAAAGAGGTATTTATTCGATATTAATATATTTTTGATGGGTGCGTTCATACTGAGAATGCCTGTCTTCCTAAATTCAACAGTAGAATAACAGAATAGTATTGAAAGAGAAAAAAGGTTTAAAGATATATTTCCTGTTTATTTAAATAAATATAGAGCTCTTATATATTATTCAATATCTTCTCAACTAATGATGCATTTGGTCTTTGACCAAAATGTGGAATTATATAAATTTATATTAAGTTAATATTAAGTTTTAAAGAGCCATAAGCCAATGAATTAGTATAATATTTTAAAATTAGAAAGAGGTTACTAAATTCTTTCTTTTCTAAAGGTTTTTGGAATTTTAGTAGGAGAGAATTAGGTAATTGTTGACTATTTGAATATTAATATATTTATTTAACAGTTGGGAGAGACACGCCATATTTACAATTTGGATAATTGCGTGTATATTTTAAATTATATACAATTAATACAATTGAACATTGAGAAGCATGAACATTAAACGTTCGATGTCAAATTTAGCATATAGTAATTATAAATAGTAGCTTGAAATATGTACAGTCAACACTTTCACCTCAAGATATACATCCTGCAGAATCTATTAAACTTAATGTATTGGTCTTTATTGTAAGCAACTTGTTTTGTATTAGTCAGGTAAAGTTGGTTTTCTTCCCTTAAATCAGAAGTTAATGGACAGTTTATCAGAAGGTGTTCAGGGGTTTGTTGTTCGTTTCCATGCTCCAATTTAAATATTAATGGCCTATTGTTGAAAAAGGTCGAGTGTCATGGAAATTAATAAGAAAAACTTAAGTGGTTGTTGTTTCTCTCCTATTTATATAATACCTTCTAACAATTCGAGCTTATCAATAATCCACAGGTCTCTGGATGTTTACAGAAAATTTATCGATATTTGTGGCCTGTTTTCATTGGTAGCAATTCGGGAGTATCGTTTTTACATACTATTTTATATGCATATTATTTTTTAACAACTTATGCATCTATCAGGCTCTTCTACGAGTTAGATTTTGTTACCTAGAGAGAAAACATAATATTTTTATATACATATTAACTATCTAAAACTCTATAACCGTATTGGTGTATTGGTGTGTATTGGCTATATGAATTCTAGTGGTTGCGAACAATTCAAATATCTCACCCTTCTACGGATCTCTGGAAATTTAATTGAAAAACTGACGAATATTTGCATATCTACAGGGAATTTTGTAATAATTCGGGGGTCTTCTACATATTCCTGGTGTTTTAAATAGTTAGGGCTTTATAATAATTAGCATGAAGATAAAAGATTTCTGGCCGGCATTCATTTTTGTTTTATAAAATAGACACTTCGGCCAGTTAAAGTTTTATTATATTAACGTTTCAACAAATCGTGTTGTACTAAATTTGAAAAATCGCGTGAGAACGCCCTTGCAACCTCAGAACAATTTTTAACACCTTGCCAAATGTTTATTTTGTCGAAACGTTGAGAAAATAAAATTTTAACTGGTCGAAATGTCTATTTTAAAAATATATATTTATAATATTTGTTATCAAATATCAATCTTCAAAAGATATCTGGATGTCTACATTGTTGGAATTAGTGTTTGCTGTTTATTTCCATTGTGCCAGGTCAACATTTCAAGCGTCTTATAATTCTACGGGTTGTTAAAGTTTTTTACGATAGTTTTTATTGTTTATGTCGATATTTATTGTTTAAATTCGAGGGTTTTATTCTTTCAGGGGGTCCTAAATGTATATGTTCCATATTGATCTATAAGCAATATTTCAGAGAATTTAAAAAGATAAAAAAACGTCTCACGACTAAAAACTTGTTCATGGATCGATAGAAAAGCATGATTCCGGTGGCATTCCAAGTCTTAAGATTGTCTTATTTGAAATTACTAAGGCCTTGAGAAAGCCTTTCTATATAAATAAATATTTGGTGTCGAAATAGTTTTGAATATTTAAATTCTTAATAAAGAAAACCTTTGCATATAAAATATATATTTATCACTTTGATTTGGATATAAGAATTTTCGGCTTCTATTCCATTTCGGACATACTCGTAAAAATATCATCGACAGGAAATAAGACAAAAATAAGAATATCAAAAATTATCACCATATTACAAAATGTTTATACGATAAATACACAGTGTATATGTATATACCACATTTAAATATATCATACTCTTTGATTAAATATGCAATTATATGTTCGCTTAACGAAGAGTGATTCAACGATCCCTGCCCCATCCCCGTCTTTAAGCGAGGCATACCTGTAAGTCGAAATGTATATTGGACATCTTCGGGTCGTTAGAAATGATAAAGACAATGATGGAAATATGTAAATAAATTATTTCTATAGTAGAAGTACTGAAAACATTCATACTATAAGAAACTACAAGAACAGTGAGAAATATTCCAAGGTTTAAATATTCTCTTGAGAGGAAGTGGATGTCTCCACAGCGGCAGGGTAATCCATCTCCATGGACGTGTCACCCAGCCTATATTTTATAACTAGTAGTTCTTCCTACTCGGGCGCTAGATTGAAATACTCATCTTTACCTACCCTACAGCCCGTACAACGTTGGTCAATGTAAAGTATGCTCACACATTCACATTTTGAATATTATCATTGGTCCTTCACCTAGCTTCCTAATCTCATTTCTTCATTTTTATCAATTTAAAAATGAATTTTAAATTAATGATATATGTGTATGTAAGTGTGTGCTAAATTGATTTTTTTTTTAAATAATTTAGCACCTGAATATATTATATCCGTATGCTAAATTATTTTTAAAACAAAATTAAATACATAGATAAATCATTTTGTTCAATGATTGAATTACAAGTTAAATATATATATATTCAGTAGAGTGCGTATATAAATATTATACATATTCGACACGATGTGTTTATAATAACAAAATATAATAACGTTGATATAATAATGTTTTTTTTTAAATGACGCGCACCTAATTTTTGTAATATAGTTGACCCCCCCCCCCCAGTTATATAATAAATTATATAGTCTTCAAACGTTTTATTGAAGACGCTTCGTCTCGATTTCTGCTACTTGAGGAGCATTCATTGGAATGAATAGGAAATTTCAACCACTAGAGGCATGCTCTTTGTGATAATGTATAAAAACAATAAATAAATATTCCTGCAAATATTAACAGTAAAAACTTTATGAAATTCTATATTGAATACTGAAATTGAGTTGGAACTATCGTTGCTGATAATTTGAGGCCTCGCTTCAGCCTTGATGGTAGATGTGGTTTTAATGTATTTAGATTTATTTCCTTTGACAGGTAAAGTTAATATACAGTTTATCATAGCAAGAACAACGAGAAATGTTTACAGTTTTTTTATTCAATAAGGGAGACGGAATTTGAGAATATAATTAGAAAGGATTGAAAGGATCCCGGGGAAGATGTTATGGCCACCATAGGTTGAATATATAGAATCAGGCAGTCGCGATAGAATTGAATTACCTTGCCTATATATTGTTGATATTTGGTTTTGTATATTGATTATTATCTGCACATTATATCTGCTATTATTCTTTGCTCTATTTAAATTCCAACATTCGCTTTAAACTAGTAAGCGACAAATCTTTGGAGCTGAATTTGCAGGCATCGATTTTCTTACTCAGAGGATGTTTAAACTAAGTTTTTCGAACGTTGATGAAATATATATTAAGTAATTAATGTATTTATTTATGTCTTCTATACTAGTAACAACTATTATACCCCCTTATGATTGAAAAAGGAAAAATATGGTATTAATTTTACTAAATGCCTTTTAAAGCTCTTATTGTTTTTGAGATGTAGTACGCTGTTTTGAGAGAGCTTGTTTACCGAATCCAGATATAAATCTCGGCCAGTAGTGTAAATATATAGAACAAATACATTCTATAATCTGAATGCTTTTTTGCGAAGTAATTTAGCGAAATGTGTATGTTGAACTCGACGTATGAAGCAATTTTATTATAGCTAAACAAATTGAAAATTTATAATGGAATCAGCCGTTTGTAAACAAGCTTCTGATTTGATTCAAAGCTAGAAATGGTTGATCAAACAATTGGGAGGGCCATTCTTTATTTTACTTGATCCAGAGAGTTCCTCAGAATATATAATATTTAATTGAAACTATAAATTGTTCTTTTTAAGAGGAATAATCTCTCAATATTTCTCAAATAAAGAGAGTAGATTGTTGGGTCAAAGGGGACATTTTAGAACATAAATTGCAGGCTTTCCTCAGCACAATGCTCTTCCTATAAACACGGTGTATTAGCGCGCCATCCTTTATAGAAAACCTAAACAGTTTATTTCCCGTATGCTTATTTTAAACACAACAATTTTCTACTGCCCTAAAGGCAAAAATGGTTTCATTTGAATGAATCACATACTTAATAAATAGCTAAATTGTCCTACATTCCTACTGGATAAAGGAAAACGCTCGCCTTTGTTTGAAAGTTTGCGATATATTCTCCATGAAATACACAACAACTGATACGATATATTTATTTGATAAATTGTTCTCTATAATAATAGAAATCGCTTAGTTTTATTCATTACATTGTGTGGTCATTCAGATTTCATACTCTCCTGAAGTGTTCAAAAGTTTAAACCTCAAATTTGACCTCAGTACTGTTTGGGTGCAGGAGTATGCACACTACCGTATTTTTGACCAATTTTGATCGTAGGTTTAGATATGCAATTTTTTAATTTGTTGTAAATATGTATAGTTCACACTCACCTATTTTTAAAATTAATTAATATAGGATTTTAATTATTTAAATTCTATATAATTATGAAAATATTTGTTTTGTGATTTTCTTCAAGTATTTGAGAATAAAAACTACTTGATAGTAAATACTAATTTTTCTTATTTTCTATTATCACGACACTGCACCTTCAATTCTTTATCTTTACAACAAAAATATTATTCATAACATATAAATATAGCATTGTTTTGTTATCAAATAAAACCTACAAGAGGATGTATTATTTTTTTGTGATTTAATATGATAAGGTACAATTTGGATTATAGATTAGAAATAAAATGTAAAAAAGACCAAGTCTAAATTAATTAATATTGTGTGATGATTAGGTAGCAGCGTTGTTTCAGGAACGTCACACACTATTTATTCATTTTAATAGGGTCATATTACCTTTTATCTGCGATGTAATAATTTTTACAAAACTATTTTACTCTTGGAAAAGGTATTTTAAAAAACTATAGACATAGAGGACATTATATATACGTTTAATAATCAATATATAACATGTTATGAGTATTAGGTTTTAGCAAATATATATTTATAATCAGAGTAATCAATTCTGTCATCGATTGCTTTTGTGAATGTATGTAAATAATGGATTTCATATTTTTATTCATTTTTGTTCTGGCTTTATTTGTTTAAATCTCTTTTTAAAAATCGTTTAAAATGCAGTCGCAATCATTAGCGAACACATATGTTTGCCAAATATTTCCATATGCTCTTTTATATTTTTACAGAAAAATATTTACATGCCAGTATTTTGGATTAAATTTTTTTTATAAAACTTTTTTTTATATTCTTACTGAGAAGATGGGCATCGCAGTCAAGATTATTTACAGTCAGTCACTCAACTAAGGCAATTTCAAAGGTTAATGGGGGTTTGGTGGAAAAGCTGCCGTCTATTTAAACTATATTAATTTTGACACAACTAAATGGATTGCGAAAAATAATTAAATCAAATACCTAAACACTAATATAATACAATTTTTGCCATTACACACTTTTTTCCCTGTAGTTTATGTGTTTCTTCTGTATTGCTATTCTATGGCACTTCTACTATTTATTATTGATGTACTTTCAGTATGAAGGATACTTCACTCGGAGGATTTCTCGGGCGAAGCGGGTCATTCTTCTAGTATATTTATAATCATATGTATTTTTACTGAATGTCCTTTCAAAAGCTTACCAAGAGTCTAGCTTCAGTATCGATATAAAATGAAACAGCCAAATGCAATATTACAGCGATATGGCAGATTAAACTGGCGAAACCACTTGGAGGACTCAACACTGATGAGCCAGGCCCTCCCATTATTAAAGCATTGCAGAAATATCAGCAGAAAATATTTTTATTTAGAAAAAAATACGCGTCAAAAATAATTTGAAATTATTTAAAATATGATTCACATTCTTTTCGAATATTAGTAATTAGTACTTCTTTAAGATATATATATATATTTAAAGCATTCCTCAGAGAGAATTTTAAAACATTTTTTTTTTCAAGTGTAAATATGCAAAAACACCTACCACACCTCTATATATATATTGTTGAAATTTGCGAAATAATTGGCCTGATGATGAGCTAACGCTTGAAAGCTTGCCGTTTTATATTTTTTATTTATATATATAAAATAAAGAAAAATATTTGCAATTATTTTTATCGGTGTATACCTTTTTAATTAGTTCTTCATCAACTCTCTCTTTAGGATATGGGAAACTGAGTATGTTTTCCGTAAAGGAATAATACATTTTATTCAGTTTCATTTAATATTTTCTTAAGACCCTTAGAGATAAGTGAGAATAGGTTATATAACAAATATTTACTAAGGTATACAAATGAATATATCGAGAGATAGGTGTTGGTCCACATATTTAGCAAACTTTCCATAACTAAATCATCCCTATTTAGTAAATATACTTATTCCTCTTGAACACACACCTGAATAGTTTACACACATAGATGATCAATTGAAATGGTGATGTCGAAGTGAATTGTTTAAAGTTGTTCCAATTGTAAATTCCTGGTGGATTCATCCGTCAAACTCAACAAGTCGCCGAATATCTCGAAGTGTGAAACCAATACGATATATGTGCTCCACATAAGTTTGAATCACCAGTTTTCTTGTATTGGATATATAAATAAATTGTTTAAAATTTATTTAAATCTCTTGTATTATTTATAAAAATCATTGAAGGGTGTAGATTGTAGAGAATCAAAATTCTGAAAGAGATTTTAAGGCAAATTCGAAAAGAGAAAAGTAAACAACCAAATAATTTGTGTGCACAATCTATTAAATGTGAATAGTACTGGGAAGTGAATTTGTGTTCATCATTGACACCAATTAACAGAAAATTCCTTTATTAATAAGTTGAACAATGTGGCAAGTGTCCCGGAGAATTCGTCTGTTTAATCCTTTAATTTATTTTTCACTTAACCGGCCGTTTATGTATTGTTTTCCGAAGTTCAGCGCTCAATCCGTGTATAGTTGTGAGATTTTCCACACACTATATTTACAGATATCTGTATAGGTTCTTAGATACCTTCGCCAATAATATATGTTCAAAGCATAGAATATATAATAAATGATGCTAAATGTGCAATATTAGAGCAGTATGGTAAATTGAACTGGCGAAACTTTTGGAAGTGTTCTTCCTTAATAAACAATACATTCTTAATATTTTTAATAGAAGGAAAAACAGTAATTAATTGTTTAATCGTAAAGAAAACCGCGCTAAATAGGTTTAATTATAATAAAAGAAAGCCGGCTCCTTACTTACATCTTATGTTATATGGTTTATACCGTATATACCAGGTATACTTTTCTGTTACAGCAAATATTCCTATTTCTCCCAAACACAAGATGTCAAGGCCGACAAGAGGGCCTGCCAGGTTTATGTCCCAACAGAGCTATAAATCTACCTAATACATCCTAGCCTTGCTGTTTATCTTCTGACATGAGTTAATTGCAAGCGAATCGATAGCAAACCATGGGATTCCCAGAACTGTCTCTTCGATCATTTATCCTGGTTATCATTCTCTTTAATTGTGTTCTTTAAATTCCTCAACTCAAATAAACATTTACCAATACATAAATTATAAAACACAAATACCGAATATTTATTCTCTTTTTATATGAGAAATTTCGTATATGTTATTTATCATATTGCACTATATCTCATCATAAATTTATATTTTTCCCAATTATATTTGATATATTACATACTAGCCGAATGACCCGGGCAACGCCGGGTTTTACCCGATTAAATGTTTTTATTCAAATACTATTTGTTACAATTATAATTGGCACCGTGGATGTCACTTTTGTGAAACGTCCCGCTCCAAACTTTGTGTCTGAGAAGCGATATTTTATAGAAAGATGATCTGGCTTTTGTTTTCTGCTCGAATGAATGTTTTTCTGTTAGAATTTGGTTCCTGCGTAGAAAAAATTAACTGGTTTTACCCGTGGTCTCTGCTTTTTGGAATTTTTCCCGATATAATTTTGTATCTGGTAATCAAACATGATACAACAATATTGTCATCATCATTTTCTGACTAAAAAAAAAAAAACAACTATTTTTGCCCAGAACCTGTCAATTTTATTTTTTATTGGCTAAAAATCCGATAAATATCTTTTCCAGATTTTTCTCTATGTCCTGTCAAAACACGTTTTACATGTACATTAGGTCAGCTGATATTAACTCCCCATCTTCACCGCTAGAGGCGCTACTTGCGAGCGAAAAGGCAAATTTGCAACGCAATTTGCAAATAACTCGAAGAATATGCGGGATAGAGACCTGAAAATGTCACTATAAGTGTTTCCAGATTCTACTCTATATACTGTTAAAATATCAGTCAGATTAGTTAAGTATTGTGGACGTGTATAGCCGTCATAGGTACCCACATACATATTTACATACATACATATATACACTGACTTTTATATATATATTAAAATAAAAAGGTCATCCCTCTGTATGAGGTTATCTCTTCCAACTGAACGTTACCTCGACTATGTTGATAAATATAAACTGGATGTTGATTTTCAACATTATACACTTTCCTTTATTTCTCAAGGACCCTCTATGTATAGGTTTTTGAGGAACAACTTGCAACAAGAACCAATACGTTGTTACCTTTTCATGATTAGCAAAATGTTGATTTTCGGCAATATTCTGCTATTTAAAAGAGAATATTCAATTGGCTCATTCCAAAAGAAAGTATCACAATTATATACACTAAGAAGACACACCACTCTAATCAAAAACCTTCTTTTTCCACATGTAAATTATATAATGTGTATGCCAGGTATTTCTTTTATAGCTTCAATAGAGTCGAAAGTTTTTCAAACTATTCTAACATCAAATCGTTTCGTCTTATAAATGTAGAAGTGTCGCCTTTGAACATAGAATAAAATCAACCTTTTCATACGTCATCCAAAAGTTAGAAATATTAAATATTTCTCTTTGAAATTAAAAATGATTTTTCATAAATAAAAAAGAAACTTATGCGGTTAAACTGTTTGTATAGCTTTATAATTATACGCCGCAGTCATTTATAAGTATAGAATAAAATATTGTTATATATTTAAATCGAAAAGAGATAAATATTTTTGTCAGAAAAATATAAAATTTGTTTATTACACCTTAAAATACAGACGGCTAATGATGTAGATTCCTATCTCATATTTGAAGATTAAATAAGAGATTATGATTTAGGGGGGGGGGTATTTACGAACCGAGATTCCACCACTGATGAGCCAGGCCCTCGCAATATTCTCCAAACTCATTGGGAATTGTATGTAATGTAGGAATTCGTTTTATTTGTAAAAATGAAAATTCGCTTTGAATAGCTTTAACTATCGAATATTTTTACTTTTCTAAAAATGTTTGATCTAAACGAGTAAAGTGTTTTCAAATGCTACCATATAAGTTGAACTCTCTCTCTGTATTTGTGGATATTTTTATTCCCAACAAGTTACCATTCAATACATTTCGGAAATTTCTTATATATAGATAATCTACAAGCTTTTCCAATTACTAAAAGTGTTGAATTGTTTGAATGAATCCCATAGCATGGAGGATATCAAAGCTGAGTGTGAGGATACGACTACAAGAAATTCCAAATTTGTCAAAAACAACTTCCATCTATATCCTAATTAAGAACAAGGTAGCCACTGTGGTGTACCTGAAAGTTGCTGATCGTTTTCGCCATCTATCGAAATAAATATCAACTATAATAATTTAAATTGATAAGGCACAATTTGAATTTTATATTATAAACACAAGGTAATAAGACCAAATCCAAATAAATAATTAGTGTGCGACGTTTCGGTAACAGCGTTGTTACCATCTTCAGACAAAAGTACTTGAAATGAATGAGATTCAGTACTTTTGTCTGAAAAGATGGTAATAACGCTGTTACCGAAACGTCACACACTATTTATTTCATTCAGTATTTTTGTCTGAAGGTGGTAACAACGCTGTTACCGAAACGTCACACACTATTTATATATTTGGATTTGGTCTTATTACCTTGTGTTTATAATAATTTAAAATAAATTCTTATAGTATATTGGTCTTTCGTGGAACAATTAAAGGAACATGGCTTAACGGTCTCCAAGATGGTACATCGGGCTCAAGACAGAGATGTCTGGCGTCGTGTTTGGGATGTAATACGTACAATGGGCCACAACGTTCGATCACGAATAAAATGATTTTTCTATATTGGCCAAATACTCTTTGTTGATATATTTAGAAATCAACCATGTACTCGACATTTTTCAATTGTTGATTATGTAAAATGTTTGAATCGCTCGAGGGACTACGAAACACCGTAGAAACTACAAACTTGATTGATCCAATAAGCAAAATAACAAAATATATAAAGTTGATAAAAAATATATCATTTTATATACTAGTTAATTCATGTTTAGGGAATTCAAGTCCTCTCTGGTATACATACTATAAATTTTGATAAAATCAATATGGAATCTAGACCTAGTTTTCTTTATATAACATATATACGTTTTTAAAATATGTAAAATAGATTTTAATATATATATATATATATATATCAAAAATTGCATTTAAATTCGGCGTGTTATAATAGGCTAGAAGTAATACTGCTAGGTCTCAGTGTTGATGGGATGTTGGCCTGAGAGCTCGAGAAATTAAAGAAATGTAAAAAAAAAAAAACCAAGTCCTAGGTTTCATATTGATCTTTTCAAAGGGTAAAAGCAGGAAAGAATCTTTATTATATTATAAATTATAGATTATAATAAAAGAGAAATGTTTCTCCATTTTTATTATATTACGACATCTATGGACAGTTTCGGAAATGTTAGTGTTGATTCAACATTACTTGAGGCATTTATTTGATTAAATTCAGATGTTTTTATCTATAAGGAAATAGTATACCATCTCTCTATATGGAAGGTATTTCAACGTTAACTATTTCTTTTATAAAATTGATGTGATGACTTCAAGTCTCTAGAAGACGTTCATTGTAGGGTTAATGAAGTTAATTACATATCGATTGATTTAAATCTCCTGGATATTAATGATACAGGTTTCTGGAGATGTGTTTATTAATGAATATAGAATAAAGGAAAACATCTCCAGAAACCTGTTGTATTTGTTTAATTAAAGTTGAATACATATTTCAACAATAGGTGTTCTGGTTTTAGGATATATATAAATGTACATTGACATTTAGGAAACCATTTATATGGAAATTAAAAATTCCCATGAAATTTGATATGAAGTTCTACGGTGGTGAACAAAAAGTCGGTGGATGAGAGGGTAACATGCTCGATTCCCGACAGTCATGAACCGGGATTGAATCCCGCGTTAAAATTTTGTTTAATATGTGAATAACCTTCACATATTATTCACTGTTTTAATTATCATGAACTAGGTTGCTCTTGCTGAGCGGTATCTATTAGTGTGATTTGAACCAGATCTACGGTGGTGACAACTTGTTGCCAAGTTTACTGATCAAGAACTTCTCAGATTCCTTTCAAACTATGGACTCTAGTTCTATTCAGTGGAGAAATTATTCGTTCTCAACCTTGGAAGTCGCCCCTTCCTCGTCGTGCTATCCTATAAGGATCTTTAATGGCGTCACGCTGCAACGACAGTAGCTCTGGTTGTGGTTTTGACTCTATATATATATTAGGAAGCTGTGATGGGGACCAGTAGAACGAGATAGGACTCAGAAAGTCTAATCTTTGCATTAGTAAGGAAATGTAAACATTAAGTTTATTATTATACATCCAAGTCGATAATATATCTCTTGTATCAACATGGAGTAAAAACATCAGGCCTCCAGGGAAGAGTATATTTTGAAAAACGTTTTTATTATCAAACTTTCAAGCACGAACGCCCTTCTACAGAAGAAAACATGGTGTGATAATGTTTTGAAATTATACTTTTCCCTGGAGGCCTGATAGTTTTACTTAATACATCCAAGTCTTAAATCAAGAATTCCAGTATTAGGTCTCAATCCAAACATTGTAGTCGGGAGAAGAGGGAACATGAACAACACATTCATTACAATTTTATTTGAATTATCATAATATTCATTCATATCATTTTTCAATATTGCAGTGTTTCAACACAATATTACTGTAAAAACATTTGAAACATTCGTTTGGAATAAGCACAAAATATATTTATAAAATTAAAAATAAGTAATCTCTAAAAATGATATATTACGATGCACTAGCGCGCCATCTGTTATCAAATTACAAAACTATTTTTAGACGCGTAATATTATTTTTAAAATAAAAATGATATATCTTTAAAAATAAAAATAAAAAGGCATCTCCTTATCGGACAACTGAAAGTTGCTTATCCGTAGCCTTCAGTAGCCATCAGTAGCCATCAGCAACTTTCAGTTGCACGATAAGGAGATGCCTTTTTAAAAATTATTTATGAACCTTATCCCAGTACAATATCACATTTGTACTATTTTATCACATTGATACATCTTTATTTTATCGTTTTTCATATTGCAGTCATTTTAAGCACTATTAATTTAATAGTAAAATTCTGTTGAAATAAGCACGCAATATATATTTCTAAAATAAAAATGATAGAACCCAAATTGATACATCTTTAACAGATTATGAACTATTACATCTTCGATTCGCTATGTAATATTTCGTCCTACTCTTATACCACTAGCCGTTTTAAGTTTTAGGTTCAACTATTGGACGCAGGACGATTCAAGAACCTAGAGAACTATAAATATAAATAAATCATACGTAGCACTAAGATGAGAGAATAGATATATCGTTTTAAATTATATGACTTTCTATGAGTCATTAATAATAGAAAAAAATGTAAGATTTAATTATACACCTATAATTATAAAACCAGCATGCACACTCCTAACCATTGGAATAAATAGATAATTCACAATCTATCAAACATTACATTTCCTAATGAAAATATACACAGAGTTTGATTTTTCAAAACTCCTGAATTATGGAATTGTCTGAATCAACTGAAAATTGTTCTAACCAGAATTTTAAATAATGCTTAAATCAGAAACAATGATCTTTATGCATTGCTCCTATATGACCTTGTGTGATTCCAAATTAAACTTCACAATATAACATGCAAAACACACAGCACAACAAAATTTATAATTATAATTTTATTGCCCTTTTAAAAAGCCCCCCGTGATGAATTCTTTATGAGCTCCCCATAAAACAAAAACCAATAAAATAAATTTTGTTAAAAATTAAGAAGGGTCTAGAGTCAAAACTTTCTATTTGTTTTTATTAGCTGTGCTGGTGGGTGTATATTTTATTGGAATCTAATTAACTGGCGGGGACTGAATTATAGATGACCGGACACGGATTAAACCGGGGGCTTTATCAGACACACAAAAAGGTAAAGTTAAAAAATGGCGATTACTTCTTATGTTGGAGAATGTAAATCGCGTTGTTAAATTGGAGCTTAACGGCCTTATCCCGCCTCACGTGCTGAATTCCAGATAACACGGAGGTTTCTCTACATTTCACGTAGCTTCACAATCCTCGCATGTCGTAATGACTATATAACCAGTGTTAATTATAAACATTTGATTAGTTTGTGCTCTCAAATTTTTCATTCTATTTAAGTATAAGAATACTTCATTATTGATGTTGCTCAGTGGTTGTAGTTGGTATTTATTTGCTTAAGAGCATTGTCCAATGCATTGCCCAGGAAAAATGAATTTCGTCAGAATTAAAAAATATCGGTTGTACGTACTTTTATTATAAAACAAGGATATGATATTTCTTGTAAAAATTATTTGATGTTTGAAGATTTTCTTGTATAAAAGAATAACCAGCTACAACAACTAATTCCAACTTGTTTATTTTAGATCTGACGTTTTAGTGACTAATAGCCACCTTTTACCAAGGGAAATTACCTTGGCATAGGTGGCAGCATTATTCTGAAGCGTCAGGTTAACAATAAACCAAGTTTAAAAATAAGTTAATGCAGCAGTCTATTATTTTCTACAATACTTTCTTTATTGTTATTTAACCACATAGCCTAATGGTAAACATTATTTGATATCAGAAAAAGAAAAAAATAAAATCACCAAGGATGAGATTCTTATATTTAATGCTTTACGTTTCAAGCTCTCGGGTATTAACGACCCTTTTACAGAGATAAAAACCAAAGAATGAATCTAGATGGATCAACCGGTTATATAAAAACAAATATTATATTTACATACATGTTTTCAAAATTACACATATAAATATAATATGTGTTTGTATATAACCGGTTGATCTCTATAGATTCATTCTTTGGTTTTTATTCCCGTAGAAGGGTCGTTAATAGCCGAAAGATTGAAACGTAAAGCCTTAAATATAATATACTCATCTTTGGTGATTTTATTTTTCTAATATTTGTCGAAGATTTTAAGTCGATATATCTTAATCAGTTGATATTAAACTAACGAAACCGCTGGGAGGGTTCATTCCCAATGAGGCATGTCCTATCAACAGAGTTCCCGTTTTTAATCTCAGTAAGTCCTCTTGCTGTTATATATTTGTATATTGATATTTACAAGCATTCTGTCGATAACACACCGAACTAAATATGAATATTCAAAAATAAGGGTATATACAGGTAACTTAGATGAAACAATGAGTCACAAGACAATAATATATTCAAGGCCTAAATATCGTATTATATTGAAAGGCTTAAACTAAGAGAGGACGTAATATGATTATATCTAATTTTATAAACCAGAAATTTAAGGAATACTATGGGTGCCAATGATAATTTCAAGGGATTCTTTGATACTTCAAGAATCCCTAACTATGTTCAACCCAATTTCTATAACATTCAATTTTTTACTGGACATGGTGACTTCAACACATATTTGTTTAGAATTGGCAAAATTGGATCACCTGCATGCACTTGTGGAAACGAACAACAAACCCCTGAACATCTTCTGATAAACTGTCCATTAACTTCTGATCTAAGGGAAGAAAACCAACTTTATCTGACTAATACAAAACAAGTTGCTTGCGCAATAAAGACCAATACATTAAGTTTAACAGATTCTGCAGGATGTATATTTCAAGGCGAAAGTGTTGACTGTACATATTTCAAGCTACTATTTCTAATTTCTATATGCAAAATTTGACATCGAAAGTTTAATTTTCATGATTCCTAATGTTCAATTCTGTTAATTGTTTATAATGTAATATATACACGCAATTATCCTAATTGTTGATATGGCGTATCTCTCCCAACTGTTAAATAAATAAATGATCCTCATATAAAATGTATTCTGTAAATCACTGAATATAATATTCTATTATACTCATTGATGTCACCTTCCAAACAAATTTATCTTATCACAATAATGTAAAATGTTCTCTCGCTGTATCAAATTCAAGAACCTATATAAGTAAATGATCACTATATCCTAAACCAGGGGGTCGGCAAACCTTTGAGTCGGAAGAGATAAAAATTACAATTTACAAATTTTAAAAGTTTTTAAAGAGCCACAAAATGTTTTCTTGCCGACAATAAATAGTACTCACATAAATACTATTAGCTTATGGAACTATAAAAAGAGCCACAGCTTCACATTCAAAAAGTCGCATGTGACTCGCCAACCGCAGTTTGCCGACCTCTGTCCTAGACCTATTGTGAGATTATTCTAATTATATAGAGAGGTTAATTATTTACATTCGCCAGAAGTCGGAGCGAGGTAAGAAAAAGGTTAGGATATTATGTACCCTCCTTCTCCAGCTAATGGCGCTCTATTACTCTGATTATTGTACCAGCATTGAAATAAAATTGAATTTTAATCAAGAATAATTACTATTTTATCTCTCAGTAATTTGGGTAAAATGCACCACTATATTATATCTAGCAATCGTTAAAGACTGTCCATTCAAAAAAAAAAGTATGATGTTTTGATTGTCATATTCTGTTCTGATTTTCTCAAGTTTGGACCCAAGGGTAGTGAAATGAAATTTGTTTTTTTTTTTTTTCGTATTAAAATATTGGTTTCTTCCTATAAGTAGTAAATATTTGCTATATTACTTATATTTTGATAAAAAAATATGTAGTTGACATCATTTTATAATTGTTACGGTTTTCGCTTTAACTAAAATAGGTGAAGATATCACGATGTTAAAAATTATTCTCACGCAATGGATTCCAACACTTCACATAAATATACGATTTCAGAGGTACAGTAAAGATTTATCTGAATGATATGACTTTAAGGCGCTGAAACCTCTCATGACAACCTATCTGAAGAACAATCAAGTATTTCTGAATGACCACTTTTTAACCCCCAAAATGATTCATGCTGTAATAATCAATCTTGAACAGTACCATTCGCTTGGGTGTCTCATGTTGGAAGTTGGTCTGTTCAATTATGTTCAAATTATGACAGTCCAAATTATGACTGAAGTCACTTTCTAGTGGTCTTATAAATAGCGCTTCGTCTATTGACCAAAATTATAATTTTCAGTTCTGTTTGTTTTATTAGAAAATAAATCTCTATAGTTCGTTCTTATTGCGATTAAAAAGGGATGCTAAGAAAATTACATTTAAAGTGTGTATAATATGCTAAGCGTTGCCTAATAGTCTTAGTGGTTTTTTGTGTAAAATCAACTCCGGTGTATTCCTTTATAAACACATAACGTATATATTTATAGAGCGCCATGTGTGACTTCCGAGTGTCTCTAAAATTTTATAGAGACACCAAATCACCACATTCGGTAGTAGAGACTTCGATGGAGCAATCACTACTGGAGGGATCTCTACTGATGAGCAAAGCCCTTCGTATATCTCGCTCTCAACGTAGCGGGAACTAAAGAACCTGTTGTAAAAAATGATAGACAAACTAGAGCTTCCAGTTTACTCAGTACATACTGAGTCCACACAGTGAACTATGTGACAGTAGGGCTACACACATGTGTGTAAGTAGAGATGTCCAGCTCTGGAATCTTAGAGTTTACAATCAAATTAGAACATTCGGAGGACCGCGCTCCGGGTTTTAAGCAGCTTAAAGTTAATTAATGGACGGCTTTTTGGCGCCAAATAGCTCTCAATTAATTTAGATTGCCTTACCCCTATTATCTGTCTTCAATAATTAAATGTAAACATTCGACTTTTTTCTCGGGGGTCACTTTAATCAGCATTGTTTAGGGTTATTAATTACCAGATTAGGTACCTCGTCATTTATGTTTTATGCAAAACAAATCTCCCGTTACACCTGAACACTTAATTCGATTATATGGCACATATTATTGCCATTTGGTGATATTGTTTTCTGGAGTTTTCGTGAAATTGGCGAGGCTATTCAGGTTTGATTTTGTTGGTTTCTCTCTATTCTGAAGACGTAGAAAAATCCTGGTAGTTACACGACGCTCACACCTCTATCTTCATGTAGAAAGTTTCTAAACAAACAGGTAAAATATTCAAAATCAACGTTAATTTTTTATTTATTCCAATAGATTATACTCTTTGTTCATCCAAGCGGCCTGAGATATGAATTTCATTTTAATACCCGTTAAAGTAGACTCACATACAAGGTAAAATAGTGTGAAGGCACTTCTTTCCTTTCGAAGTCTTTATCTGACTTTGAGAGTTATATGCGTACTGCATACACCAGCCTGATGATAGCTAACAGCCCAAAAACGCGTACATGGTTGGCTTTTAATGACTATTCAAAAACTGTGCTTGGCCAATCTCTGGAAAAAACAAGTTTATAGTTATGTTTACTAAAGATGGTAGTGATCCATCAGCAACATTCAAAGGGACGATCAGAAAGTTTCCCTTTACCTTATATCATCCTGATATATTTTATAAAATACAATGTAATATATATATATAGATTTTGTATTGTTATTTAGCACATAATAATTTATGGTGTCTACTCAACGTATCATGATAAAACACGTGACGTTAATATATTTTTTATGGATATTTGAATGGTCTTAGTCTGTCTTGATTTGTGAGGGAGTAGGTTTAAAGTAGTTATCTTATAAGAACACTTAAATTGTTTTATCTGCTCTGGGATTGTTCACAATATAGTCATCGATCGAATAAGCCTAGACACAAAGCCGACCTCACATGACGGGCAACTTTAAGCAGTTATACCCAAATTTCGTTTAAACTGGTAAGACAAGCGAATAACACCTAATCGTATTGGTTACATTTCTTCCATCAAAGCAGTGTTTAGAGTATGGATGTGAGTTTCCAATGAAAGTTACGAGAAGACAGCCATTTCTGACTTCACTTGGTAACCTCGCAATAATTTCTGTAAACAAACAGCAACATAAAAGCAACAAATTATATTTACAGTGAAGGGTCGTAACAGCTATCCGAGGAGGCCAGTCCAGGGTTTCTTGTGTTCTGCTACCGTAGAGGTGAGGTCCTTCGTGGAGTCAAATTTTTCCCACTTCATAACGTTCGTTTAAGTCTATCACTTTGTAAGGTTCGTTAAACTTGGACTTCAGGCCGATCCCGAATTGATTCCACTGATTCGGTACCATATCACCGATTTTGTGGTGTTGGATGTACTCGATACAATTGGAAATAAATTCTTCTACTCCCATTTTAGCCTAAGGCATTAAAATTTCTCTCTTGATAAATATATAATTCTCTCTGATAATGTACATTCTGGTGTATTCCTTTGATGATCTCTACCTCCATTGTTCGAGGAATTACCATTAGTTCCACCCTCGTATATCCATATAAACCTCCACTCTAGTCTAGGTAGTTGCTTTTCCTGCCTATTTCAACTAAGTTCTTCAAGGCTTGTATATGATCATCGGACTCTTGGGCATTTTCAAACTTGGAGGTGATTTATGAATGTAAGCGTGTGATCACTATAATCTAGCTTATCCGCCAAGAGTTCCGGATTATCAAAGCCTAACCAAATTTCAACATAGCTGTCTCGCAACTTAGAAGGCACTTTCACTTTCATTTTCCCAGTAATAGCTAAGTCTTCAAATTGCTTCATGTTGCCAATTTTTAGTCAATTAATTCACTCGATGAGATAAGTTCTTAACTCAAATACAATTCTTTTTCCACGAACTTCTCCCAGTCTTACAATTTTCTAAAAACTTTTGTTTGAAAGGTTCGGGAAACAGTTCAAGCAATATTCTCTTTAGTGGTTATAATCGTTCCATTTCTTTTCAGATTCGCGCTCAATTAGCTGTGTCATCTCATATGGTAGTTGTTGTGTTGTGCCCGTTGTTTTGTCAATATATCCACTCTGAGTCGTCGGAGCTCCCTTGGTACCGGTTTTATTTATAACCAGTCCCGGAACATAAAGGGAATACCACACACAGCTAGACGCGGAGTTAGTCCTCCCTCCAGCCGACACCAAAACAAAACTGGCGGGATCCAGTTTCGGCCGGTTCCCGCCGTCACCTCGGCGCCGCTCGACACCTCAACATCTCCCCCAAAAAGTTTAGAGGAGGTTAGCGCTGGACACGCTTGTATCTTCTCCCATACCGCGACACTTTCCCAGGTGAGGGAGACAGCTGCTTTATCTCTGGAGCGATTGCTGGCAGCTGTTGTAGCTCCTCTGCAGGCACTTCATTTCCCGGAGTTTCCTCCGTTTCAGCGGGGGAGTTCACTGTCAGGAGATGTCTCACTGGGGTCGACCTGTTGTTGGGAAGAAGCCAGAAGAAGAGAGTTCCGCCTGTAGGTCCCTACAGGAGTTTCCACGATGTATGAGCGGGGCGCTGAAGCCTTCTCGAGGACACTTCCCCACGCTCGAAGATCCTTCACCCAAACTTTCTCTCCTGCAATTAGTTCCGCCTTTTTCGTGGCCGCATGGCGTCTGTCAAAAGCCGTTTTCTGCGCCATCTTCCGCTGCTCCGCTTCCCCCCTGAGTTTGGATTGATCCACTGTTTTAGGGGTTAATGATGATGAAGTGCAGGGAACCATAGTGCGAATTTTCCGTCCAAATAGAAGTTCCGCAGAGAAGAGACCGTTTGCCAGGGGTGTTGCCCGATACTCCATGAGTGCAAGGACCGGATCTTTATTCTTTTTCATCAGGTTTTTTCACAATTTTGACAGCAGCCTCTGCTTGACCATTTGATTGTGGATGCTTTGGGCTGGAAGTGATGTTTCGAAACCTAACTTCAGAGGCAAACTTCGTAAAAGCTGAAGTTGTTGATGGGCGAAATTGTGGTCCGTTATCACTGATTACAATGTCAGGGATACCATGACGAGCAAAGATGGCTTTGCAGTGATCTACCACAGCTTCCGAGGAAAGTTTAGTAAGTCGTACGACTTCGATAAATCGAGAAAAGTAGTATACGACGACTAAGTACTCACTTCCTTCGTAATGGAAGAGATCCATCCCGACCTTTTGCCACGGTCTTTCCGGAAAGTCGTTGGGGATGAGTGGTTCGTGCTTTAGAGGTTGATTCTCTATGCATTTCTCACAGGTTTTTACCATATCCTGGATTTCTTGACCTATTCCTGGCCACCAAACATGATCCTTTGCTCTTGCTCGACATTTTGTTATTCCTTGATGACCTGCGTGGATGCGGTTCAAAACATCTTTTCGCATGTTAGAGGGGATGATCACTCGCAGTCCTCTCATTAGTAAGCCGTTCTCTTCCCCTATCTCGTCGCGAACATCGTAGAACGAGCGTTCTAAGGGAGAGAGCTGACATTTGGCGGGCCAACCGTTTTTGGAATAAAATGCCACATTTTGAAGGGTAGGCTCCAGCTTCTGGTTGAGGGCTATTTTGGCAAGTCGGTCGTCTGTCGTGGATTGATGCAGGACGATGCTTCGCACAAAATGTTCAACTTCTTCCTGGAGCTCTTCATCTTCGGGAAGATGACCTGGAAGTGGTTGTCTTGAAAGGGCATCAGCGGTGATTAGGTCCTTCCCCGGTGTATGAAAGATATGAAACGAGAACTGAAGCATCCTCATACGGTACCGTTGAAGCCTTGGCGTTAGATCGTTCAGATCTTTAGTGGTGAAGATGGGGACTAAAGGTTTGTGATCTGTTTCGATGAGGAAGGTTTTTCCAACCACAAAGTCCTTGAAGCGCTCACACGCCCATGTGATTGCAAGGGCTTCCTTCTCTATTTGAGCGTATCCCTGTTCCGTCTTCGTCAGCGTTCGTGATGCAAAGGCCACTGGGCCTCACTCGTTGGCTTCATGCTCTTGCTTGAGGACAGCTCCCAGGCCATACGATGATGCATCAGCTGAGACCATGGTCTTCCTAGAGATGTCAAAGCTTGCCAGAACTCGGTCACTGGCCAGAACGTCTTTGACTTTCTCGAACGCCTTTTTCTGTGGTGAGCCCCAGATGAAACTAACATCTTTCTTTCTTAGGTCGTTTAGTGGCTTTGTGATTTCCGCTAAGTTTGGAAGAAAGCGGCCTAAGAAATTGACCATGCCCATAAAGCGTTGCACCCCGTGCACGTCAGTTGGCGGTTTCATCTCGGCGATGGCTTTGACTTTCTTTTCGTCCGCCTTGATACCGTGTTCGTCGATGTAATGTCCCAGGAATGTGACGTTGCTTACACCGAACTGGCACTTTTCTTTGTTGAGCGTAATTCCTGAGTTCTTTAGGCGTCTCAAAACTTCGCGTAGTGTCTCGTCATGCTCTTCCTTTCTCTTTGCGAAAATGAGGATGTCATCCATGTGACAGATTACCCCATTGACTCCGCGTAGGATAGCAGACATGCGTTTCTGGAAGTGTTCTGGAGCACTAGAGATCCCAAAGGGAAGCCTTTTGAATTTATATCTGCCAAAGAGCGTAATGAAAGTCGTCAGCGTTTGGCTTTCTTCGGAGAGTTTAATCTGCCAAAATCCACTGTTAGCATCCAGCCTGGAAAAGATTTTGGCCCCGTTGAGTTGAGCTAGTTCATGTTCAAGGACAGGAAGCGGGTGAAGCTCACGTTCCACACTCAGGTTAAGCCGGGATAAGTCTACACAGATCCTGATTTTCCCGTTTGGCTTTCCAGCTAGGACGATCGGTGCGCACCACTCCGTTGGCTCATCAACTGGTTCGATGACTTCCTGAGCCACCATGGCATCCAGTTGCTCTTTTAACTTCGGCATGAGCGGAAGAGGCACTCGTCTTGGGACTGGTATGGAGAAGGGCTTGGCACCTTCCTTCAACTTGATGTGATAGGGCTGTTCAAGAAGCCCCAGTCCTTCAAATAGCTTAGGGAACTCTCGTTCAGGATTGACATCCGTTGTTCCGTTGATGACAAGATCAATTCGTTTGACGAGTTGGAGGTCTTCACAGGCTCCGACACCCAGCAGAGGTTGCTCCAAATGGTGGACCACGTACACGGTTTCCTTCATTTCACGTGTGTTAGCTCGGAACTTCGCCACGAAGGTCCCAGCATTCTCCAATCTTTGGTTCGCGGCCGCCATCAGTTGACCGTCGGTAGGCGTCAGTTGGACGTTGCTGAAATACCGCTTGTACAGAGAAAATGGTATCAGTGTCACATCCGAGCCCGGATCCAACTTGAAGTGGATTGCAGTGCCGTTGACTCTTACTGTTGACTTCCACCTGCTCTTTCTGCTTCCCAGCGTAGGCTCGCGGACAGCATATACATATGAGACCTTCTCCCGCGCTGGGGTTTCCTCCGAGGATATGGCGTTCACCTCATTGTTTTTTCTTCGACAGAGATTAGTGTAATGTCCCTTTTTCCAGCACTTTCCACAGACTTTGTCCTTAGCGGGGCACTTATCTCTGTAACGATAATGATGCTTGGTAGTCCCACAGTTAAAGCAAGTTGGAATTTTTTTTCCTTCGTCTGTTTCCTTGGCACTGTCTGTTTGTCTAGACGTTGATCTGCCATTGTCCTTGCCATGACCGGATGCTTTAGGCTTCTGCTTGACCACTTTCCGCGTTGTGTCGACCTGCGATGTAGAAGGGTTAAGATCCTGTTGTTCACGCATCACAGCTTCCCACTGACGGGCGATCTCGACTGCTTTGGCCAAGGTCAGGTTTTCGTTTAGCATCAGTTTCTCCGACAACTTCCTATCTTTTACTCCAAGCACTAAACGATCACGAATAAGCTCCTCGCGCAGATTAGCGTATTCGCAGTGCTCAAATATTCTTTGCAAAACTGTTACGAATTCCTCGATGGTTTCTTCCGGCCGTTGACTCCTTAATCCGAACAAAGCCCGTTCATACACCACGTTGCGTTTGCCAATAAAGTGGTTGTCGAACGCTTCAATGACTTTTTCGAAGTTCTTTGCGTCATCTTCTGAGAGATTGAACGCAGAGTGGATTTCCTCAGCCCTCTCCCCCATAAGATATATCAATGCTGTGATCTGATATTCTTGTTCCTTGGCGTTCAAGTTGGAGAGAAGTCTGTATCGAGAAAATCGCTGTTTCCAGCTTGGCCAATCCTTGGCGTCGAAACTGAAGTTAGGAGGCGGAAGAAAGGAATTTGATTCCATGTCAGATTTGATTGCACAAGAGTGGAATTAATTAAAAAGGCACTTACTTGGGCTCTTCACGATCCCGGCGCTGCCACCATGTTGTGTTGTGCCCGTTGTTTTGTCAATAATCCACTCTGAGTCGTCGGAGCTCCCTTGGTACCGGTTTTATTTATAACCAGTCCCGGAACATAAAGGGAATACCACACACAGCTAGACGTGGAGTTAGTCCTCCCTCCAGCCGACACCAAAACAAAACTGGCGGGATCCAGTTTCGGCCGGTTCCCGCCGTCACCTCGGCGCCGCTCGACACCTCAACAGTAGTAAACCTAGTAGATGTGACACCAGGGCATCATTGTCCAAGCTGAGGTGTTTGTCCTGTCGCTCAAACAAAATCAAATGTGAACTGATGTCTCCTTCCTTGGTATCGTATTTCTGCATAAGCCTACTTAGATCAACATGGCTGCCGCCTGCTTCGTTGTTTACGCGGCGCTTATCTTCTCTTCGCGATTCAGCCTCTCTAGTTTCTTTTTCAGCTCTGGACTTTTCTGGCGTTCCTCAATAATCGTTTCCAACGCTGCCAACGGTTGGCTCCTCATAACGTTTGGATTTCAGGATTATCTATTTCAAATCAAACACCTTAGGGTCGACTGGTACCGACACTCCTCCATTTCGGTCTCTAGCATTATCAAGTCCTCTTTATTCCCCTTTATCAAATAGGCTTCTTGATAGGGAAATAATAGAAGGAACAATTCACAAAACCTTCAGATCTCTTCAGCGCTTGAGTGCTTTTCGCCTTGTCACAGAATCTCGCGTCTAATGCAGATCGTCGTTGGACTTAATCCTTGTAGCTTGTCGCTTGACCTATCCTGGACCAGTTCCCAAAGGTTGTGGGTTCCAAATGGAAGTGACGAGAACACAACGCACTTTCTTAAAAAAGTAACTAAGGGGATGTTATTTAGGAAAAGCATAGTCGTTCTCTCGTGCCACTTACGTAATCCTCGCATTCGTTGGGATCGTCATATTGGCCGCTGCTCCAGTGTTGCCAGGGTGTG
Organism: Cordylochernes scorpioides; assembly: GCA_030710605.1. Classification (NCBI taxonomy): domain Eukaryota; kingdom Metazoa; phylum Arthropoda; class Arachnida; order Pseudoscorpiones; family Chernetidae; genus Cordylochernes; species Cordylochernes scorpioides. Next base: position 5,792,177 of record CP092877.1, on the reverse strand, counting down.
ATTTCTCACTTAAATATAAAATCTTGTAACTTTTGGCGATCGTATAATATAGTGATAACGACTATAATATTCTTCTTTGTAAGATTTAGACGACAAGACGAAATAAAAGAAGAAGAGTTTCTTTAATAGACATATATCGAAGCAAGCTTTCGGGCGAAAACCCCTTCTACCCTTTTTTGTTGCTATAATCACGCCTGTAGAAGGGTTTTTTCGCCCGAAAGCTTGCTTCGATATATGTCTATTAAAGAAACTCTCCTTTTTTTATTTCGTCTTGTCGTATAATATAGTGCTGTTCGTAGAATCCGTAAGAAAAGGCATCCGAAATTATGGTAAAGAGGAAAAATTCAATGAAGATTCAATAAATCTAAAACGACTCATCAACGAATTTATATAAAGCAGGTGGGAATTTTCTAGCAGTGATTTGAAATATATCTCAAAATTTCTAATTTTGAGAGTATTGTGTAGCTTTTATATTGAAGGGTCTTCAATCTCAGAATATATTGATTTCTGTAGGAAAGCTAGTTCCACACGGTCAGCACTACCCCATGTGAGGTGGTCCATCCCACGTCAGCATTAATTATTCTAAATGAGCGGCTGGGTGATGGATGGCTGACCAACTAATGCATCCCATTCTTTTCCATTAGGGCTCCACCGCCCCCAGGTAACCGGCCCCTAGGGCCCTCTAGGCAATGGGGCCCTGCAATGTCCGCCAGTGGCCTCAATAATTCAGGTGGGGGCCCTAATTGTCCTGTATCGAGCCGACCTGTTCGCCTCCCAGATGACACCTGCCAGCACTGGCTCAATCCTCCTTACTACACTCGGAATACAGAAGCCCTTGTCTGACGTTACATAGAGGAATATAGAGCTAGACGGATTCTAACGATGCTTAATGCGGAGTAATTTATTATGAGGTGATAACTATTGATACCATTATCCCACACATTTAACATCATTCTTTTTATTATTAAATCGTTTAAAGGTCTGATCGCTATTTTAGGGCTAGTTAGTTACAAACGTAACTGTAGATTTTATCATCAATACTAGTGAATGCTGGTAGGATTTAGGCTTTGGATCATGTATAGAACATTGTAAATAGGAACTTGTCTTTCTTTAAAAATATTTCACTAAAGTGAATATTTCCTTTAATGCACTATGATATATTGTTGATACCACAATTCACCCTAATATAATCACTGGTGTAACTCCAGAATATTCTACATTAGTATGATGAATATTTATCATATTGAAATATCATTAGCCATATTATAATAAGAGAAATGCGTCTCTATATATTGATGAGGAATATCTTAATAAAAATATATATATTTAGGACGTCACTATATTTTACTCAACCTTATTTTCAAACTGCGATTATAGAATAATTTTATAAAACCTGACTTACGTCGAGCAGCGCAAAAAATATTATTCAAAGTTTAAAAAAAAAAAAAAATTTACCGCTTTTTATTATTTCTCTTTCAAAATTTTGTTTCTTCTATTCTCTCCATTATATGATAAGGTTTAATAGAGGGTCTGGATCACCAGTGGTTTCCAATATATTTCGCCTTGCAGCAAAGACAGTAGCAATTGGCTTTATTTTTAAAAAGAAAAACACGCTAAATTATTTCGAATTTTAAACAAGGATAACTCGCGTTTGTCTTATAATTTTTTGTTTATATTAAACATTCCACTAAATCTCCTTCAAAACTATCATTACTAAATGGAACATGAAATAGTTATTGAAACTATCCGCATAGAATATTCCAGACACTAAAGTGGTTTTATTCGTCTGATATTATTCGATATGATATGCGCTTACACCATTAATTTCACTTAAATATTTCTTTTTAATTTCTTTCTGAAAAATCAACATCAATTTTTTTTTATTTAGAAAATATTGTTCAGAGATCATAATTAAATGCAATAAATATTGGAAAGAACCGTTAATATATTTTATTATTGAATCACCAGGCATAAAACAATTATTCAACTAACGACACCCTTATTTGGAATGTCCATTATTTTGTATAAGTCAAAATTATATCAACATTATAATGAGATCTCTCTGGCAGCTTACTCTATACTATTTTGATAGATCTCGTTCATAACGCTTGGATACTCTGATATGCAAAACGTAATATATATATGTTGTAACCCCGAGTAAACCGACGTGTGAATATACTGGCAGTCGTAGGCGAAAGTGGTTAGTTCTTTTCGCATGTGGACAGCAGAAGCCGAGGCAGGGCTAAATGTTAGCACCAAGCGGGTCGGAGACAACCCACTGGACAGAGGTGAGGCCATGACACAAACCTGGATGCCTAAAACCGAGACAAGGAAAGAGAGCCAGAAGCGGCCTGATTAGATGGACACACTGTATCACACTCTCTGAGCTGACCCTGCTGTTGACCCCGGGCGGGTCTCATTTTATTTGCCTATGAAACCCCGGGAGGGGCCCCTTCCGGGGGTGGCGGCCATTTTTTTTTGAAGCTTTGCCTAGTAGCTGTCCCAAGACCACTCTTTTGCTGTTTTTATTCTGACGTCATCATTTTGAGTTTGAATACAAATAAGGATGATAAAGGTTATATTATAAAATATATAGCATATCATACAAAATATGAGGGGTGGTAGCAAATAGGAGCAGTGTGCATTGCAATAGGAGGGTATGATCTTAAACTATTGACTCTAACTTAACTAATTAGAAGATATGTGAATTATACTGACAATGTTATTATAATACAAGTGAAATATACTACATTCACACAATGATAATAGCACTTTCTATCAGTAAGTATTGAGATTATTTAATTATAAAAAAACTCGTTTGATCCTCTTTCAAATTCAATTTCAATATTTTTCTATATTCAAATTTGAACCTATTTAGCGCATTTTTGTACATTGATATTAATTTCCAAATGTTTACAGAAGTATAATTCGCTCTAAAAATTTTTAATTCCCATGCACTCATTAGACTGGATTTCTTTTTGTTATTTTCTATATATATATATAGATGGAAAATTTGCTGGGAGGAAATTAATCAATGGAAGCAATGGTCGCCTCTCCCGTCAAAATAAACATCAGAATCTGACGCCATCTATTGACCGTCGCCGCAACTAGCGGCATCGGGTCGGTGACAAAGCCATAACACCAACTATGGCAAACTGAAAAGCGTCCACCTAGAGACCATGGTTTCGGGCTAACGGCCCTCGTCAGTCTAGGGCGGATTTTATTCCATGAGATCCACACGGGATCTAATGGAATCCTCACAATCTACCAAAGAGGTGTTTTGCTGGCAATGTGGCTGGGCCAAATCTATTGGCAAAACATAGATGGAAAATTTGCCGAGAGAGGCGACCATTGCTTCCATGGATTAATTTCCAGTGGACCATCTCAAAGACGCCATGCGAGGACTAGCTGTACTTCGCACCGAGGAGATCATCATCGCCCCCATCGACATCTCCTGCGCCACGAGTACCTTCCTGCATCGGCTCGAACAAGCAGAGAAGAACCATCGATAAATCCTCGCATTGACTTGCTTACCAACAACGACGATGTCCCATGGCAATCACCGCGAAAAGTTATCACCAAACCTCATTGCAACCCACTCCACAAGACCCATCCAAGACATCATCCATCTGGTAGGAGAAATTTCTCTACAGAACTCTATTAATGTAACACTATCTCCGTTTTTTTTGTTTGTTTTTTCCGCACTGATTTAACTACTCATTTTTATAGCAATAACATTATTATTATAAATCCATCAAGTTCATTATTTTACCTGCCCTATTACTATTTCAATTAATACAACTTTAGATGTGTATAAAACATTTTAACCTTAATTAATTTTATTATTCTTTATTATTATTTTGTGTGCCATTCATTAGCAATGCCGTCAGCCAACAACAACTAATTATATCTTATTTTTTCTTCAATTGTTTTTTTTCATCATCTCTAGGCTTATTACACACATATTATAACTTCAACATCTTTCTCATCATTTTAAAACTTTTAATAAATTGAAAACGTCAATAATTTTTTTAATAGTTTAAGATATTTTTGAATTTATATATTTTATCTATTTCGTTTTTCTAATTTTATCGTTGACGTCCCCTAACCTTCCCAGCCCATACCTTCTCATGCATTACCCCAAGGGCTTCCTGTTCGCCATTTTTTTAAATTGAATAATCCAACTGAGAAATTTTCCTAGCTATATCATTCCCAATAGTGAGTTCAGGATACCCAGCTAGATTATTTTTCTTATCACCCGGATCATCATTACCCATCATCATTTTTTCTTTTTTTTTTTTATTACCATTCAAGTCGGGGGAAATAATCATTGGCAACAGAACAACCCTTGCAGCTACCTTCCCTTTCTTCATTCCCCAATCTCATATATTCCCCTCAAGAGATTCTTGCTCGCCAGAAATCTTTTTTTTTTTATTAATTCAACTGGAAAAATCTTTCCTCGCTATATCGTTCCCTATACTGAGCTCAGGATACCCAGCTAGATTTATTTCTTTTTTTTTTTTTATTACCTGGTTAATCATTTTTATCATTTTATCATTTTTATCTTTTTTTTGATCATACAAGCCAGTTACCAACGTTATTGGCAGCAGTACATCTCTTGCGTTTACCTTTACCTTTCTTCATTCTTCAACCTACATACCTCTCCATGCTAGTCTGAACTAATAATGCAGACGGAACATTTTGAACGTTCTGTTAAGGAAAACAGCACCTCACTAACACAAGTTCGTAATGCATTGCAGAACTCATTAAGCTATTTCTTTGCAGGAACATACTCAGACATCCCATATACCCTCATCAACCCTCTGCGTCAACTTAGAATCTTAGTTCAACTCAATAGCTTTATATACTTTTCTTTTATTTATTTTTCATTCAATAGGTTCTAAATTTTTTTTTCTATAAGTCAATTACTTTTACGACATTTCTAATTATATTTTGCATATTTTTTCAATTTTATAATTTATTCTTATGTATTTTTCTTTCATCATATTCTATATCTTATTGAGACGTCATCATTATATTATTGTCCTATTTTATACTCCTATATTTATAATAATTTTAACTAATTTGTGCCCAAATTATTTCTTTTGATTTTATAATAGGTTTGTTAGGTCATCATTCATGTTATTTCATTTCCCCCAAACAAACCTTCATCACCGGTGGCACATTCTATCGTATATTTTAAAACTGTATAATAATGACACTTTTAGTATATGCCACATATATTCCAATTAGTTAAAGCCTATACCTTAAAAGATCCTGCCCTTCTTTTGGAATGTACACCGTTTCTGTTTGCTGCGACCCTCATATTTTGTATATATGCTATATCTTTATTGATTATACCTGTAAACCCCTATTTGTGTGTAACGCTAAAATGTTGACGTCAAAATAAAGATCCAAAGAGTGTTCAGTCAGCTGGTGGCAGGGACAGAGGGGAGAAAAAAGGCAACGTCCAGCCCATGTGGGGCCCCCAGAGACTCTTTATAGACGACCCCTGTAAACAGGGCAGGTTTTGGCAGGGGGTCAGCAGATGGTTCTAGGGTGTGGCCATCGGCAGGCGGCTTCTGTCTCGGACACACGCTCTCTCTCCATATCTCGGTTGATAAGCATCCAAGTTTGTGTCATGGTCTCTACCTCTGTCCCGTGGGCTGTCCCCGATCCCTCTCTGTGCTAACATCTAGCCCTGCCTCTGCTTCTTGTTGTCCGCCTGTGGGAGGAACATCAACACTCGCCTCACGTACACGACTGCCAGTTTATTCATACGTCGGCAGGATCATTTGCAACAATATATTACATATATACACATATATTTATATACACATATATATATATATATGTAATATTGTTGCAAATGAGATCCTGTCGACGTAGGGATGAACTGACAGTCGTGTACGTGAAGCGAGTGTTGATGTTTCTCCCACACGCGGACAACAAGAAGCAGAGGCAGGGCTAGATGTTAGCACCGAGAGTGATCGGGTACAGCCCACCTGACAGAGGTAGAGGCCATGACACAAACTTGGATGCTTATCACCGAGACATGGAGAGACAGACTGAAGTGAACTGTCGAGAAACACACTCTAGAACCATCTGCTGACTCCTTGCCAAAACCTATCCTGTTTACAGGGGGGTCGTCTATAAGAATGTCCCTCGGGACCCCACATGGGCTGGGCGTTGCCTTTTTTCTCCCCTCTGTCCCTGCCATCAGCTGACTGAACACTCTTTGGATATTTATTTTGACGTCAACATTTTTAGTGTTACATACAAATAGGGGTTTACAGGTATAATCAATAAAGATATAGCATATATACAAAATATGGGGGTGGCAGTAAACAGAAACGGTGTACATTCCAAAAGAACGGCATGATCTTTTAAGGTATCGACTTTAACTAATTGGAAGATATGTAACATATACTTAAAGTGTCATACAGTTTAAAATATACGATATATATTGGTGTATATACTTTGTATGAAAAAATGAATAAATTATAAAATTTTGTATATTGATGGTCCAGGCGTTATTCTATTTACCATAATGCCAATGTGTCAGACCATTTTACAAAATTAGTTATAAATAAATAAATAAACAAATTCGCTGGGGAAATATATAAATACTAGCCGAGCTACCCGGCAACGCCCCGGGTTTACCCGAATGGCCCGCATAGACATTAAGAGTAGAGATAGTGGCTTAAAAATTGCAATTGTGTAATCTTATTTTCAAGAAGCATCATTTCAAATATTAGGGTGAGTAAAAAAATACTTTATAAGTATATACATTTGGTCTATTTTATATATTTATATATCAAAATGAGAATGGAATCTCCATAACAGACCTTATCATTAACAACATATTAGACAGCAAAGTGCAAAAATGTAGAAAATTAATGTATAGAGCAGTGGGGGAAATAGGTAAATAAAGAGAAGACCGATAATCAAAATAATTGATGATAAATAGTTTATTAGTGAATACAAAATTTAATTACGAAAGTTAATACAAAAAAAATCCTTTCAGGTGAGACACTATAGGCATTGGTGCTTATGCCTGAAAAAAAATATTTAAAATGAAAAAAATATATTTTTTAACAAATCATAAAATAAAGTTGCAACTATATTGAAGATTAAGACAACATATAAAAGGAATGAATTAATTTAAAGGACCACATAAAAACAACATTTATAGTTTTATATATATATACAGTATAACCTTGTTAATTTGACACATGATATTTCGACCATGTTTGAATGTCCCGACCTACGGCCTATCATATAACAAACTAATTCGACACTATCGATAATCCGACTCTTCCGATAATTCGACCATTTTAAAATTCAAATTTAGACAGTTTATTGTTGTTTAAATACAACTTTACCGCTAAAAATGTATTACAGAGGCGACGGTGGCAACTGAAAATGTACAAAATTTATGTATAGAGCAGTGGGAAAAAAAAAGTAAATAAAGGGAAGACCGAATCGAAATAATTGAAAATAAATAGTTAATTAACAAACAAATAATACAAAAAAAAAATCCGTTCAGGTGAGAAACTATAGTCATTGGTTAAATTTATATAAATATATTAGAAATGAAAAAAAAGTAGTTATTTTGCTCCTCCACATTCTCATGTTTGGTAAGCTATTTCTGGTGAGGAACTATAGCCATTGGTGAAATGTTTAGACATACACATACACAGTAGAAAAAAGAAAAAAAAATCAGAAAATAAAATTTCAATTTTAGTTTTTTTATATTTCTGGGTTCAACTTTACATGTATGCTATCCAAATTGCGCACTTGATAAAAAGCCACATAGAGCTGTCCATGTGTAAATACAGGCTCTTGTAGCAAGAGACTCACTCAAGCAAAGGTTTGGCCTTGAGCCTTTATTTATAGACATAGCAAAATACATCCTTAGTGGAAACTGATGCCTCTTCAGAATGAAGGGAAGGCTGTTATCAGAACGAGCCAAAGAAGAACGAATAATACAAAAAGAACGTGTTTCAAAAACAAACAATTCGATGATGATAAATAACAAATAAGATATCATAAGCAACATTTGAAGGCAAAAAATCTACGATTGCAAAATTGAATAAATTAAAAATAAATAAAAATAGCACAACAAATAGCACAAATATATATATATATTCTATATATTTTTCAAATAATTATTAGAGATTATATCGATTGTTACATTGGTTAAACGACGTTTCCTTTTAATTTCGCAATCCATGCTTTAATCCACCCTAAATATCGTTACAACATACTTTCATATTCCTTGGAGATATTAAGATCCCTTCTAATCCTCGCATTACATTGACAGATACAGTTTTGATGGCTATTATCTGCTTTAAACTCTCCATAGATTATAAATTAGCCTATGATTAAAATCATATACAGTATTTGCATATATGTTGTAATATATATTTTTAAAAAAATACTTGATATACATATGTAATATAGTTATAGTGCAAAAACCAAAATTGTGGACACAATCCAACTCGTCAGTTTGGCCATCATGTAACACAAAACGGAACAATAAAGTTTGAGAGACAGTCGGCGCCCAGACAGGAGAAAGATCTCCGATTACACAGTCGGTCCGAAAAACATGTCGGATTACTATCAGTTCCCCTCTAGCTCTAGAATAGATCAGACCCCCACGACCGGCGCTAGCCGGTCTCTCTGAGGTAATTCCAACATACCTCGTCCTTTTGTGCTATCCCATTCTCGCCTGAAACCACTCTGACCATTGTGGCCTAACGATTGCATCTACCTAATCATATCATTATAGTCATTAGACAGAAAATCATACCACACTACAGTCATCCGATAGGAAAAACACATCACAACAATCAGTCGACAGGATCATTTGCATCACGACATATATATACAATGATCAAAATCATATACAGTATACATATATGTAATATGGTTAGTTCACCATCAGCTCTTTACCTCGAGTATATAGGGTGTAACCCGCAGATATTTTTTAACAGATTTGTTACTTTCAGAATGCAAAATAGCCAGTTTATGTGTATCAGTAAAGAAAGAAGACTATTTGTGTCTAACTTATTTATCGAGATCAATCTATATCCTCTCGTATATCATTTCAAGCTAACAATTTGGCCTTCTAGCTGGACATCAACACACTTGCAATAATCTATCTCTTCACCAGCTCAATTATACTCTCCATAACAATATCAATTTATATTTTAAAATATCTGATTTAACAGCGATATCTTTTTCTATATCCGTAAATTTCGAATCATGCAACAATAAAGACACTAACACAAATCCATGTCTATCTTTCAATCCTACCTCTCTCTCTCTCTATCTAATCTTAAATATCTACCTAATTGATTGAACTATTTTTTAAAAATCTGGAATATTTATAATATGTTCACAAACATGAAAGGACTCGAGCTTACTTCAATATCTTGTGAGATATTTGTGTAAATTTTATCTATAAATAGATATTTATTTAGTATGTGCTTCGGTCGTACATATAATAATATAGAGAAGGATAGAAAATATCCCCGTGAAGAGTTATCGAGGCTATCCTGAGGTGTAATCCCGCCATAAATCAGCCCCTGCAATATTTAAACACTTTCCAGAAATTAATGGCTGGTGTTTAGTTTATGGCAAACTCACCTTTATTAATTGCCCCGCGTGCTGCCAATTAGCTCAAATACCTTGTTCGACAACAAGTTAGAAGATTCGTTTTAAAATTTAACACTATATTTCAACAAGCTGTTTTATATTTCTACGTTGATGTTACCATCGTATTTCCCTCATGCGAACTGATGAAATTATATATTATACAGAATATGAAATTCTCAAATATTGTTATATGCTTTCTTTTTGAAATCTCGTCGAGTTTCATTTATACAGGCTACAAATAAACTCCCGCTTTAATATTCTACATACTAGCGGACGTACCCGGCTTCGCCCGGGTTTTACCCTAGTAAAGGTTTGTCTAACGAATCTCTCGATAAAGTGAACATTTTTTCCCGGTCCCTTGAAAAATACTCGATAAGTTGAATAAAATCAATATTAATTGGTTCCCTCGGTAATTGGAAGTTAAAGGAATAGTATCTTGCCTTGGAATTGTATCATTATTCTTGTCTAAAATAAATTGCCGTGTCATCCTGAATTTTGTCTTTCCTAATTTTATACATTACAAAATCATCGTATCATCATGATAATATTTAGAGCAGATTGTTTAATTATAACAGATAAATTAGAATATTTATCTTGATTATTTTAAAGCGAAAAGTTATTTCAAAAATTTATTTGCTAGAAACCTTCCCAGTACTATACTAAATAAATTAGAATATTTATCTTGATTATTTTAAAGCGAAAAGTTATTTCAAAAATTTTATTACCTTCCCAGTACTATACTAAATAACTTCCCAAAGTTTCATGGCGTTCCAATGAGTGGTTTGGTCAGGCATAAAGGACAAACAGACACACACACATACATTCATTTTTATATATATAGATAATACTTTATTTTTATAAATGTATGTAATTCTACTGTCCTCAGAGCTTATGTCCATAGTTCTTCTAAAATACCCATTCAAAGAGTCTACCAACAGTATCACTATAAAAGGAAGTTCCAAAAATGCAATATAAAAGCGGTATGGTATATTAAACTGGCGAAACCGCTGAGAGGGTTCACCACTGATGAGTCAGGCCCTCCCTTTAATTTTTCCATTGCAGTAAGGGAAGTAGAAATTGTTTAATATCAAAAAGAATCTTACGCCTTTAAAATAGTTTTGTATTTTGATAATAGATGGCGCGCTAGTGCATCATATATATATATAATCAAGAAAATAAATTACACAATCATTCAGATACAAAACACACACAAAACATTAGATACAAAGGGAGAAATTTTAAAGTTTTATTCAAAGTATATAAAACCCTCAATCTGATATAAATGAGTTAGGTCATATTAAATACGAACAGGAAGATTCTAGGTTTTACTCCAAATAATGCAAAACTTGATTCCTATGTTAATTACTAAACTTTCCTTTTATTCATACATGTCTTTGCCATTTCTTGTTCACACGGGAGCGAGCCTAAACAGTGCTAAGCAATATTTCTATTAAAATCTATAAATATAAAATATATAAATTTCAACTAGAATTCCATTTCCCCCCTATAATTCCGATTTTACCCCCAATAAGCCTAGGACAAGTACTACGCCAGAGCATTTCCATATAAGTATTTGATGCTTTTCTGCTGTCTGAAATATTCTCCTTAAACACCTTGAAAGTTTTAAAAATTCAAATTGATTTCTAAAAAAGCACTTCACACTCTCTTGTCATGTCCAACTATCATATCACACGTATATCTGGCGAATATTGGCAATGCCAAGCGGTAAATTCTAAGACCCGCACCACATCTATGCCTACCACACAGGGCAGCCAATGTGCATATTCGTCAGATGTAAATTTTCACCTATTGTGTCACCAACCTTTGTCACGCACCCACTTTGTGCATTTTTCCAACCTCGTACTCGAGGTGTATCACTGCCATGTGTCATACAGGCAACCAGAGGCTTTTTTCATCATACCCATGGTACACACCAAACTCATGTACCACGTACGACCATTCGCCATGCCACATGCATATCCCCAATCATGTACCATGTACCACTATTCACCATACTCCATATACAACTCAGAGCATTGTTCCATGCTATGTTGGTGACGCAAAATGCGAACAATCCTCCCCCCACAATGCCCATCATTATAAACATCAAATCTCCATGTACATACCTCACACAAGCATAACAACACATTTACACACACTTACTCGCATGCCTGCACCTCCTGAAAAAAAAATTATCACTATAAAAAATCCCCAGAAACAATTCCAGGTACACATACACTCTTTGATCGAATTTGATCGAAGTCCACACTTTCCAACACAAATTCAACGCTCCTACAACGGTACAAACACATATTTTCACAAAACAAGTTCGCAGTCACCAGCCTCAATACCTCCCCTGTAAAACTCTACTATTTCCGATAAAATAATAGCCTTGCGTCCATATCGAGTTCCGATTAGCGACCAGCAGGTAATCCGCTCCCAGGTCCAGCAAATGCTGGATAACTACATCATCGAACTTTCGTTCTCACCCTACTCTAGTCCACTCACCTTTGTTATACTAAACTAAACAAAACCAAAGGTGCTGTATTAACTTTACGAAGGGAAAATGAATCAACAGCTTCAAAATTCATTCTCACATTAATAGAAAACATATTATATTGGCTTTTGCCGACGCCAAATAACACAAAACACTGGGCGTGTTATTTGCATTCTGGCAGGTAAATAACACCCGATTCCATACACCTACTATTCTTCGTTACCCTCGAAGGTTATATCAATTTAAACGGCTGTCCTTTGATATTTGTACGGCCCCACAAGTCTACGAAAGGTTCATAAATCAGGTCCTGCCAACACATCCCTCACACACAACACAGACATAATACACACCCCACAACCACAAAACATTTACTGTCCTCCCTAGGTGCGGTGCGGTTAACATTTACTAGAGGAGAAAACGCCTTTAATATTGTAAGGTAATTAATCAGACAAATTTATCGATAAAATATAATATTTTATTTATAAATCTAAAGATCAAAATCTGAAAGAAAGCCTGATCACATTCATATACCAAAACAAAACATACAAGAGTTATTTTTCCTGCAACCAGCGCGCCGAGGCACGCGATGAATAAATTAAATGTTACCATATAATAGTTTATTCTGAGGAACAGGATTATCTTGTTTGTTATTTCAACTAAACATAAACACGATAAGATATAATTTGACTTATTTCACCAACCTCGATACATACGCCATGGGGTGTAACAACATGAATATATGCTTTAGATTGTCTATAAGTGTGTGTTCAATTTATGTTGTCTAAATTCTCTTCCTTTTTCTGAATAAATTTTCAAAAATTCTCTTCAATGCATAAATTATTTTCAATCGAAGAGACCTTTGATGTAGAGGCAAAATATTGGGAGTGAAAATTATGGACAAATATTTTCATTTAAATTCAATGGAAAAAACATCTTCGAGTAAAATAATATCAATATAATAATTGTTTGCTATTAGATTCTATGAATTTATAAATGAGGGCATTAAATTAATTAATATTCTGTATTTAATAAAGGTGAAACATGAGGTTCACGGGATATGTTCCTTCTAAAATATTTCAGGCCCGAAATCCAGAAATTCATATTGGATTTATCAAAAACAAACTTATCGCAGGAATCCGATGTTTTCACCTTGAAATGAAATATATAACTAAAATTAATAATCCTGAAATAGAGGTTGCCTGGCCGGCATTCAAAAATAGACAGTTCGGCCAGTTAGAGTTTTTTAATTTCTCCTATATTGAAGGTAAGTGTTTATGTGTAATTATCATATGATAAATGGTGTTTTTATTATTGATAGGTAACTACAATAATGGAAAAAACTTAAGGAAGTTAATAAATTAATAAATATTAGAGGAAACTAGCATCACACACATATACTTGTTTTATTACATCGTACACTTGTCTCCATAAACAAAGAATAGTTAAGATATTAAACCTGACATTCTTCAACCAAAAGCAAAATGTTAAAAGGCCAATTAAATTTTTCTTACTTATAAAAGTTCTTATATACTATTAATAAAAGCGTTTTATTATGTCTATAGTAAAAATGTGTGTTGACTGAATAGTCATTCTCAATAAAGACCAGAACCAAGCATCACACATACGCTAACAAAACAGCAGCATATAAAAGATAGTTCGAAATATTGAGCTGTAATAGCTGTTAGCCAAGAAATGTTGGTTCAAGTTTATGTGAACGGCGGCCAGACTTGAAGTCGCGATAACAGCGGTCTGCCCCTGGCTGCTGCAGAGGGAGCTACTAAACGAGGATATAATATTGAAGAAGTTTATAATTTGATTTTTATTATTCAAACTCCTTTAATTTCCTAATTATCATTTTATTAGAAAATTTATAAAAAAGGAGTTTTAAAAATGTTTAATGGCTGCGAGGTTTAAAACTAAGGCACATTATATATGAATGACCACCTTCTTTAAGACAATATCCTGTGCTATGTGCGAATCTCCCTTTTATTCTACTGGACTGAAATTAATTTCGCATCTGACCGTCAATATTAGGTGGATATAAACACAGCTCTAGAGTTTAATTTAATAAAACCTGAGAGTTTTTCTTTGTATTTAATCTTGAAGGTTCTCCTGATTAATTTCAGCACAAGATTTCCTCTGTTTTTGTTAAGGATTGTATTTTCAATTTTCTATCTAACGATACATGATGAAATACGCCGAGATAGAAAATATTTTTTATCTTTCACTACATATATTTATAAATAGAAAGATTAATAACAAAATGCCAAATACATTTTTGTGATTAAAACAAAAGCCATGCTGGAAAATAGCAGTAGAAGCAAGAAATATTTGCGTCAAACATTGATTAAATAGTTTCAATTTGAGATATCCTCTTTTTATCTCTCTATATATTTTCTGAATAAAACAATAATACTGGAGTCTGTGACATAATCATTTCTTGCGATTATAACAAAATTTCTGTGAAAGCGAGAAATCTCTGTAGTAAGATCTGTCAGATTCTGTATCAAGCCAGTCCAGTGAGGTAGAAATACCATGTCTTTCACATATAACGATAAAAGGAATCTGTCTATTTCCCGAGGTTTAATAGTTTCATCAATCCAATTATTTATGCGCATATGTAAATATGTTTTTTTTTTATTATCCCATTGTATAATTATACAAGGTCAGGGAGACTAAATTCATAGATCAAATTCCCAATCTTGGTAGGGTTGGAATACAGGTCCTGTCTTGAGGCTCCTATGCATTCCAAGAGGTGGTCTGGTGAGGCCTCTTTGGTCCTGCAGATGATGCATTGTGGGAAAGCCATATGTAAATAATTTTATATTTAGCAGAATTTCTTAGGAATGAATGGAGCCTTAAATATGTGTGTCTCTCCTGATCTCTAATCTGAGAATGGTCAAGAATCAAGTCATTTTACAATGGTGGTGATGTGATGCATAGCGAATAAGTGAGGACCATCCAGGAAAAATTTCGAGGGAGGACCGTGTTACCAAAATAATATCTTTAATATAGGACTTCAAATATTTACATAACTTCCACAACAACTCTTAGTTTACATTTTACAATATTTCACACAATTTGGGAAACAGAATATTTATAATTACTTATGTTAGAACAAAACATTATTTAATGATGAAAACAGAGAGTCGAACCTCTCCGAACCTCCCAGCCGGACCGTTCTACTAATGGTAGCAATGATTTTAAGAAGCTTCTATTGAATACATGACCTAAGAATGAAGTTTGAATGATCTAAAAGCAAAGATTTACATCTAATTTACAAGCGGGTTGCCAACATCGGACAAGAAGTACAGTGAGTCCATAATCTCGTTCACAGCTGTTGGACCGTCTAGGTCCCTCTAATCCCATTAATATTTTCCCAACTTTTTGCCCACATTAACAATTTTCTTAAACAACTCCGACCTTAATCTCTCTCTCTCCTCGTGTTAATCATCTCCAATTAATTAATCCAATTTGAATATTAATCGCAAGGAGTTAATCACTCCGCCAGACACGCAGCTTTTTATGAAGCGGATGGAGATAGTTTCCTATACGCCGTTTTAATTTTTGTTGATATGTCATTAATGTAATTATTTAAATATTAGTTTTGCATGCACTAATATACATACAATCGATTCACAATTTGACACCCTAGTGAATTTAAAGTTAATGAATTTTACGACCAGATTTCTCTCAAATTCATGATCCTAAATAAATACCCTCTAATAGCAAAACTTCCATTCGCCTAAAGCCCAAATGCAAATTTCCGATCATCCAGAATAAAAATGATTGCATTCCAAGATTAAGATGTTTGTTCTCAAAAGGTGAAGCTTTATAAAGATGAAGCCTTTTCAATATCTCTATTTGACAATATTGTAACGTAGAGAATTAAAAATGACAAACTTCAGGATGACACGGCAATTTATTTAATGTCAAACTAAATAAAACCTAATGGAATAGCAGAGATGCAATGTGAAAATTTTACAGTGTATAAAAATACAAATATCGTAGTTAAAAATCTTTTCATAGAATAATAAATACTCTGCTACAATATGTATATATATTAAGAAATAAGCATTTCCTGATCGTGTTAAGCTAAAAGTTGCTGATGGATCACGTCATTTGCCAGATTAAATATAAACTATTCGTTGATTTTTAATTATTCCAAAATTGGCAAAAAAAAACTATTCTTTATTAATCAAGACAAGCTAACCTCGTAGGCGTTTAGGGCTGTTGACCCACGCCAGTGTGGGGCAAGCTGTACTTCAAAGACCAAAAGAATGGTCATTCAGGCATCCTGAAAAATCATGAAACAGGTAGTTGAAGCCAGAATTGTGCGCAACCTTTAGTTGAACGATTAGTAGATGCCTTTTTTCTTAATTTATTCACCTAATCCCAGTACAGTTTTACATTTGTACTATTCATTCACATTGTTTGACGTTCTCACGTAATTCTGACCTTAGCTACCCGTTTCATGATTTTTCTAAATAACTGAATGACCAGTTTTAGGGTCTTTGAGGTACAGCTTGCACCACGCTGACGAGGGCCAACAGCCCGAAACACCTACGTGGTTAATTTTTATTGATTAACCAAGAATGGGTATTTGGCCAATTCTGGAATAATAAAAAATCAACGAATAGTTGGTATTTATTCCGATAAATGACGCAAGCAATCAGCAACTTTTAGTTGAGCGATCAGGAGATGCCTTTTAAAAATGTATCCACCTGATCCAGTACAATTTCACTTTTGTACTATATTTTAACATATATATAAATATGGGAATATAGAGGAAAAAATAGTACAAAAGTGAAATTGTCTTCTCTTTTAGTACATTTATATATAATTCACCCTTTAATTCACAAGATTTTAACCGATAAAATGTAGAGACTAAAATACGAGATTTTAAAATTTAGACCGTATTTAAAACCTAAAAATATAATCTTTTGACCTGGTCTTAAATGGAGAATAAGCCGTATGTTTATATCTCTCTATCATAGCAGCATCTATAACATATATATAGGCGGTAGAGGGAAATTCCAACATCCTGGGTCTATGTCAAATTCGATTAATTGGATTATTTTTAATTGAATGAGACCAAAGTGAAAATAAATATAGGTCAAGATAAATCAGAGACCGTATTTTTGCGATTGCAATAATTAAAAAAAAAAAATTGAAGACTTGAGAAAAAGGAGACGTAAAGGAATTTCATCTCTTCTATTTCCAAGCCTTTCCCTTGCATATAAGGTATTATATTATCTATTATGAAATATATAATATTTCAAATTGGAAATCGGCAATATATTCGTTAAAAACAATTAGAAATAAAATCTACTTTGCTGACAAATTTTACTTTGGTTCTTCATTACACCTAAGTTGTCATCCACTTAACCAGCGAAGATCAATCTGGTTTATTTGGAATATCGAAGAGGTGTCGATGGGTTGATTACAGTTTTTAATCTAGAGGATGTGATGAATATCCGAATTATGCGGAGTTCTGGAGCGACGTGCTCCGGGATAATGCACGGCAAACATTCCGGTTAATTGATTGTGTGGGGACCGACCTTGTCGTGTGATCTTCATATAACAACAACCCGCATATATGATTACTTTCCTTCGAAGGTGGTCGTTTATCTAAGGCTGGATTTGCCAGGACAACTCCTTCAGTTTTTCCAAAGGTGATTGCTCATCAGTTCAAGTCGCTTATGAGACCTACACCACAGGTTTTTTTTTTTTACAAAAATATTCCAAAAGTTCGTAAACACTTGTAAAAAACTGAAATACCAATATTATTCGCTGTTATGTATAATGTCTTTGTATTATGTATAAAGTATATTTTTGATGTATTATTATGTATTCGACGTAATAATATTATTCGCTCAGTAATAAGAAAAACAACGTTTAAAAAAACACGAACTTTTGGAACAATCTTACATTTTCTCCCTATGACTATTTATATCTATATATATTTATAACTATTTATTCATATGTTTATCATTATATTAACTTATTTATTCGCGTATTTAGCCTTATATAATCTTATATGAACATTGTAATAAATCAATTTCAATCTTAATCTCTCTATCACTTTTTCTAAAAAAAAAAAAAAAAAAATCTCAATGCACTAAAGGAAGAAATTTTCTTGGTTTGGAACAAAAGAAAGATAATGTTTCCCAGAGTCTCTACATCATGGATTTCATACGGTTTTTCTGTTGGAATTCTTAGAAGTGAATTTTGAAGAACCCTTAGACTCATTAATCTTTCCATTGATGCTAAAGATATGAGAGAGGAGTGAAAATATATTCGAAATGTTTTATAGATGAGACACATAGTGGCGTACATAGCGATTCAGGAGATAAATTAGGCCGCTACAGAATCGAGAGGAATGATTAGCAAACTCTGTTTTGCTTCCTAGAAAAAGAACCGTCATGGAATAAGGAGGCATTTAAATCGACGTCTAGACAGAGCAATGAACCCTGGATTACACAGAATGTGCCTATAGAGAGAAAGTTAGTCCCACCAGGAGAAAAGAAGGAGCTGTGTGCCAAATTGGCTGGGCTTTACGAGCCTGCTCTTTTAGCCATAATTTCCTTTTTACGTTACTGCTGATTAAAAGTTCCTGGTTCAATCTCCATAAAGATAATAATTTATTAACAAAGGCTGTCTGGCCATGAAATGTCCTGGACCATTGAGTTACGTTCTCTCTGCTCGTCTGGGGATCCCTGGGTTTACACGGGTTTATAAACGGATATATGTTTATTCCAAGCATTAACACTGATGGAAAAACTTAAAATAGTAGAAAGTCTTTGATGTCACCAGTTATCTTTTTTTGTTGTTTTTGTAGTTTTTTTTAAGTAGTAAAAGGCAATTTTGTCATTGAATCTAGAGAATTTTTTTCCAGTAATTTAATAATACATACAAGTTTTAAGTAATGAAAAAGCATTGTTGTTGATAACGCGAACTACCTATAGAAATACATACCAACAAAACACCGATTGATTTATGTTTCCGAAAATATTAACACAGATTTTGTTCAATTTTCTAGAATAGCAAACCCACCATTTATGTGTTTCTAGCCGCAGTATATGTACCTAAAGGAGCTGCCAAGGTGATATACAAGGTAGGATCAAGAAGTTCCCGAACTTTTTTGTTAATTATTTATTCATAGTATAGTAATTTAAACATCAAATATTTCAAAATATAAGCCTCGGTTATCTACACATTTTTTTCCAGCGTGAAAAAAGCTGTTTAAATGCTAGTTCAAAGTCAATCAACACGTAGGCAGGTGAGACACTCTAGCTTTACAAAGTAAGAAGTGATCTGATGACATTTCCCTATACATCAAATTTATATGGAATTTTTCCTAATTAAAATAGAGTGATAAATAATCAATAAAGTGAAATCAATATTAGTAGTAAAATAAATAAAAAATATGTTACAATACAATACATACGTATATTGATGAAAATATAATTAAATTATTTTAAAAGTACATACGTTTGCAAGAAACTTAACCCTGGATTGCTTGTGGATTTTGTTATAAGTCAGTGGATCAACGTTCATAGTAAATCTTGATTAACGTGTTATCTGTTGACAACTGGCTTCACGCGACCACCATCAGATGACAGGACAGACCATCAGACCATTATAACTACGGACCATTAGGACATTAATTCACAAGAGCGTCAGACCATCAGGCCATTAGAACTACAAACCATTAGGACATTAATTCATAAGAGCGTCAGACCACCAGACTATTAGAACTACAGACCATTAGGACATTAATTCACAAGAGCGTCAGGCCACCAGACCATTAGAACTACAGACTATTAGGACATTAATTCACAAGAGCGTCAGACCACCAGACCATTAGAACTACAGACCATTAGGACATTAATTCACAAGAGCGTCAGACCACCAGACTATTAGAACTACAGACCATTAGGACATTAATTCACAAGAGCGTCAGACCACCAGACCATTAGAACTACAGACCATTAGGACATTAATTCACAAGAGCGTCAGACCACCAGACCATTAGAACTACAGACCATTAGGACATTAATTCACAAGAGCGTCAGACCATCAGACTTAGAACTACAGACCATTTGGACATTAATTCACAAGAGCGTCAGACCACCAGACCATTAGAACTACAAACCATCAGGACATTAATTCACAAGAGCGTCAGACCACCAGACTATTAGAACTACAGAACATTAGGACATTAATTAACAAGAGCGTCAGACCACCAGACCATTAGAACTACAGACCATTAGGACATTAATTCACAAGAGCGTCAGACCACCAGACCATTAGAACTACAGACCATTAGGACATTATTTCACAAGAGCGTCAGACCACCAGACTATTAGAACTACAGACCATTAGGACATTAATTCACAAGAGCGTCAGACCACCAGACCATTAGAACTACAGACCATCAGGACATTAATTAACAAGAGCGTCAGACCACCAGACCATTAGAACTACTGACCATTAGGAGATTAATTCACAAGAGCATCAGACTACCAGACCATTAGAACTACAGACCATCAGGACATTAATTCACAAGAGCGTCAAACCACCAGACCATTAGAACTACAGACCATTAGGACATTAATTCACAAGAGCGTCAGACCATCAGACTTAGAACTACAGACCATTTGGACATTAATTCACAAGAGCGTCAGACCACCAGACCATTAGAACTACAAACCATCAGGACATTAATTCACAAGAGCGTCAGACCACCAGACTATTAGAACTACAGAACATTAGGACATTAATTCACAAGAGCGTCAGACCACCAGACCATTAGAACTACAGACCATTAGGACATTAATTCACAAGAGCGTCAGACCACCAGACCATTAGAACTACAGACCATTAGGACATTATTTCACAAGAGCGTCAGACCACCAGACTATTAGAACTACAGACCATTAGGACATTAATTCACAAGAGCGTCAGACCACCAGACCATTAGAACTACAGACCATCAGGACATTAATTAACAAGAGCGTCAGACCACCAGACCATTAGAACTACTGACCATTAGGAGATTAATTCACAAGAGCATCAGACTACCAGACCATTAGAACTACAGACCATCAGGACATTAATTCACAAGAGTGTCAAACCACCAGACCATTAGAACTACAGACCATTAGGACATTAATTCACAAGACCACCAGACACCCAGAACTTCAGAACACAAGACCATCATCAGACTGCCAGATCACCAGAACTTCACACTACAAGGCCCCCAAACTGCCAGACCAAAAGAACACCAAAGGTCATCTGAAAACCATTAAAACATTAGACAACCATATCAATTAATGTTGATGTTGTCGTGTCCAATGTAGAGCCTCAGATGTCTTCAGGCATCTCTATCACAGCAGCAGCAATGTCCACTATCTTGGGTGTGTAAAGCTGCTGCTCTGGGTCCATGTCAAGTTTCGGCAAGGCTGTGGCCAATGCTGGACATGAGAATATGTGGGTAGGTGTTAGTTCCACATCAGGACAGTTGTTGCGTGTTTTGTAGGTTCTTGTGCCATCTGAATGTATTGTCATTCTTTTATAGTGTTTCGTTTTGAGTCTTGTTATTGTTTTTGTAATTCTTCTCTCAGAGTTTATTTCGCATAATTAATATTTCCTTACCTTTTTTTGAATTATCTTGTATTTTGCCAAAGCATCAGTGTCAAATACTGACATTTTAGATCAATTAATCTACACTCAGATTAAAGGTTATATGTTATTTCAGAGTTTCAATAATGAAATTATCTCCCTGACATGAATACGACGACATCGACCTAGCCACAAGACAGAGCTATAACATTATGGTGTCATTTTCAGATAGAAGAATTTGACTGTGAATATTTTAATCAGTGATACAAATATATTTTAATTTTGAAGGCCCAAAGGGTTTTTCTTTTTTCACCAAACTGAATATATATTGTTCTTCAAATATATAGCATTTAATAGAATTATTTTATCACCTTCTCTTCAAATATTTTTTCTTTATTTTCAGTTTTTTCAAATAGGCATTTATTCGATTAATATTCTAGGTTTCTAGTTTAAAATTGAAGGGTTTAGTTTTATTCACATTAATGAAAACAAGGAAGCTCTATGTATATTTCTTTATACTACATTGAGACAGTATTGAGAGAAACAAGTTTATTGGCGGTATGAAACCTCCCAGTGGTTCAGTCGTTTAAAAGATTTGTTGATTTCTTTTGAATATTTCGACGCTATTTTTAAAATGTATAATGCGCTCTCTTCAGGACCTATTGTAATGAGTGAAATAAACAGTCACGAAAGCTTGTGTACTGAGTGGTGAGCCTTTTCAGTTGTTTTCACCAGCTCCAGCCTGCTTAACCTTTGTATTGACCCCGGTTTGACTCATTTAGTGTGTAAAATTTAAAGGAATGCATGGTTTAGTGAACCTATGTGCATGATGTACGGTAGAAGTAACAACCTATATTTTTATAAATTCACTGATTCACTCTACCGAAATTATTTCATAATAGGCTTTATAGGTTTGTGTCTAGTAAATTTATAAACACGTTGAATTGTTTTATCTCTAATAATCCAGGCCCCCACCCAAAATATATCAACATTCAAAATTAGCTTCAAAGCAATATATAATATGATATCACTCTGGTAGTTTAGACTGGCGAAACAGCTTGAAAGGTTAACCATTAATAAGCCAGGCCCTACCTCAAGGCAATAATGTGAATTTATTCGAACGTATATAATATAAAGTTCGGAACTCTGGTCCCAATTTTCAAACGATATAAACGGCTTTTTTAAGATAAGTAAATAGCTCCATTGTTTAAGACCTATCAAGTCACTATAGTGAGCCATTTATTGAAAATCTTTTTTTATTTAATATTTAGTAATATGCAGTCATGGCTGCCTCATTTAATCGTTAAACTAGATTCGGCTGCAATCAATGGCAACTTCTCAAGTTCTCCTAGCAAGCCATCGTCACCGAACAAGTCTTTCAAATACAAAGTAGAACTGCGACGTCGTCGTGATAGGTAAGGCTGTGTCTACAGGTATTCATCAAATCTCACAAAACCCGTTTCTAAAGAATGGCCATTTGGAAAGTGTATTCCGTAGATTTAACTAATTGTTGTTCAGGAGGAAGTGAACAATATAATGAATATATCAACTTGGATTGAATTATAATACAGACTTTTCACACCAATAATCGCAAAGAGCATCTATTTATTATTGATAATAATTTCATCCTTTTTTTAATGAATCATTGCAATATGAACAATCAAAGTTTCAATTAAAATGTATACAGAGGGATGTAATTGTAGGGAACGCTATGTTAATTATCGCAAATTAAAAGAGAAGCTATTTATTTTTGATAATAATTTATTCCTTTTTTATGGATCTTAGCAATATGAACAGTCAAATGTTAATTTAAAATGTATACAGAGTGGTGTAATTGGTGGGAACGCTATATTAACTTGAATCTTTGAAAAAAAAATTAACATTAAAGAAGAGACCATACGTTTTGACTGAGCAATTTCTGTTCGAAAAATCATGTTTCAACCAATATATAGGCTTCTTTTATCTTAATATTCCTTTGTTTAAGTCGATCGGATACAATTAAAAAAGGGAACAAATAGGAAACTAGTTCAAGAGGTGAGCAACTCTTGTTCTTTGTAAGAACAAGTATTTTCCTCTGGTAGGTTCAAATACATTTAATGATAACATCATCAGGCCAACCAAGAATTCCAATAATTAAAAACATATTTAAATTGCAGATACCGGGGTGGAATCCTTGTAATACATATTTGTATGAATATTTTCTCTAGCTTTTTTTACAAATTTATTTTCAAGCAAATCTTATATGATTTAATGCACCTCGTATGTTTTCATCCACTTTCTATATTATCAATTATATGAAATATTTGACCATAAATTGGAAGTTTTCAAACTTGGATTCTTCTAGTATGCTGATTCGAAGGTTGATTTAGAGCTATATTATTTCGAAGAAAATGACATGAATTTATCATACATATGAATATTGTTTTTGATTTTGACTTCCTACTTGATATAATATCTTATTAATATATATTAAAATCTAATGTGAGTGGTCAGGATATGCATATTTTGTTCTTCTAATATACAGGGTGATCCAAAAGTCCCGCACTATTTTAAAAATTAATAACTCCGCGAATATTTGCGCTAGAGCAATGCGGTAAACACCATTGTGTTCAGGATGCAATGGGATTTTTTATGGCAAATAATGAAAAATTCGAAATTGATTTTAGTTACAATTTTATTCGCCAGATGGCGCTCTACCAGAATCAGAGATTCAGCGGCCAAATTGTTTGATAAATTGAAAAATATAACTGATCGGCATGTATTTTTCCTTTTTGAATACCAGGAAAGAACCCTAATAATATCAAATAACAAATTAATAAAACACCACTTCGCCAAAAGTATGAAGAATTGGTTAACGATTTTCAAATACAATCAGAGATATGTAAAATAGGTAAATGCAAATTAAAACATGTAGCAAAAAGAAAATTGATATTTTAGATACGGTTTGTTTCCGAAGATAATAAATTTCTAATATTTTTAATTCAACTCTCACTCAGTATCGATTATATTTATTTTAATTCATTTGAAAAATATGTATCTATCTCTGATAATTTATTTTACTCTGGAATGCCGTTGTTGTTGTCGTGTCCAATAAAGAGCCTCAGATGTATCCATGTATCTCCATCACAGCAGCAGCAATGTCCACTATCTTAGGTGTGTAAAGCTGCTGCTCAGGGTCTATGTCTAATTTTTGCAAGGCTGCGGCCATTGCTGGCTATAAGAATATGTGGGTAGGTGTAAGTTTACTTCCTTCGGGAGGTCGAAAGGTAAAAGCCAGACCTTTGATCTTTGATGATCCATATTTTTGAAGCCTTCAGTGCCGGAGTTGTGCTCGGCGCTGCCTTGGTTCCCTCAAAACGGCGTGCACTAGCCCTCCTCTCCCCCGGGGCGCCCACGGCCTTGCCGTCGCCTCTCCAGCCCTCTCCTTGGCCCTCCTCTGCGGCGGGTTGCTCGGAGACACCTAACTATGAGTTATGCCTTAAAAAGCTTACCGAAGCTTGTAGAAGGCACAATAATAGTAGGTAGGTGTAAGTTCCACACCAGGACAATTGTTGCATGCCCTATAGGTTCTTGTGCCATCTAGATGTATTGTCATTCCTTTATAGTGTTTTGTTCTAAGTCTTGTTATAGTTTTTGTCATTTTTCTCTCAGGGTTTATTTCGCATTTTGATCTTTTATTATTTTTTCGTTTAATATATTATCTTGTATTTTGACAAAGAATCAGCGTCAAATAATGACATTTGTTCTTTCCTTTGGCTCAACTTTCTGGCTTCCTTTGCCAATTCGAATGCCATTTCATTACCCCTGATCCCAGAATGGGCAGGGATTCATTGTAGAATGCAGTTATTCTCCAATGGTTCCAGTTGGGTAAGTAACGAGTGTATTTTCTGTGTGATTTTAGTAGTGCCCTTCTGAATTTCTTCTAGAGCGGATATGGAGTCGCTGTATATTAAAATTCCTTCTGCTTGATGCAGGGATGGTTGGTTAAGGCATACATCAAGGGCTTTCCAGATAGCTGTCAGTTCACAAGTGAAGTTTGACGAAATCTGTCCTGCTCCTTCTTTGATTTTGATGTTTGTTTCATCTTGCAGTATTATGTTAATTCCGGCCCCTCCATTACTCAGGGTAAGGTCTGAAGATCCATCTGTATATGCTGTTGAAGGGCGTGGCCTAGCAATTTTAATCAAGAATTTGTACTATGAGGACATAGCCGTTAATATTACAAACACATTAGACCTCGAAGCCCAAGGTATCAAAGTCTACCTCAATCAAAACAAAGCCATCCACATATACAATATGTATCACCCTCCAAACAATACATTTATTGACGATGGAACAATGGCTCAATTTCTTACAGACAACACTATTATTGTAGGTGACCTTAATGCCAAACATCAACTATGGGGATGTTCTACGCCAAACCCAAGAGGCAAAATACTATCAAACATATTTGACGACAATGCCTTCATGTGCTTAAATGATGGGAATCCTACCCATCATTCCTACAAGCTATAATACTGCACAAGCCCTTGATATAAGTTTTTACTATCCTGACATTTTACACAAATGCAAATAGAAAATATTAAAAAGTTTTGGAAGTGATCATTTGCCTAATTTGATAGAAATTGCACCAAGACCAAAACTAGCTCAATTAAGAAAAATTCTGGAACTTCAAAACGGCTAATATGATATCTTTCGAAAACACCATTATTAAAGCAGCCAAAGTTTCAATACCAAGAGGTAATATTAAGAAATGGATTCCAAATTATGCACACCAGGCAAAAAATATTCAAAGACTTATAACTAAAAGAAATGAACTACAAAAAAGTGCACCCAAAACCAAAAATATTGTAGAACTGAACTGAACATTGTGATTGCAAAAATAAAAAAAAGATTATGCGTAAATGTGAAAAGGGAAAAAATGGAAACAAACTTGTGAAAACCTGAACCCAAGAAACCCAAATACAAAACTTTGGAATTGGGCAAAACAAATTGACAGAGTCCAGCCACAAACTGAAAACACAAATATGATTAAGAATACAGACGGTACACCAGCAACTAATGACCAAATTGCTGCCAATCTTTTAGGTAATTCATAACAAATAAGTAGTAAAATCAAGGTTGATAAAAGACCCGAAAGATTATTCATGACTGTAAAAAATGTCACCAGCACTCATAATATTTTCCATGAAAAAAATCAATATGAAAGAGCTAGCTTATGCATTAGAAAACACTGACCTAAACAACACTCCTGGGCCAGATGGAATCCATGGCCGAATGATATCAAACTTGGGCAAAATTGGCAAAGAAAGACTTCTTAATATTTTCAATAACTCCTGGAAAACTGGAAAATTGCCCCAAGACTGTAAAAATGCAACAATAATTCCCATTAAAAAACTTGACAAATCTGCTGATGACCCAAAAAAAACTACCGACCTATCTCCCTAACAAATATTTGCTGCAAATTAATAGAAAATATTATACTCAGACGACTCACCTACCACCCCGACACAATAAATCTCTTACCAGAAGAACAATATGGATTTAAGAAAGGACATGGGACAATAGACCAACTCTTATTTTTCACACAAAAGGTAAAAGATGCACAAAACGAAAAACCAACTAACCACACCATAGCTGCTTTTTAGACCGTATACAAGCTTTTGATAAGGTATGGAAAAACAAGTTAATTACAAAATTATACAAACATTTCAAAATTGATGGAAAAGCTATCACTTGGATAAATGATTCTCTTAAAAATCAATGTCCCATATACTAGATGACTGCCCGCTGTACAAATTCAATGGAGGAATCTCCAATCTCCACTCTGTCACCCCGGAAGCCCTGAACTGGCTGAAGGCCTTGCCTCTCAGACTTTAATGACCGAGAAGTCCTCACTTCTTTTTTCTAGATTTGATTCATTTTGTCTCCTCTCTTATTGTAAAGACGTTGCTGTATCACCTCATAAGCATAAATAAATTAAAAATATATAAATCAGGGTCAAATATAATGGCACTCTATCTAAAACCTTCAAATTGTACCAAGGATTACCACAAGGATCAGTCCTTAGCCCAACTCTCTTCACTCTATTTATTGCAGGCATAGAAAATAAATTTCACATAAAACCAATATTGGACTTTTCGCTGATGACATTATTCTATGGAGCAGCAGCACTAACTGGAAAAAAGCTGAAAGAGATTTAACAAGACTCTTCTCCACCTAGAAAAATTTGCTAATAAACATAAATTTGAATTTAACCCCCAAAAATCTGAAACCTGTCTTTTTAATACCGATAAGAAACTATACAAAATAAGACCAAAAATTATTCTGAAAGAACAACAATTGCAATATAATAAACATCCTAAATATCTCGGCTACACCCTGGATCCAGAAATCAACTCCAGTAAGCATATTGAAGGAGTTGTTAGAAAAGGAAGAGACCGACTAAAAATCTTGAAATATATTTCAGGAAGAGTGGGGAACTGAAGCAACAACAATAAAATTAACTTACACATCTCTAATGAGACCTATCCTGGAATATGGATATCAAATCTATGGTACAGCATCTGAAACAAATCTAAAATCACTGGAAAGGATACAACTAAGTGCAGCTAGAATTATTACAGGTCTTCGAAAACCCTGCCCTAATGATATTGTACTTTACGAGGCAGACATTATGCCCTTAAAGAATAGAATAAGCTACAATCTGCCAAAATATATAAACAAAATCAAGAGTTATGAAAACAAACACAGAACTTTCAATTACATACTTAATTGGGAATCCAATCTAAGACTAAAAAAAGAAGGCCCTCTCCACCTGGCCAAAAGAAATGGATTTTTAAAATATAAAGTGGAAAAATATTATTTAGCTGAAAAAAATATCTCCATGCGAACCACTAACAAAAGGTTATTTTTAATGCCACTTTAAATGAAACCACCAACAGACAATACCAAAATCCAGAATACTTAAAACAATTATAATTAGAAATAATTAATATATAAAATTCCTAAAAATGCAATAACTATCTATACCGATGGTAGCAGAGATGAGTTGGGACACACTGGCAGTGGCTCTCTCATTAAAACCACAAATGGCATTGAAAAAATAAACAGAAAAAACCCAGAATTTTGCTCAGTCTTCAGATCAGAACTTATAGCCATCTATGAAGTCTTAAAATCCATCAGAAACATTAAACATCACGATATATGGATTCTTACTGATAGTAGAAGTGCCATACAACACTTGAGTCACACAGGGGAACTTAGAGACAAAGTAAGCAGGAACATAATTGGTTATCTCCAAAAACTCTCAATACCTCAAAAATTCACCTTCAATGGATACTCTTACATGTTAGCATTGAAGGCAATGAAGCTGCTGATGCGCTAGCGAAAAAAGGCACAAAAGAACCCTTGCTACAGAAAAATAAACTTACTTTTAAAGAAATAGAAACAGTAGCCAAAATAAACAAGAACTGGAGGATCCCACCTAAGCACAGTTGGTATAACCTAGAAGCAGATGGCCACCCAGACCTTTCGGTCCACAAGCCGGCATGCGAAGCATGCCTTCGCTGCTATTCTGTTCAACTCATAAGCCAAGTAACGGTATCCAAGCTAGTGATTGGACATTGTACCTTGAAACACCACCTCCCAGACAACGTGTCTGGAAGGATTTCTTTACCGGTGGCCTTTAATCACAGCAAAATAGGAAACTATATACTGTGTCCAGCAGGGACCGCGGGGAGGCAGACCCCGGTCGACTCTGTTCACTCACAGCTGAGGAAAAGCTCAGCTGCCACGTCGTGGGCTTTCTCAAGAAGCTTGCTGTGATTTCTCAGCAGCTCACTCTCGATCGCGCCCCTCGCCCTCCTTCTCTCTTCCTGCACACCCACTACCCTTGGACAATCCAAGACGTAGTGGCGTGCATTCACATCCTTTTCTCCACAGACGCAATCAGGATTGCTCTCAATTTCAAATCTGTGGAGACTTGGGGAAGAGCCCATGTCCCGAACTACCCTAATGAGTTTGTAGGGCATTACCTTACAGAGGTACTTGGGTGTTGTTACCCCATTGAATAACTCTCTCCCCTTCACAATGTTCCTCCATCTGTCCAAACATAAGTCTTGGACGTGCCCCCTGATCCTCCTATAAACTTCTTTCTTGGTCACTGTGGTCCTCAGTGATCTACCTTTTAAGCATCCTGCCTTAGAGATCCTGTCTGCGAACTCATTACCTTCGATGAGGCTGTGTCTCCTAAACCAAGGGAGCTCCGGAGCCCCGCGTCATCATCTCCAGCTCCTGGATTATTTGATGCGCGAGTTGCCCTTTCTCCAGATTGATGGCGACGAGGGCCGACATACAATCTGAATAGAGGCGGTCCGGGCTGAAATTCTTCTCGGCACACACTCTGCGGGCTACCCTGATCGCAACCAGCTCGGCTGAAAAGACCAATTCGTCCACTCTGAGTGTTAAACTTTCTTGGAAGATCAGCTCTCCATTAGTGAAAATCACTACCCCAGCTCCAGTATTGGTTCCAGACTTACTACCATCAGTGAAAACCTCCGGCCAATCCCCTGTCGGTCCTCTAGGACTCCAATTCCACTTTGGCAACCACTGCGGAAGCTTCCTCGGGTCCCTCTTCGATTCCAGGGCCCCCGCTTCAAGTCCCAGGGCATCTTCCCTGTTCTCTTAGATCTTCTGTCTGATGGTCTCCTCCTCTAGTTTCAATCCCAGGGGAATAAGACCAGCGAGGACCAATAAGACCTCACTGCTGGTAGTGCGATATCCCCCTGTGATTCTGAGTGCCGCTGTCTTCTGCACTCTCTCTAGAGTAGTCGCCACCTTCTGATCCCCGTTTCGGCGACACCAAGCCCTGGAAGCATATAGCAGGATTGGCTCGACACAGGAGAGGCAGAGGTTCCTAAAAATAGTACCCTCCTTCTCCCCCCCCTCCTGTTGAGAGCCAACCAGGACAGGCCTGCACAACGCCTCCCTGCCTCTCGCCACCATCTCCTCCGCCTGGTATTGCCAAACCCATCTTGTCATCAATGACCACCCCCAGGATGGTCATCCTATTGACCAACGCTACCCCTCCGTCCTTCGATCCCGATAGCCGGCTTGTGTTCCCATTTGATCCCTTTCCTTTTAGTTCTTATGTCCCTATGCTTAAAGCTGAGGGCTTTAGTTTTGGAGACATTGAACTTAAGGCCAGAGTCATGGGCCCAGTTCGAGAGAATTTGGAGAGAAGTTTCAACGCACTTCTCAGCCTTCGCTCTCGAAGCAGCCTCAACAATGAGGAACTGGTCGTCAGCATAGAGAACCAGCCTGGCTCCCTCAGGGAGCTCCTCCTGGAAAACGGTGTTTACCAGGATATTCCACAGAATAGGTCCGCAGCAAGAGCCCTGGGGGCAACCCCTAGCACAGTTTCTTTCCAACTTCCGCCCACCAAAACTGAGGCTAATCCGTCTATCCCTCAGGAAGTCACGAACCAAGCTGCACAAATTATCAGGACAACCCATGTCCATCAAATTTCTCATCAGCTTGTTCCAGTTCATGGAGTTGAACGCGCCATCAATGTCCAGGGCCACGAAAAGAACTCAAGCACCCTTATTTAAGCCCATCTCAACCCTCTCTAACACCTCGTTCAGAGCTGTGGTTGTGGACTTCCCTTCCCTAAAACCATGTTGGAAAGAGGAAAGGAGCTCATTACTTTCTAGCCAGTGCTTCAGTCGCTGAGCTAGTAGGCTATCCAGGACCTTACCTAGACACGCTAGCAAAGAAAGCATACGATAATCATTAGGAGAATTACCCTTTCTACCAGACTTTTCGAGAAGCACTACTCGGGCAACCTTCCATGCCTCAGGAAAAGTACCAGTGTCCAGGCACCAATTGAATAACCTGGAAAGAAGCGATGGGTGCATCCTTACCAGGGTTTCACGACCGTGTTATCGATCCCTTCGGGACCAGGAGATTTCCTTTTCCCGAACTTGAAAGCCGTCAGTTTCACCTCATTCTCAGAAAAGGGCGGATCTACCAAGACCACAAGTGGTCAGAGAAATATCGTCCTTTGGTTCTTCGTTTCCGAAGTGCCGATCCAAGTTGCTTTTATTTTGTCTTCTGCTTTCGAGCGAGTAGGTCTAGAGCACATTCTCTCTGAATTTTCTCATTGTTGGTGGATGAAACAGCACCAGTGATTATTTTGGCCGCTTTTGCTTGAACACTGTCTAGTCTTACTTTTAGTGATGAGCTTGAGGGAGCCCAGACCGGTGTTGCATATTCCATTATCTGCCTTATTAAGGTGGTATATGTTGTTCTGAGAATTCTGGGTTTTGCTCCCCAATTTGTTCCACAAAGCCTTCTCAGAATGTTTAGTTTTCTGATAGTTCTATTTGAGGTGCTAATTATGTGTTCTGAAAATTCCAATTCCTCATCAATAATAATTTAAATAATTTTGTTGACATATTGTCAATACATGCACAGTCTGCACTATTAAAAAAAAGATAATATGCATTATATACACTATGTACAATGAATATGGCGCCTCTTCCAGCGCTGCAGAGTTTGTGGAGAATCGCCAGTGGGTCTCCAGCGACACCACGTATTTTGCGATCTACGATGAATACGTAGATCGCGTACTTTGCCGCTTAGGAGATGGTGATGACGTGGTCCTCGAGACCAACTTGAAAGATACAGGACTGCAGTATCACACCTAGGTATTATGGATTTCTAATTTTATCAATCATTTGTTTGTTTATGCTTTTTTTTTTGTTATATTTATGCCTTTTTCCCTGTGAGTGGAGAAGACGCATAGGTTTGGTTTTATTGGGTTTATGGTCATTTGGAGTTCCATTGCCCACTTCTCCAGTCCTCTCATTGATGTGTTCAGTATTTTTTACGATTTTTCTATACTGCTACTTGTGTGCCATATGGCTATATCATCTGCATAACACCCGGCTACAACCTACCTAGGAGGACCTGGTCAACCCTCAATAGAATCAGGACCTCTACTGGTAGATGCAACTACCTACTAAATAAGTGGAACATGAGTCCAGACCAGAACTGCGACTGTGGACAAATACAAACAATGCACCATATCCTAAGGGACTGTCCTCGAAGATTCTTCCAGGGAACACTTGGGGATATCCACCGGTGCACAGAGGAGGCCCTGGAGTGGATTCGTCACCTCGACATTCCACTCTAGAGAAACTTGCCAACATTGTTGTATTGTGCTGTAAAAAACAATATCATACGCAATAATAATAATAATCTGCATAACAGGCAACCTTTGTGTCTTCAGTGAGGTAAGGATGGATGTCGTTAATATATAGCAGATAGAGTAGAGGACTGAGCACAGATCCCTGAGTTACACCAGCCCATGTTCTTCCTTCCTTGGAAAATTCTCCATTGACCCGAACCTTTAACCTTCTTCCCCTTAAGAAGTCTGCAATCCAGATTAAGGTTTTTCTCTTACTCCGATGTTGTGCAGCTTTTCACGTAATTTCTCCCTCCACACTCGATCAAAAGCTGAGGTCATATCAAGGAATATAGCCGTGGTCTTCTTTGGCGGTTTTTCCTGGAAAGAATCTATTATTGATTGGCAGAAGTAAAACAGTTGATCAGTCGTACAGTGCTGGGATCTATAGGCAGTTTGGTAGAGGTTTATTTTATTATTGTTAGTGAGCCAGACTATGAGCCTAGAGTGGATAATTCGTTCTGGTATTTTTCAAAGTTTGCTGGTGAGAACAATTGGCCGATAGTTCTTGTATTCCTTGGCATCTTTGTTTGGCTTCAGTATTGGTTATTGATATCCGTAATTGATATCTTCCAATTCTTTGGTAGTTTACCAGTTTGCCATGAAATGTTCAGTATTCGTAGGAGTTGATTATTAGCTTTGTCTTCAGAGTGTTTGATCATTTGACCAATGATTAGATTATCTCTTTTGACCTCTTGGATATTTTATTGATAAGTTTAGCTCATTCAGTGTGAAGTCTCTCGAGAAAATATCTTGTTGATGGAAGTTTCTTACTTGTTTAACTAACTGGTTTATATTATTTTTAGAGTCCTGTCTTCATTCGTATAGTTGAGTATGGAAGTGCTTGAAAGATATTCAGCAATTATGTCAGCCATCTGTTTGTTCTCGTTCTCGCTGTTCTATTCATATCGGTTAGAGTATTGGAGGATTGGTGTTGGTGTTGATTGTTCTCTAACACTCTAATCATATTCCAGTGTTGGCTGTCCTTTCTTGGATCCATTTTTTCGCAGAATTCTGCCATTTTTCTTGTTTGCATATCCAAATTTCTTGTTCTATTTTGTGACTAATTTCAATGAGTTCTTTCTGTTTTCTTCTGTTTTATTTTTTAAAGAAGTTCATTGATATTGTCTCTCTCTCTGAAATCACTGCCTCGATGTTGTGGTCCTTCCAGTAAGGTATCCACAGGTCTTTACGTCTACCTCTAGGTATCGATGCTTTTGCAGATTTTGAAATGTTCGAAGAGAATTTTTCCAAGTTTTTGTCAAGCGTTCTGTAATTCAATTTTTCGTTGCACAGTTCTTCAAGCTTTTCTGTGAATTTTTTTCAAGTCGGCTTTCCTAAAGTTCCATGTTCTTTTATTCTAATGGACGTCTCAATTTTGAAGTTTAGGGTTGTTAAAATTGGTCTGTGGTCACTGATTGCCACCTCTCATGATTTTCCATTGTGTTGTGGGTGCGATGTTGTAATTTATCGCTGTGATGTCTATTGCGGATTCTGTGCCTGTGGACTTAGATAGGTGTTCTCTCCGTTATTTAAACGGTGTAAGGTCGAGGTCTGTTAGCATGTCCTCAACCTGCTGACTTTTGTTATTCAGGACAGGTGATCCCCAAATTGAACTTTTGGCGTTAAATTCGCCGAGTATGATTGTGATATCCGAAGACGCTTCACTTAATGTCTCTATTGTGTGTACCCATACAAAATTCAAAGATTTCACGAGCTGAAAGTTGGCGATTTTGAGATGCGTCAAGAATTCGCTGCATGGGTTTTCCGGCGAATTGATATTGATGAAAACTGGATGTCGAATGTTCTGTGGACAGATGATGCTCACTTTTCTCTAAACGGAGAATTTAACATTCAAAACAGCCGCATTTGGGCAACAGACAACCCTAGGATTTTTACAGAAATGCCACTTTACCAGCCTAGAGTTACAGTTTTGTGTGGGTTCACTTCTTTTATTATTGGGCCATTTTTCTTTGAAAAATCAATGGAAGAACTTTTAAAACCGTTTTTGTAACTGATGAACGTTATTTCCAACTTTTGAGAGAAAAGGGTATTCCCATATTGCAGGGCAAAAGCACTAAGCGAAATAACATTCATGAAAGATGGAGGACCTCCTCATATCTCCCGAGGTGCCAAACAATTGCTGAAGGATACGTTCTGTGAAAATCGTTGTGATAAGTCGCCACTTTATATACCAGTGGCCTCCAAGATCACCAGACTTGACGCCTTGCGATTTTTGTTTATGGGGGTACATTAAATCGTGTGTTTATCGATGCTGGCCTACCACATTGGCCATGTTGAAGGCTTCTATCAGATGGCACGTTTTATCAATTTCAACAGATATGTTATTTAATGCTGTCCATTCTGTCATTTATCGTCTGCAGGCGGTGATTGAGAATGAAGGGTGCCACATTGAGCAAGGATTGTGACCTAATTCAAGAGAGAAGGCAGCTACCTCATGTGTTAGATAAGCCGCCATGTATCATATTATCTACCAATATTTTGCAGCTCTTTGTGTTGGGATATGGGGATAATAAATGCTGTCCTCACATCTTGACTATCTTTTTTTATTTGTGAACAGTAATTTTTTGTTTGTCATTTGCTCACATATTAGGTCGTGCAAACCAGAGTGTTATAACTTCTCGAATAACACTGGTACACACAATTTTTCCCCTTATGTTTAGTTTTCGCTTTTCGCTCATTAGAAGAAATAGCATGAGGAATATTTTCTGTATACCAATAACTTTAGAAATTTTGTGAAAAAAAAATAATACAAAATGATTTTACTACCACGTTTTTCAACGCAAAAAGTCGATTTAAAAATTATTTTTATTTGAGGGGAAACATTTTTTAAAATTGTGTACAGTATAATAAACAATGATAACATTTGACAAGCCCATAGGATATTTGGAATAAAGTACGACAAATATATTTTGACACTCCCCCTCTATATTTCATTTGTTGGATCATGACAAATATCCAGTTAAATAGTCAAGGGTCTCTAATTAGTCAAGAAACTACACATTTCTTATAGCAAGAAAACCCATTTGTAGTGCCATCATAATTTTTGGTACTATATTAACATATCAAAAATTCGTGTATTGATATCAGCAGTATTTTTCAAACATTCAATCTATTTCACAAAACCCCATATAAATATAAATATTTTTGCTACATGTTTTAATTTGCATTTGCCTATTTTACATATCTCTGATTGTATTTGAAAATCGTTAACCAATTCTTCATACTTTTGGCGAAGTGGTGTTTTATTAATTTGTTATTTGATATTATTAGGGTTCTTTCCTGGTATTCAAAAAGGAAAAATACGTGTCGTTCAATTATATTTTTCAATTTATCAAACAATTTGGCCGCTGAATATCTGAATCTGGTAGAGCGCCATCTGGTGAATAAAATTGTAACTAAAATCAATTTCGAATTTTTCATTATTTGCCATAAAAAATCCCATTGCATCCTGAACACAATGGTGTTTACCGCATTGCTCTAACGCAAATATTCGCGGAGTTATTAATTTTTAAAGTTGTGCGGGACTTTTGGATCACCCTGTATATATACACTGCGTGACATTGAAAATGGAACACCAAGAAATAGTGGCCAGAAAATTATGCAAATTTCAGGGTAGACGCGCCTAACCGAGTTATGCAAATGATGTAAAATGCGCAGCTCTCGTGCGCACATGGAGTAAGATGTAAGGGAAGGAACTTGCAGAAAGGACAGTATTCGTGTCGTTATTTCTTCAAGGAAAATGTTTGTAGAAATTTTGTTCTTGTGTCAAAAGACACGTGTAATAACAAAGAATGCCAGGTCATCGTAAACGGAGGCAGTTCAAGCAGACAGACGCTTTTACGAGGGGCATGGTGATCGGACTGAAAAGGGCAGGTTGGTCCATACGTCAAATCGCAGCTGATACACACCTTGGTGCGTCCACGGTGCACCGACTGTGGAGAAGATGGTTGGAACAAGGAAATGTGGCAATTTATAGGAATGTCGGTGCAACCAGAGTGACGTCAGCACGTGTGGATCGGCGTATCCTTCGACAAGCAGTGGCGGCCCCACAAGCCACTTGTACCGCCATCCTGCAAAATGTGCAAGACACCCTAGATCATTCCATCTCGACCAGAACCATTTCCCGTCGATTGGTTGCTAATGGCTTGCACTCATGTCGTCCGCTAAGAAGACTGCCATTGACCCCACTGAATAGGCGCCAACGTTTGGAATGGTGCCGGGCTAGATCGACGTGGATGACGGAATGGCACAGGGTCGTGTTCTCAGATGATTCGCGTTTCTGCTTGTCCAGTGATAGTCGCCGTGTACGCGTGTGGCGTCGACGTGGAGAAAGGTCCAATCCGGCAGCAATTGTGGAACGCCCCACCGCGCGACAACGTGGAATCATGGTTTGGGGCGCAATCGCGTATGATTCCAGGTCACCTTTACTTCGTATTCAGGGCACTATGACGGCCCAACGATACGTTGATGATTGCTGCGACCGGTGACACTCCCCTACCTTCAGGGGGTACCCAATGCCCTTTATCAGCAGGATAACGCCCGACCGCACACTGCTCGCATTAGCCAACAAGCTCTGCAAGATGTACAGATGCTTCCCTGGCCACCGTACTCTCCTGATCTCTCACCAATCGAGCACGTCTGGGACATCATTGGACGCCGTTTGCATGCCTTGCCACAGCCGCGTTCAGAAGACGAACTGTGGCAAATGGTTGAGAGGGAATGGAGAGCCATCCCTCAGGACGCCATCCGTACTCTGATTGACTCTCTACCTAGACGTGTTGCTGCGTGCATCGCCGTCCGCGGTGGTCCTACTTGCAACTAAGCCGACGCCGTTCTCGCTCTGTATTATGACTATCATTTTGAAATAAAGATCACTTATTGTTCGTCCCTGTCTCTCTCTGTCTGCCGAGTTTCATCACTTTCTGGCCACTATTTCTTGGTGTTCCATTTTCAATGTCACGCAGTGTATACTTGTATATATACAAGGTATGATCGTAAAATTCGGGGAATTGGGTCATAAAATATTTATTAGATTGATATATACAGAAAATGGTTAATATTCCTCAAAATACTGTCCGAGGGAATATTTACAGCGCTTCATTCTTTTTTCCCAGTTCCAGAAGCACCTAGAAAATTCGTCAGAAATAATGCCACTCAAAACGCTCAGGGATTTTTCTTTTATGGCATTAACGGTATCAAATCTATGTCCTTTTAGAACTGACTTAATTCTAGGAAAGAGAAAAAGTAATTTGGTGCTGAATCAGGCGAATACGGGGCATGAAGCATTGTCAACATGCTATTTTTTGTCAAAAAAGTACCCACGGAAAAAGCTCTGTGTGTCCGGGGCGTTATCGTGATGAAGCATCCATTCGCCCGAGATCCACTTTTCCGGTCGTTTCTTCCGTATTGATTCACGTAAACGGCGTAAATCGCTATATACACGTGTTTATTAATAGTTTGCCCTTGTGGGAGGAATTCATAATGCACAATGTCTTGGTGATCGAAAAAAGGTCGATTGTCGTTTGGTCTCAGGGTCATAGCCATAGACCCAGGTTTCATCACCAGTAATCACCTTTGTGAGGAAGTTTGAATCTTAATGGATGTTCAATAGCCAATCTTCGCAGGCATTACCCTTCCTCCTTTTGTGCCTCGGACAGAATTTTTGGAACAAATTCCGAAAACCTTATTTCAAGTCCATGATCCTCGGTCTATATTTTTTGACACGTTCCATAAGAAACCCATGTTTCTTCTACTAGTTCTCTGATCGTTGTTCTAGTGCTTTCCCTTATTAAAACACCAATTTTTGGGTCAGTTCTTTATGATATTCCAAGGAGGTCTTCCCTGGCGTGCGTCATCTTGGGTTGATTCTCTACCAGATTTGAAACGGGCAAACCACTTAAAGGTTTTTGATTGTGATAAGGCTGCCTCCCCGAACGCCAATTTCAACATTTGAAACGTTTCTGACGCCGTTTTTTATTAATTTTTGACAAAAACTTTATGCATACCATTTGTTAACTTTTAAGATCCATTGCGAAAAATGCCGCGCCTTTGTTTCTTTCTCTAAGAATGCTTATAAAATTCTTATTATTTGAGATATCCAAAAGATATAAATATTTTCTAGTAGAGAGAGAACGAGGTCTCGTGATTATGATGATAATTTTTATTTTTCGAAACCTCTCTCAGAAATTTTATTTGACTAATTCCCCGAACTTTTTTATTATACCTTGTATATATAGGTGTGTGTGTGGTAGCCGAAAGGGACAGTCAGGGTGTGGAGAGTTTTCCAGTACCTCTCTGCATCTTGGATGACTTTTAACAATTCTCACAGAGACGTGGTCAAGGCAGAATGAAAGATTTGGGAATTTCCTCACAAAATACGAAGGAACACAGTTGTACTAAGAAAGTTCCGTGAACTGATAGAGTCGAGCTAGCAGCAAAGGATGGAGATTCAAGAAGAGTTTTTACTGGTCTACATGGTCGATGCGTGGATCTTGGAGACAACTGACGAGGGCTTCCGCGGATGATGAAGTGACTATACATTTCCGGCTTGGCGGAGGTTTATATATCGTTCCGATGAGGAAATACTGGGCCTTCAGCGGATGAAATAAGGTCGTGGATTACGAAAGAGATTCCATTGTACACTCTTAACGACCTCCTGGCAACTTCCTGACATCTTTAAGCCTCATTCTTAAACGTTGATGGACTTCTATATCTCAATCTTTGCTATTTAGCTCAACTTTCATTTTATTACAGAACTATTTTTTATTATCCTCAGTTTTTACAAAGTACATTACATATGGTTATTAATGACACATGTCAATAATGTGTATAATTATTTACAGAGGTGTTTCTATTATACAACACGACAATCTTGTTATATTATACACCATTATGGGGTTGTTGGTTCAAATTACCACATATATATGATGTAATTCTACTGTGAAAAAAAAATTAGCAGTCGTTTGTGGCTGTCTCCACCTCAATCATCATCTCTTTATTTTTCAAATCTTTTTAAACAAAAAAAAATTACATACTTCATTTAGTTAAATCTTCAGTAAAAACAAAAAAAAATATTACATTCTATCATTCAAAATGTATCACTACCCCCCCACACAAAAAAAAAATTGTATTAATTTTTTTCTCAACGAAGGTTGGGAGGGGATGGAAGGTAAAGGATAAGATACATTTCGAAAGAGAAAAAAAATGCAAAATTTATATTACACAAGTAATTGTATTTACACAAGAAACCATATTGTTAGAGGTAAAAGGCGACCAAAGCCTGTTAGTTGGGGAAAATCACAGGAAAAGGTGGCCCTACAAAACCTAACTAACAATAGGCAGGAAGAAAAAAAAATGATATTTTAAAATTTGGACATTACATGTCTATGGAGACACTCTCCATGTAGAATCCCATTCCAGGGCAACTTTTTGTTATTTTCCCAATGAACCGCACCCCAGTTCTTGGAATTTATATGACCTCCTCCACCTTTGGTAAACCTTACAGGATACAACTGGTTCCGATTCAGTTTGGGTGTCTACCGAAACCAGAAGTAGTTTCTCCAGGGGCTCTGTGGGGTGATCTGGATCTTTTTTTTTTTTAATGGAAGAGAATAAAACCTGAGGACTATCGGTGGAAGCTTGCTTGTTAGGTTCGACACCCAAGCATCCTTCCAATCCTCTTCTTCCTGAAATGGGAATGGTGGTTCAGTATTATCTTCAGTTACCGGATCCCAGAGCTTTACTTTAGAAATATTAACTATTGTTGCATGCTTATTTCGGGTTGGCATGGCTTATCTATTTCTGTGGTTTGTGGTGAGGGTATGGAAATTATGGTGTATGGTTCTGGGTAAAAGGCTGGCATAAGCTTACCTTGACCTGATTGGTAAGGGATCTTATAAAGGACCTTATCCCCTATTTTTAGATTAGGCGTTTTATGGGATTCATTATATCTTTTTACCAATTTAAGATGTAATTTTTCTGTATTTTCATTTGCAATTCTCCTAGCCTCTTCTATGGGTGGATATGCTCTTGTTAAATTATGATATATGATGGCGTTATGCCAAAAGCAAATAAACGGGAGTCATTTTAGTTATGGAATGAGGAATACTCCGATATTCTTCTAAGGCCTTTTGTAATAATTTTGGCCATGGTATTCTGGGATTTTGTTGATGGTGAAGTCTAAGTTTTGAGATATTTGTCGCATTCGCCCTTTCTACAAGCCCATTACATTGTGGGTGCGAAGGGGATGTCATTATGTGTTTTATGCCCTTTTCTTGTATAAATTTGTTAAACCTTTTGGACACAAATGAGGGGTGCCTATCAGTTACGATAATTTTTGGTTTACCTACATTTAATAACTGATTTATTATATTGATGACGTTTCTATAGACGTACTCTTAGAAGGATAAGCCCAGATGTATCTTGAGTGATGATCAACTATCACATGAAGACAATTCTTTGTACTATTATAATCCCCCTAATCCTAAAATACTGTCAGGGGCAACTACATCAAATGGTTTCTCAGCTAGTAGTAAATTACCCATGAGTCCATACGAAGGTGTAGTTGGCTTCTTTACAGACTGACATATTTTACATTTCAGAATATATTTTTTTATTTGTCCTATCATTCCTTTGAAATAATATCGTGTTGAGATAACTCTAGCCATTGAACTTATGCCTGGGTGTCCTAAACTTTCGTTTAAATCAATTGTTGTTGTAAGGAGGGTGGTACGATAATCCTATCTCTATTTTTTAGCCTAATACAAGTAATACCGTTTTTAATGAACATATAGTTTAGATGAAGGCTTAAGTAATGATTTTTGTTCTTGTTCTATATTTTGAACAGTTAAGAAGCAGGTATATGGCAGTCGAGACAACATGTCGGCTTCATGATTCTCACATCCCTTATTATATTTAAATTCCAAATCATATTCTGATAATTTTAGCGCCCATCGGAATAATCTACCGTTAGTATGTTTGAAATTATTTAACAAATTAATGCCTTATGGTTGGTATGAACTATCACATGTTGACCTGAAATATAGGGATGATATCTTTTACATGTTTCTATTATCGCCAATAATTCAAGTTCTGTTATTGTATACTTGGATTCTGCTCCCCTTAAAGCCCTACTATAAAACGCTATGGGTCTTAAGGTGCCATCAGGATACTCCTGTTCAAGTACGCCTCCTAAACCTGCAATACTAGCGTCGCAAAAGATATGTGTAGCTAATAATGGATTATAAATTTGGAGTATTGGTTTCGAAACTAATGCTTCTTTAAGGGCTTCAAAACTCCTCTGACACTCTTCACTCCACGTAAATTTTACATCTTTTTTCAATAGATCATTTAAAGGCGCTCTCAACTTATTAAAATTATTTATAAATTTTGCATAATGCGTAAACGCTGCCCAAAAATGACCTTAAGCATCTAACATCACGAGGAGGGGGCAAAGATTTAATTATACCAACATTAGTACTTGAAGGAGAGATTTGATCTCCAAAAATTTCGTAACCCAAATAATTTATCCTTTGCATAAAAAACAAACATTTATCTTTCCTAAGTTGGATACCTTCCTCTTGTAGGATTGCAAATATTTCCCAAGGTGTTCTAAATGGGATTCGGTATCTTTTGAGAAAACCAATATATATATATCGTCAAAGTAAGATATTATATTTTTAAGTTCATATTTCTGCAATATGGAAGTGAGGATCCTGTTAAAATAGCAGGAGCTGTCCGCAATCCGAATGGTAATCTGCACCATTGGTAAGAACCTTCTGTGGTGGTAAAGCAAGTAATAGGTTGATCTTTTTCATGTAAACCAATAGTCCAGTATGCACTTAGAATAACAAGGCACGAGAATACTTTTGAGCCTTGCACCTTTTGGATGATATTTTCAACTAAAGGAATTGGGAAACTATCTCCTATCAGTTTTGAATTCAATTTCCTAAAGTCGATACATAGTCTAGATTTATCATTTTCTCACTTTTCATGTGCCTAAAGTTACTGGCGAACTATATGGAGAAGAAGCATGCCTAATAATCCCATATTTTAATAATTGCCTAATTTGTTCCTTAATTATTTCGGTGTCCCTGGGATTATGTCGATAAGGTCTGAGACAAACAGGAGTTTTATCTTCGAGTCTTAACCTGGGGGGATCTACTTTTAATGGTCTAATATTATATTTGTTTTCACCAACATATCATTATAGCGACTTAATAAAATGTAGAAATTATTCTTAAGTTTGTCATCATTATTTAGATAGCTGTCTTCTAGATTTGGCAAGGGTAAG
Organism: Cordylochernes scorpioides; assembly: GCA_030710605.1. Classification (NCBI taxonomy): domain Eukaryota; kingdom Metazoa; phylum Arthropoda; class Arachnida; order Pseudoscorpiones; family Chernetidae; genus Cordylochernes; species Cordylochernes scorpioides. The sequence goes on along the minus strand of CP092877.1, from coordinate 5,748,827 downwards.
GGTCGAAAGTTTGGTTGGTAAACGAGTTTAGATTTAAAACAAGAGGGGACATTTATGTTATATTAATCAATAGTTCTATCTAAAAGAGGTAACCCTTTTTATATGATTACATTTTCCTGAAAGTTTTAAACAATAATTATGTTTTTTACAATATTTAACATTATTAAAAACACCAAAATATTTTTTTCAGTTATCACAATATTGCAAAGCATTGAGTTCATCTTTAGAAAATGTATATTGAAATTTGGATAAAAACACATCATTTTGCATAATAACATTCTCATCAAAATCAATCTTTAGGTTAAAATATTTCAGGTACTTAGTGGATATTATCAGAAAATTCAAATTTGGATTATCAATAATATAGAACAACATATTGTTAGTTATATCTCCATTCTGATCGTTAAACAAATTTGTCCAAATATTCCAATACGGTTAGATACAGTGCTAATCATATTAGGTGTGTTTGTGTGTTGTTGGCTAGAGTTATTTATCTAAAAGGCATTCAGGTAATAGGTGTACGGAAATAATATTAATGTCACTGCCGGAATCAAAAGTACTAAATAGGTTCCCAAGAGTAATGAATCTACCCCAACGTCACTCATCACTCCTGGGCACCACTATTGTTGCCTTACATTACCTCGAAAGTCTTGGTAAAACTGCTTTCGCCGGGTTTCTTGTCGGTCGCCAACCTCTCTGCCGGGGCGGGCACCTGAAGGAAGAGAATCCTGTGAAGGCGTTGCATTTCTTGAGTCAATATTTTGAAAGTCCCGTCGATATCTGGGGCCATTAAATGGTGAAGATGTCTCTTCATGTCGAAATCCTTCTTCCAGGGAAGATGCAATTTTTATCCACATATCCAGATTAGCTGGATTGGCAGCGATCAAAAATGGTCACAGCTTTGCGTTTATATTCGAAGAAAGCGCTTCCAAGGTCTGCTCTGAACTTATATTCAATTTTTTTTGCCAACTTCAGTTTATTAAAATAGTAGTCCATAAGGGGTTGCGATGGTAGCTTCTTTTCAGTCCAAAATTGCTTCATCAATCCACTTGTCGATACCGGGAAAAATGTATTCATAGCTTGGTGAAGTTCACCCAACGTAAACACGTCCTGGCACATCGAGGCGTATATCTCTAACGCTTTTCCTTTCAAAATGCTCGGGATCATTGATAGAGCATCCTTTTCTGAAATACTTTGAAGCGTGACTATCCTTTCAAAAAGATTTCGCCATTCTTGATACGTTAGGCCTGTATCAGGGTTGAAAATCGGCAAATTTCTTTAATTAAAATGTCTATTTTCGCTCCGGTAACAACCTCTTCTTTCTGTAAAGTTTTCAAGTCTTTCTTCGATGTCATTTCGAATTTATGTTTTTTTCTTTTCTTTAAATATTCCTGGCAGGAACCTTGCTTTGATATTGATAAAATATGAGATATTCTTGGGATCTTCCCGTAGGCAGCGATCCTGTCGGCTAGCTGATGTAATTCTACTGTAAAAAAAAAATTAGCAGTCGTTTGTGGCTGTCTCCACCTCAATCATCATCTCTTTATTTTTCAAATCTTTTTAAACAAAAAAAAATTACATACTCCATTTAGTTAAATCTTCAGTAAAAACAAAACAAAAAATACATTCTATCATTCAAAATGTATCATATATATATATGTTTGTGTGTGCGTATTTTTTCCTAGCAGGAACTCGAAAATACCCTTTTTCAGGTGTCTTATTTATTTGTAAATTGGAGTGAATTACCTGATTTTAAAGAGCAGATGTCCATATTTGCCTAACTTCCATCGTTGTGCGGCACTTTATTTATATTTTTGTTCGAATAATTAATCCACACACATATTCACAATAGGTAGGTTGTTACAATGAAGTGATGGGGGGGAGGTTGCTCAATTAATTAAAATGGAATTTGATAGAAATTATAAATATCAAATGCTCAAATTGTTTTGATTCTAATTTATTCCAATTAGGTTTCTCTCTAGCTATAATAATTAGTTTAGTTTGTGGCTGCTGGGAATTGCTTGGGCATAACGCCGTGGAATACCCGGGTATTCTGTCTGGTTGTTGGATGCAGCTCCGTGGAATACCCGGGTATTCTGTCTGGTTGTTGGATGCAGCTCCATGGAATACCCGGGTATTCTGTCTGGTTGTTGGATGCAGCTCCATGGAATACCCGGGTATTCTGTCTGGTTGTTGGATGCAGCTCCATGGAATACCCGGGTATTCTGTCTGGTTGTTGGATGCAGCTTCGTGGAATAGCCGGGTATTCTGTCTGGTTGTTGGATGCAGCTCCGTGGAATACCCGGGTATTCTGTCTAGTTGAATGTGTGTAGTACATGGTATATACGGGTATACTGTCTGATTGATTGGGTGTGTCGAGATGGAATACTCGAGTATTATGTCAGGTTTGTTGGTTACAGCTCCGTGGAATACCCGAGTATTTCTACCCGGTTGGTTGGCGATGTAGTATTCGAGTAATCTCTCTGGTTGGTTGGGGTGTATCTAAGTGGAATACCCGAGTATTCCCTAAATGTATTGTTTTTATGTATTTTGAAGGGAAAGGTGCCATATTTGGTACATGAATAACATATTTCCGCAAATTTTAGTAATAAGTATACAACACGTAATGTTGTTTTAGAAAGATATTCGTGTACCTAGATGAGCATCTCCCCCTTCAAATATACATAAGAATGATGCGTTTTGTTCATCACCCTAGTGAATGTATGCAACTTTATAAAACATAATTCATGTTGTATATATTTCCTTCTTTTTAACTGCAGTTATCAATATTTACACATTCACACACTGTCTCATAACATAAAGATTCTGGCTATCTTTATTTGAAAATAAACGGTTTTCCAGACTAAAGGACAAATTGCCCTAATAAATTTAGAAAATGGATAGCGTATAAATTTTTGAAAATATACCGAATTGGATATGGTAACACAGGGCGAACACATGTTTCTCTATCTCACCTTTAACACATTGTCATGATAGTTTATTCTTTTGTATTCAGCTGTGAATAAATATTCCTCATAGAAATACAATCTATAAAAATTATAGACGAAAGATCGGGCTTCGCCCGAGAATTCCCCCGAGTGCAATTTCCTTCAGACTGAAAGTACATCAATAATAAATAGTAGATGTGCCATAGAATAGCAATACAGAAGAAACACATAAACCACAGGCAAATAGTGTGTGTGATGGCAAAAATTGTATTATATTAGTGTTTAGGTATTTGATATAATTATTTTTTGCAATCTATTTAGTTGTTTCAAAATCAATATAGTTTAAATAGATGGCAGCTTTTCCACCTAAACCCCGAGGTACCCGCCCCAGCGCATTAACCCTTGCAATTGCCTGAGTTGAATGAGTGACTGCGATGCCCTTCTTCTCAGTAAGAATAAGAAAAAATAGATTTATAAAAAATAATCCAAAATACTGGCATTTAAATATTTTTCTGTAAAAAATAAAAGAGCACATGAAAATTACTGCGAAAAACTCGCGACTGCTTTTTAAACGATTTTTTTTAAAAAGATATAAAAAAATGAAGGCCAGAACAAAAATTAATAAAATATACTAAAGCCATTTTTACATACATTAACGCTAATTTTGTAAAGTTATTTTTTTAATTGCATTGTGTGCACTTGCCATAACTTATTTAGTAATAAAAATTTATCTCTCAATACTTTTGTAAAAAAAGTAACACTCGTATAAAAAGATATTTAAGAAAATGTACGCCAGCATTTTGAAAAAAAAAATGCAGAACGTTCATTGGTGCTTAATTGGACTGGTGTTGTTACTTCGCCTCGTATTTACTCCGTGTAAAAAAGTTTTTTAAATGAAAAAGATAAATAGCCAAAAATACTAATCAAAATGTAGCCGAAAATATTCTTCAGGTTTATAAAAAGCGACATGCAAAATTTGGTACCAATTGGTTCAGTAGTTTTTGATTTTATCGCGAAACAGACATTGACTTATATATAAGAAGATAAGCACTAATGCTCAAATATTAAACACTAATATGGAAAATATGAATTTATGCATCACTTTTTAAATAAAGGTTAGGAATATTATTCTAAAAATCGAGTAATACTACGAGTATCAAAAATGTTTCTCAAAGTCTAAAAGGCATTTCATTTTAGGCTGAAGATGAAATCCTGAAGATAAAATTGTCTATAACTTCAAACCCCATATAACATACCCCTCTATTGTTAACCCTAACGCCAGTTCCTCGCTCAATAAAAAAAGATTAGATCATATAAGCAGAATAGACAAAGTTGTAGCTAATGAGAAAGATCTCCACAGTGAGGTAAGCTTTCTAGAGAATATAGATATTCTCTCATCTACAAATTTAGCTAAATATGGGGATATATCTTTTGTATAATTAAAATGTAATACTTCGCGTTATTGATTAAAATGTTGACATCTTTGAAACATTAATAGCATCTTCAACTAAATAAAGTGTCAGAAATTTATATCTTCAAATATGTATTAAGCCATATAGAGGGAAATATATCCGTGAATAATATGAATTATGAAAGCTATATATATATATATCAGAGAGTGAGCTGGATGTAATTTACATCCGCTAGATGCCAAGGTGTGGCGATCACTGTATTATCACACAATCACCATGATAAATGATCAAAGAGCATGTTGAACTTATCTAGTTTTAAAACAGATGTGTGACACTTCAACTTTGACATTATTATTGGTGCCATTAGACGAATTATTTCTAGACGTTTATTCAACCATCTCTTCTGATCTCTCTCTCTCTCTATATATATATTTTTTTTCTATTGTTTTTTTCCATGTGTTAAGCGTATTTACGCAAGTTTGGCCTTAAATACCTATTTCTTGGTTTTTCGGGAAACCACTGGGATCAAAAAATATTTGTCTAAAATATTTCTTGATCTATCAAGAAATTGGGTTGGCCAAATATCAGGTAACAGATTAAATCAATGAATAGTGGATTTCTGTTCCACCATTTTTAATATATATATATATATATATAGATGGAAATTTTGCCGGGAGGAAATTGATCTTAAGAGACAAGGGTCGCCTCTCCCGTCAAAATAGACGTCTAAAACCAGACGCCATCTATTGACCGTCGCCGCAACTAGCGGCCTCGGGTCGGTGACAAAGCCACAACACCAGCTTTGGCAAACTGAAAAGCGTCCACCTAGAGACCATGGTTTCGGGCTAATGGCCCTCGTCAGTCTAGGGCGGACTTTATTCCATGAGATCCACACGGGATCTAATGGAATCTTGACAATCTGCCAAAGAGGTGTTTAGCTGGCAAAGTGGCTGGGCCATATCTATGGCTAAAATATAGATGGAAATTTTGCCGGGAGGAAATTGATCTTAAGAGACAAGGGTCGCCTCTCCCGTCAAAATAGACGTCTAAAACCAGACGCCATCTATTGACCGTCGCCGCAACTAGCGGCCTCGGGTCGGTGACAAAGCCACAACACCAGCTTTGGCAAACTGAAAAGCGTCCACCTAGAGACCATGGTTTCGGGCTAATGGCCCTCGTCAGTCTAGGGCGGACTTTATTCCATGAGATCCACACGGGATCTAATGGAATCTTGACAATCTGCCAAAGAGGTGTTTAGCTGGCAAAGTGGCTGGGCCATATCTATGGCTAAAATATAGATGGAAATTTTGCCGGGAGGAAATTGATCTTAAGAGACAAGGGTCGCCTCTCCCGTCAAAATAGACGTCTAAAACCAGACGCCATCTATTGACCGTCGCCGCAACTAGCGGCCTCGGGTCGGTGACAAAGCCACAACACCAGCTTTGGCAAACTGAAAAGCGTCCACCTAGAGACCATGGTTTCGGGCTAATGGCCCTCGTCAGTCTAGGGCGGACTTTATTCCATGAGATCCACACGGGATCTAATGGAATCTTGACAATCTGCCAAAGAGGTGTTTAGCTGGCAAAGTGGCTGGGCCATATCTATGGCTAAAATATAGATGGAAATTTTGCCGGGAGGAAATTGATCTTAAGAGACAAGGGTCGCCTCTCCCGTCAAAATAGACGTCTAAAACCAGACGCCATCTATTGACCGTCGCCGCAACTAGCGGCCTCGGGTCGGTGACAAAGCCACAACACCAGCTTTGGCAAACTGAAAAGCGTCCACCTAGAGACCATGGTTTCGGGCTAATGGCCCTCGTCAGTCTAGGGCGGACTTTATTCCATGAGATCCACACGGGATCTAATGGAATCTTGACAATCTGCCAAAGAGGTGTTTAGCTGGCAAAGTGGCTGGGCCATATCTATGGCTAAAATATAGATGGAAATTTTGCCGGGAGGAAATTGATCTTAAGAGACAAGGGTCGCCTCTCCCGTCAAAATAGACGTCTAAAACCAGACGCCATCTATTGACCGTCGCCGCAACTAGCGGCCTCGGGTCGGTGACAAAGCCACAACACCAGCTTTGGCAAACTGAAAAGCGTCCACCTAGAGACCATGGTTTCGGGCTAATGGCCCTCGTCAGTCTAGGGCGGACTTTATTCCATGAGATCCACACGGGATCTAATGGAATCTTGACAATCTGCCAAAGAGGTGTTTAGCTGGCAAAGTGGCTGGGCCATATCTATGGCTAAAATATAGATGGAAATTTTGCCGGGAGGAAATTGATCTTAAGAGACAAGGGTCGCCTCTCCCGTCAAAATAGACGTCTAAAACCAGACGCCATCTATTGACCGTCGCCGCAACTAGCGGCCTCGGGTCGGTGACAAAGCCACAACACCAGCTTTGGCAAACTGAAAAGCGTCCACCTAGAGACCATGGTTTCGGGCTAATGGCCCTCGTCAGTCTAGGGCGGACTTTATTCATGAGATCCACACGGGATCTAATGGAATCTTGACAATCTGCCAAAGAGGTGTTTAGCTGGCAAAGTGGCTGGGCCATATCTATGGCTAAAATATAGATGGAAATTTTGCCGGGAGGAAATTGATCTTAAGAGACAAGGGTCGCCTCTCCCGTCAAAATAGACGTCTAAAACCAGACGCCATCTATTGACCGTCGCCGCAACTAGCGGCCTCGGGTCGGTGACAAAGCCACAACACCAGCTTTGGCAAACTGAAAAGCGTCCACCTAGAGACCATGGTTTCGGGCTAATGGCCCTCGTCAGTCTAGGGCGGACTTTATTCCATGAGATCCACACGGGATCTAATGGAATCTTGACAATCTGCCAAAGAGGTGTTTAGCTGGCAAAGTGGCTGGGCCATATCTATGGCTAAAATATAGATGGAAATTTTGCCGGGAGGAAATTAACACCTCTTTGGCAGATTGTCAAGATTCCATTAGATCCCGTGTGGATCTCATGGAATAAAGTCCGCCCTAGACTGACGAGGGCCATTAGCCCGAAACCATGGTCTCTAGGTGGACGCTTTTCAGTTTGCCAAAGCTGGTGTTGTGGCTTTGTCACCGACCCGAGGCCGCTAGTTGCGGCGACGGTCAATAGATGGCGTCTGGTTTTAGACGTCTATTTTGACGGGAGAGGCGACCCTTGTCTCTTAAGATCAATTTCCTCCCGGCAAAATTTCCATCTATATTTTAGCCATAGATATGGCCCAGCCACTTTGCCAGCTAAACACCTCTTTGGCAGATTGTCAAGATTCCATTAGATCCCGTGTGGATCTCATGGAATAAAGTCCGCCCTAGACTGACGAGGGCCATTAGCCCGAAACCATGGTCTCTAGGTGGACGCTTTTCAGTTTGCCAAAGCTGGTGTTGTGGCTTTGTCACCGACCCGAGGCCGCTAGTTGCGGCGACGGTCAATAGATGGCGTCTGGTTTTAGACGTCTATTTTGACGGGAGAGGCGACCCTTGTCTCTTAAGATCAATTTCCTCCCGGCAAAATTTCCATCTATATTTTAGCCATAGATATGGCCCAGCCACTTTGCCAGCTAAACACCTCTTTGGCAGATTGTCAAGATTCCATTAGATCCCGTGTGGATCTCATGGAATAAAGTCCGCCCTAGACTGACGAGGGCCATTAGCCCGAAACCATGGTCTCTAGGTGGACGCTTTTCAGTTTGCCAAAGCTGGTGTTGTGGCTTTGTCACCGACCCGAGGCCGCTAGTTGCGGCGACGGTCAATAGATGGCGTCTGGTTTTAGACGTCTATTTTTGACGGGAGAGGCGACCCTTGTCTCTTAAGATCAATTTCCTCCCGGCAAAATTTCCATCTATATTTTAGCCATAGATATGGCCCAGCCACTTTGCCAGCTAAACACCTCTTTGGCAGATTGTCAAGATTCCATTAGATCCCGTGTGGATCTCATGGAATAAAGTCCGCCCTAGACTGACGAGGGCCATTAGCCCGAAACCATGGTCTCTAGGTGGACGCTTTTCAGTTTGCCAAAGCTGGTGTTGTGGCTTTGTCACCGACCCGAGGCCGCTAGTTGCGGCGACGGTCAATAGATGGCGTCTGGTTTTAGACGTCTATTTTGACGGGAGAGGCGACCCTTGTCTCTTAAGATCAATTTCCTCCCGGCAAAATTTCCATCTATATTTTAGCCATAGATATGGCCCAGCCACTTTGCCAGCTAAACACCTCTTTGGCAGATTGTCAAGATTCCATTAGATCCCGTGTGGATCTCATGGAATAAAGTCCGCCCTAGACTGACGAGGGCCATTAGCCCGAAACCATGGTCTCTAGGTGGACGCTTTTCAGTTTGCCAAAGCTGGTGTTGTGGCTTTGTCACCGACCCGAGGCCGCTAGTTGCGGCGACGGTCAATAGATGGCGTCTGGTTTTAGACGTCTATTTTGACGGGAGAGGCGACCCTTGTCTCTTAAGATCAATTTCCTCCCGGCAAAATTTCCATCTATATTTTAGCCATAGATATGGCCCAGCCACTTTGCCAGCTAAACACCTCTTTGGCAGATTGTCAAGATTCCATTAGATCCCGTGTGGATCTCATGGAATAAAGTCCGCCCTAGACTGACGAGGGCCATTAGCCCGAAACCATGGTCTCTAGGTGGACGCTTTTCAGTTTGCCAAAGCTGGTGTTGTGGCTTTGTCACCGACCCGAGGCCGCTAGTTGCGGCGACGGTCAATAGATGGCGTCTGGTTTTAGACGTCTATTTTGACGGGAGAGGCGACCCTTGTCTCTTAAGATCAATTTCCTCCCGGCAAAATTTCCATCTATATTTTAGCCATAGATATGGCCCAGCCACTTTGCCAGCTAAACACCTCTTTGGCAGATTGTCAAGATTCCATTAGATCCCGTGTGGATCTCATGGAATAAAGTCCGCCCTAGACTGACGAGGGCCATTAGCCCGAAACCATGGTCTCTAGGTGGACGCTTTTCAGTTTGCCAAAGCTGGTGTTGTGGCTTTGTCACCGACCCGAGGCCGCTAGTTGCGGCGACGGTCAATAGATGGCGTCTGGTTTTAGACGTCTATTTTGACGGGAGAGGCGACCCTTGTCTCTTAAGATCAATTTCCTCCCGGCAAAATTTCCATCTATATTTTAGCCATAGATATGGCCCAGCCACTTTGCCAGCTAAACACCTCTTTGGCAGATTGTCAAGATTCCATTAGATCCCGTGTGGATCTCATGGAATAAAGTCCGCCCTAGACTGACGAGGGCCATTAGCCCGAAACCATGGTCTCTAGGTGGACGCTTTTCAGTTTGCCAAAGCTGGTGTTGTGGCTTTGTCACCGACCCGAGGCCGCTAGTTGCGGCGACGGTCAATAGATGGCGTCTGGTTTTAGACGTCTATTTTGACGGGAGAGGCGACCCTTGTCTCTTATATATATATATGTTATATAAAAATTATATTTTATTTCAAAATTATAATTTCCAGAACAAACTACTCTGTAAAATCGACCGCCAGAAGTCGCGTCTTTCCCTATATAAACCTATTGTTGTTGTTTCGCTTGTTCGGCGGTACATATACAAAAATTGGAACGTTCCAGTTGGTCTCCCGCCCTCTTCCTGCCTCCTGACCTCCGCGGACCCAATCCGGCCTAACCTGCCTCTTCCCTGACGGAGATCCCTAGCCTCCCCAGCCTGGTCATAGTGCTTTGTTTATATTCCGATTTATGCGGGCTCAAAAATCATCTATTTTGGTTAGCAGCCCCGTAAATATATTTCCGTTTCCAGTTGGCCGGCTCAAATATTTTGTAATTATGTAAATACGTATTTTATTTTTTTAATATTCTACTCGCCTTAAGTCAAGTAGTACTTTCTCGAAATATATATTCTATACTTCTTAGCACAATTAAAGAAAAGTAAATAAAACTGTGTTAATTATATTTTATGAATATAATGACTACAAACCAACACCAAAATGCTTACGAACTCAAATCAATCAGCGTCAGCAAGTAATAATTCTATATCTCAATAATATTCTAAAATATTTTCTCTCTATGATCGACCTGCTGTGTTTTTAAAAATACCATTGCGATATAAATCGATTGATTATCCCTATTTACATCAAGAAGGAAGTCGAATTTTCAATAATTAACGTGTTCCACATTTGTGAAGCTGTGTTCGTATCAGGAGCTAGCCCGCTTTGTTTCCTATTAGCTGTGATTTATTTTATTTAAAAGATAAAATGCGCTATGATCAAATAATGTTACCTAAACAAGCTGATATGTGTTGTCCATTGAAACCCATACTTCAGTAGTTAGATTAAACACCATTTTCCCCAATATTTGAAAGAATATAAGGTTATTTATTTTTATATCTCATTTTCATAATTTATTCCGCAAATATGTAAATAGTTATTTGCATATATTCTTTTTAGCCATTGTACCTGTATTATAGTACCAAGTTTGATGCTGTAATCACGCCTGTAGAAGGGGTTTTTGCCCGAAAGCTTGCTTTGATATATTTCTATTAAAAGAAACTCTTCTTCTTTTATTTCGTTTTTTCGTCTGAATTTATTTGTATATACAAGACATTTTCCAACAGCGTTGAAAAACCATTGGTAGGGGCGAGCTCATCTGCTGTCAATACTCCCAGAAATTTTGTTAATTTTGAAGCGACACCGCTGTAAGTATTTACATTACACAGTTCCATCCAAATTTTTCAGTCACTCAATTTGCCACATCACACGGAAATTGGCTCGGTACAAAACCAATATTTTGACTAAGTAGCTTTATTCAATGAATGTATTCCCGGAAATCTTATTTAAAATATGAAATATGACCAAATATTGTATATAAACAATGATAGAAATATATAATCAGGTCGCGATACATTTGCGAAGGGCGTCCGAACATTTTATCTGAAGAACGCAATAAATGAAAAAAACATCAACAAGTCCACACTTCCTTTCTCATCTCCAAAGTAACAAACAAACCGCTGGTGAAAAAAAAACGAGGGTCATTAAACGATTTTTTTCTCGGCGCAGATAGAAGTGGTGTTAGTTTATGTTACTGTAATGTCCACCCAGATAACGCTATAAAAGTTTATCGCAGAAATAAAAGAAATATTTTTCTTAGCCAAAAAGACGCAACAAGCACGTCCTTTTCTTTTTTTTTTGTTATATTATAGAAAATTATTCCGAAATTATTATAAATATTTATTTTACAGTTATATCGATGTATTGAAAACATAAGTTTGTGAAATCAATGAGCACGTATGGATTTATACTGTCAAATACTTACTTTTTGTCTGACGAACAAACTGAGATCGGGAGATTGGATCATAACTTGGCATTATATGTCTGATATTTGGTCAAACAGAGTAAATTTACGCTGTTAAGGAGTTTTCCAGTTGACATTATATCACTATATCAAACAGTTTGAAAAAAGAGATAGATAAGACAATATTTAAGTTCATAATTTATTTCTACAACTTTATTTTTGAAAGGAAATATTACATAAAGATAAATTCTAAGAGCCATATACCTGCCAAATATTGTTTCTTTGTTGAAGAATTTTCGGAAATAAATTTCCAGGAAAATCATATAGCGCGCACAAACAAAGAACATGAACACACCTATTGCAAGTACAAGGTTGTCCCAAAAAATCGTAAACATTTGCAAAAAATTATTTCAAATATTAATTTAAGACATTTATTTAAAATAATTATATTCACCGTTATGTATAGTGTCTTTGTATTATGTATTATTATGAAAAAACAATAGAAAAAAAATAGATGGGTCAGGTGTTGATATTAAAAATAAAGAAGGCATCTCCTGACCACGAGCACTTGATTTATCAAGAAATTGGGTTGGCCAAATATCACGGAACAAGCTAAATAAACGTTTAGTTTATTTTTGCTCCACTAGATGGCGTTCTGCCATCTAAAAGCACATGTGCTCGTGGTCAGGAGATGCCTTATTTATTTTTATGCATTATTATGTATTCGCCGTAATAATGTTAATCGCTTAGTGATAAGAAAAGCAACGTTTTAAGAAAAACACGAACTTTTAGGACATTCTTATAACACTAACTTCTAGGTCTTGTTACGAACAGGTTTATTGTATCACTTATTATATTGCTACGTAGAAAAATAAATGGCGCATTCCAGAATAGAATGTTTTAGAACGTTCAAGAAAAATGTAGAAAAATCGGGAGAACAACTGATTGGCCAATCTAAAGCGATTGCGCAAGGCTCAGAGCTGGCGGCTTTCTGATTGGCTGACCAACCATTCCCGTTCTGGAAATATCTACTCCAGGATATATAGGGATGAGGAACTCATGCAAGCAAGTAGAAGAACGAAGCTACCTGGTGAACTCCAAGCAAAGCAAGCTGCTGTCTCAAAGGTCGGACTGCTGCTTACCGCCGATGCCGGTGTACTTCTTTGAAGATTATAGAAGGTTCTACGAACTTCTGTCTCCTTTTCTGCTCCCGATTTCCCTGACCGTGCTGCAGTTGGTGAGTTTGTAACTGCTGTTTTATTTATTGTTGTTTTTTTTTTTTGCACTCTTCAGTGATTATTTTATAGATTGGGCTTAAATAAAGTCCTAAAGATCCTTTGTACCCACGGAAGTAATTCTTTGTCAACCAACAACGCAACAATATATTGCGAGGGATACGCAGTTTATTTTTGATGCACGCTATGTAACTCTCTACATGCCAGGCTTCTTCAAACAAGAAGAGCAAGAATTCGTCAAAACGTTATTCCGAAGAATTGGACAGAAGTACATAATAAGTGGTGATAGTTGTTCATGAAATAATTAAAAACGATGACAAATTTGAACTCCGAACAAGGTAAAATATAGTGAAAACGGGATATAAGTGGAACTATTTATTGAGGTTCCAAACATTGTAAATCTCTTTTCAGTCTTTTTTTTTTCCGGTTGAAAGCTGTGGTGTTGATACTCTCACGTTTAGAAAATTTATAATTGTTTGAAATATTTGAAAGGAAATCGAAAATTTTAAAACTAACATATTTATATTTTGCCTTTAAAATCACTTCAAAACTATAGTAAATAAATATTATATCATTTTCAAAATTATTACAATTTTTCCTCTAAACGTTGTAAATTATATTCTATTTATATCTTATTTTTCACAACATCGAAATATTAACATAAAAGGAAAATTTAGATATTTATAATAGAAATCTTGACTCCTGTTTTTTTTCCCCTTTTTTTTACCGAGGTGCTCCTGGCCCTCGCAGATATGGTTCTTTTATAAAGGCCCTGCAGCTCTCCAGCAGTCCTTCTGCTGTATCTGCTGTCAGGGCTCCTGTCATCTTGGTAGGTCTTTCTTCTGGATATTTTCTATGGTCATCGTAGCCCGGTGATCCATGTTTATCTTCGGTGCTCCATGTTCACCTTCCTCGTCTTCACATACCAGTTCTTTATATACTATGGACGTTCCAAAGGCAATGCCTGTTTGCCCATAACTCAAATAATATTTGACCTTTTTATTCTAATTTTAATACAATACAATTTTAATACAACTTGTATGTTGTTGAGTAAAGCCTTATCTGATAATTAACCATCAGATACCTGAGTAAAATTATGGAATCAAGATAAAAACAAAGAGCCATTTTTGAATTTTTGGAAATAGAGGGATTTTTAGCTTCAGAAATTCGTCAGAGATTGAAAAATGCATACAAAAAAATCCACATTATTGTAAGCAATGTAATAAGATGGATGAATATATTTCGAAGTGGTGAGACTTCTTTGGATGACAAAACTAGGAGGTGGGAGGCCAACAGCAACCAACCCTGAAAATGGAGACAAGGTTGATGACCTTTTCCGTCATGATCGAAGAATAACTATCAGGGAGTTGTGTAATATACTAAATGTTGGATCTAATATAATCGAAACAATGATTGATGATTTTGTTATAGAAATACCTTTTTAAAATGGGTTCCTAGGAAACTAACCTCTGATCATCGTGATCAACGGGTTCAACTATGCCAAGAGCTACTGGATCTCTATGAGACCCAAAAGGATACTTTTGTTTCAAATATAGTGGCTATACCTGGGCATACATTCAAGACCCAGAAACTAAACCAACTAAGTCATTAGAATGGTATTATCCCAGCTCACCTAATTGTAAGTGCATTGGTCATCCAAAAAGGTGATGGCCACTGTCTTTTAGGATATGCGAAGTGTAATAGTGAGTGAATTTCTAGAAGAAGGTAACACTGTGAACAGTTCTCGCTAAGTTCTAACATTAAGAAAGTTTAGGGGAAGTTATTCGAAACAAAAACTAGAGATTCCTCTTAAATCCGTAAAGTTACACTATGACAATGCACGGTCGCACACCCCCTTTCAAACTTCAGAAGCTATTGGACAAATGGTCTGGTCACTGGTTCCACAACCCCCATACAGCCTTGAATTGGAAGCTTGTGACTTCTATTTAATCTCCGCATCGAAAAGGAGTTTGAAGAGACAAAGATTTGAAGACCTTAAGGAAGTAAAACGGCCCATAAAGACATGTTTGACAAAACAACACCCAGCATATTTCCAGAGCGGATTTATAGCGTGAATTCAAAGCTGGAGGAAATGTATAGACTCCTCTGGAGAATAATTTGAATTGAAACATTCTATTCCCAAATATTAAATTTATATGTGTACAAATTTTTAATATAAAATATTTATCACCTTTCAAGTTATGGCCAAACAGGTATTACTTTTGGAACAACCTATGTATATTTTCAGCTAATGATCCATGGCTTCTTTTAATTCGTCGAACTGGTTCTGAGGATCCTTCTACTTCTCTATTGTAATTATTTCCATGTCAAAGTCTCTTTTATAATGGATATTTCCCTTCTATATGGTGTTTATTGTATCTTGCTAGAATTCCACTCCACGTTAACAAAATATGGGCACTACTTTACAGTTTATTTTTTCTATTTGAGCCATTTCCATCACC
>CP092877.1:5663176-5733417 GCA_030710605.1 Cordylochernes scorpioides | reverse complement strand
ACTACCAGATCATAGCATACGACTGTGGAAACATGGATAGGATATTCTGTATATTGAAAGAGTTAACGACACAGATATCTTAAGTGACATAGTGATGCTTTAGATGGATAACATTTTGGCGATTGTATCTTCAAATATTTGAAATTTTAATGTGGTTTATTTTTTTGGTACATTTTTAGTTGTTTTTATAATAAAAACGTGAATATTAATGAAATGTGTGGCAATAGATCTGATGAGAATCTGAAAGAATAGAGAAAGATATCTTTATAATATATTCCTATATATATATATATATATAATTTTCTTCAAGTTTCATATCAAATTAATAAAGAGAACGAACACATTTCAAATAAAAATTGCCACGTGGAAAATTAGGAAAGACAAACTTCAGGAAGGCACAGAAATTTATTTAAGGCAAGCACAAACTATGAATAATAAAAAAAGATAAGCAATGAGGGAAGTTTACAGAGTAGCAAAATATAAACAAAAATGATACTCTGTTAATAAAATAATAAATACTTTGTTATAATATATTCAAGGGCCAAAATAAAAGTGTCAATATTTGTAAATTCTCGCACTGGCTTCTCAAGACAGAAATAGAATAACGTACATACTCAGGCATCAATAGCCATGATAGGAATGATTTGAGAATGCGGGAGGAAATAATCGAAGCTCCAATCAGCGATCACCGCCCAATTACACAACCAAACATTAATAAACACAAGGGGAATTCATTCACACGCCAACCACCGCCGTCTATATCGATTCAGGAAAATCAATGGCCATTTTTGCATCTTGCCGCAGATTAAACTGACAAGAATGGTTTAAATGAGTAAAAATATAATTTCCCCAGCAAAATATTTATTTTCTAGACTTGAAATAAAAAGTACAAAGTGTCGGTCTGGTAATTTCCTCAAAATGAATTTAATTCCGGCATCCTCTCCTAGGATAATAGCGCCCTAAGCTGGGCCAGGAATTTAAACAAACACTGCTGCCTAGCTTTAATTAAGTTACACTGGCGGACAATCGGAATTAAATAATTTTCTTTCGACATATACATAGAGTTTGTGTCTGGATTATTTTATCTTTGTTGCGTTTAATTGACTCCTCACACCAACACTCCCTGGATTATCCTACTGTCGAACATTTGTTTAAATAATTAACTTCTATTTACAAATATATATTTGTGTAATTAAATCTTATACATGAGAAGACATGATGAAAGACATGAGACTTGAGACAAGTCGGCCATTCGAGGCCCGGATGATAACACTGTTTCACGCAGCTGTCATTTATTAGAGAATTTTATAAAATCTTTAATAACAAAACCCTAAATGGAAATATGCTTTTTTAAGCAGGTAAGATATTCTCTATATGAATTTTTCAAATCGATTCATTTTTAAAATGCGAAATGTATTTATGTGTTAGTATATATATTTTACCAAAAAAAGATATGGACCAATCAATGAGGTATATGCATTAAATTTGAAACACACTTACACAATGGATCAATGTAAAATTCTTCATTGTTATCTTCCATTATTTCTCGACATTGTTGGACAAGACTAGATAGTAAGGTTCTACTGGCTCTGGCGACAAACTGTCGAAATAATGAAAATATTTTAAAGAATCTTCAATTTATCCAATGTAAGCCTTTTATAATCAACATGTATATTTCGCATTCAATTTGATAGAATCATTAAAGTAGGTACGAATGGATATAAATAAACTAACGTAGAAACGTTGTTACCGCATGCTTAGTCTGTTAGAATCGTACTAAACAGAGATGGCCGAAAAGCCGCCTACATCAGGTCCACGGCAAGTTTTTGTTGGGAAAATAAATTATATAAACGTAGAAGAGAAAGAAGGCTGATAATTACGAATATTCTTTATTACTTAATGATATTCATAAACAATAAGGAAGGACAAGAGATTAAAGAAATTAAATTCGATAAAATTATATGTACACCAGCAGCTCACGTCTATCAGCAGCCTGACCTATCCAAGAACCGCTAGCCGATACAACAATTTAACATATCTGAGATACATAGGCAGATGTGCAAATTAGCACAGACAATATTACAACAATACACAAAACACAATAGTATTATATCATAAAAATATCCCAGAATTGTCACTTTAAACAGTTTTGCTTTTCTGTATGGAGCGATCATAAAGAAAATGAAGGAAGTTTTAAAAAGAAAAGGGTTTGTGAAGGTCCTCGTATCTATGCAGGATTTTACCTACCGTCAAATTTATACAATCCTTGTTTTATAAATCTGATTAGTTATTTAGCGATAGTTCTTAAATGAAGGTAAAGCCCTTTAAGTTCATGGGGAATACCCGACAGGCCCTACCGTTAGACAAGATCAGTTATCACCTTCTCCATATCACGGCATTCAACATGATGTGGTAGGGAAGTGCAGAATTCTCTAGAGTTCTGAGTAAAGTGGTATTTATTCGATATTAACATATTCTTTATGGGTGCGTACATACTGAGAATGCACGTATTCTCTCTTAAATTCAACAGTAGAATAGCAGAATAGTTTTGCAAGTGAAAAATGTTAAAGATTTCTCCTGCTTATTTAAATAAATATAGACCTTTTTAAAATATTATTTCATATCTCTTCAACCAATGATGCATTTGGGCTTTGGAAATATGTGTGGAATTATGTTATATTACAATTGCAGTTAATATTAAGTTCAAAAGAGCTGTGTTACCAATGAATTAGTGTATATTTTATAAATTTTTCAGAAGAGGCAACTATCTTCTTTTTTTCTAGATGTTTCTGGAAGTTCAGTAAGAAAGAATTAGGTATTTGTTGACTATTTGAATATTAATGGTCAATTGTTGAAAAATGTCGAGTGTCTTGGAAATTTACGAAGAAAAACTTTAGTTGTTGTTTCTCTCTTATTTACATACTACTTTCTAACAATTCGAGCTTATCAATAATCCACAGGTCTCTGGATGTTTACAGAAATATTGTCGATATTTGTGGCCTGTTTTCATTTGTAGCAAATCAAGAGTATCGTTTTCTATAAGTAAAAGAGTTTTAAGAAAGTATACTTTTATATGCATATTATTTTTAAAAACTTATGCATCTATCATGCTCTTCTACGAGTTCGATATTGTTACCTAGAGAAAAAATAATATATTTATCATAATCCTATCTAAAACTCTTTAACCGTATTGGTGATCTGATTACATAGTGGTTGGGAACAATTCAAATATCTCATCCTTCTACTGACCCTTGGAAATTTACTTGCAAAACTGACGAAAATTTGCATATCTACAGGAATTTTTTTAATAATTCGGAGGTCTTCTACATATTCCTGGTGTTTTAAATATAGTTAAGGCTTTATAATAATTAAAAATTATCGGTCAACTGAAAGTTGCTTATGGCTTGCACCATCTATTGGAGTAAATATCAACTCCAATTTCAAAATATCAATTCAACTCAATTTCAGTTTATATTTATTTCGATAGATAGCACAAGCCATCAGCAACTTTCAGTTGCCCGATTAGAAGATGCTTTTTTTTTTCTTTTCTCAATTTATGAACCTTATCCCAGTAGAATATCACATTTATACTATTTTTTCACATCTATAATTATTGATATCAAATTCTTATCTTCTCTGGATGTCTACATTGTTGGAATTAGTGTTTGCTGTTTATTTCCATTGTGTCCAGGTCAACATTTCAAGTGTCTTATAATTCTACGGGTTGTTAAAGTTTTTTTACGAGAGTTTTTATTATTTATGTCGATATTTATTGTTTAAATTCGAGGGTTTTATTCTTTCAGAGGGCCCTAAATGTATATGTTCCATATTGATCTATAAGCAATATTTTAGAGAAGTTAGAAAGATAAAAAACGTCTTACGACTAAAAACTTGTTCATGGATCGATAGAGAAGCATGATTCCGGTGGCATTCCTAGTCTTAAGATTGTCTTATTTGAAATTACTAAGGCCTTAAGAAAGCGTTTCTATATAAAGAAATATTTGGTGTCGAAATAGTTTTGAATATTTAAATTCTTAAAAATAAAACCTTTGCATATAAAATATATATTTATCACTTTGATTTGGATATAAGAAGTTTCGGCTTCTATTCAATTTCGGACATACTCGTAAAAATATCATCGACAGGAAATAAGACAAAAATAAGAATATCAAAAATTATCACCACATTACAAAATGTTTATACGATAAATACACAGTGTATATGTATATACCACATTTAAATATATCAAACTCTTTGATTAAATATGCAATTATATGTTCGCTTAACGAAGAGTGATTCAACGATCTCTGCCCCATCCCCGTCTTTAAGCGAGGCATACCTGTAAGTCGAAATGTATATTGGACATCTTCTGGTCGTTTTAGTAATAATAAAGACAATGGTGAAAATATGAAAATGAATTATTTCTATAGCAGAAGTACCAAAAACATGCATACTATAAGAAACTACAAGAACACTGAGAAATATTCCAAGGTTTAAATATTCTCTTGAGAGGAAGTGGATGTCTCCACAGCGGCAGGGTAATCCATCTCCATGGACATGTCACCCAGCCTATATTTTATAACTAGTTGTTCTTCCTACTCGGGTGCTAGATTGAAATACTCATCTTTACCTGCCCTACATCCCGTACAACTTGGTCAATGTAGAGTATGCTCACACATTCACACTTTGAATATTATCATTGGTCGTTGACTTAGCTTCCAAATCTCATTTCTTCCTTTTATCAATTGATATGATTTATATGTATGTATGTTTGTGTTAAATGAATTTCAAATAAATTTAGGACCAGAATATATATGTTATATTAAAATATTTTTCTATTTAAAATTATATTTCATATATCCAAATTCTCTGTTAAATCGACCGCAGAGGTCACTCTTCCCCAATAAAAACTCATTGTTGTTGTATCCCAATGGCCGGCTCTAAACTTTTGTACATTATGTAAATAATCTTTTGTTTTCCTTATTCTACTCGCCTTAAGCCAACACGATGTGTTTATAATGACAATATATAATAGCGTGTATGGATACCTATGTTATTATTTGAAATGATGCACACAAAATTTTAATATGCTTGACCAGTTATATCATTCATTATATAGTCTTCAAACGTTTTATTGAAGAAGCTTCGTCTCGATTTGGAGCAATCATTGGAATGAATAGGCAATTTCAAACACTAGAGGCATGCCCTTTGTGATAATGTATAAAAAGAATAAATATTCCTGCAAATATTAACAGTAAAAACTTTATGAAATTCTATATTGAATACTGAAATTGAGTTGGAACTATTGTTGCTGAAAATTTGAAGCCTCTCTTCAGCCTTGATGGTAGATGTGGTATTAATGTATTTAGATTTATTTCCATTCACAAGTAAATTTAATATACAGCTTATCATAGCAAGAACAACGAGAAATGTTTACAGTTTTTTCATTTAATAAGGGAGACAGAATTTGAGGATATAATTAGAAAGGATTGAAAGGATCCCGGGGAAGATGTTATGGCCACCATAGGTTGAATATATAGAATCAGGCAGTCGCGATAGAATTGAATTACCCTGCCTATATATTGTCTATATATTGTTGATATTTGGTTTTGTATATTGATTATTATCTGCACATTAATTCTGCTATTATTCTTTGCTCTATTTAAATCCCAACATTCGCTTTAAACTAGAAAGCGACAAATCTTTGGAGCTGAATTTGCAGGCATCGATTTTCTTACTCAGAGGGTGTTTAAACTAAGTTATTCAAACGTTGATGAAATATATATTAAGTAATTAATGTATTTATGTCTTCTATACTAGTAACAACTATTATACCCCCTCATGATTGAAAAAGGAAAAATATGATATTAATTTTACTAAATGCCTTCTCAAGCTCTTATTGTTTTTGAGATATAGTACGCTGTTTTGAGAGAGCTTGTTTACCGAATCCAGATATAAATCTCGGCCAGTAGTGTAAATATATAGAACAAATACATTCTATAATCTGAATGCTTTTTTGCGAAGTAATTTAGCGAAATGTGTATGTTGAACACTACGTATGAAGCAATTTTATTATAGCTAAACAAATTGGAAATTTATAATGGAATCAGCTGTTTGAAAACAAGCTTCTGATTTGATTCAAAGCTAGCAATGGCTGATCAAACAATGGGAGAACCATTCTTCATTTTACTTGATCCAGAGAGTTTCCTCAAAATATATAATATTTAATTGAAACTATAAATTGATCTTTTTATGACGAATAATCTCCCCATATTTCTTAAATAAAGAGAGTAGAGATTGTTGGGTAAAATGTGTCTTTTTAGAACATCAATTGCAAGCTTTCCTCAGCACAATGCTATTCCTATATACACGGTGTAAAAGCGCGCCATCCTTTGTAGAAAACTTAAATAATAAAAAAAAAATGTTCTATCGCCAAAAATGCTAAATTTGTTTCATTTAAATTAATCATATACGTTATAAATAGCTCAATTTTCCTACATTCCTACTGGATAAAGGAAAACGCTCGCCTTTGTTTGAAAGTTTGCGATATATTCTCCATGAAAGACACAGAAATTGATACGATATATATTCTGAACTGTGTGCTTCCTTCAAATCCAGCGCGCATACGTCACGGGACGACGTGGTATTTAGGAGCTTCCAACCACTACCACTAGAGGCGCTGTACCTTTCCCTTCACTTCCTGTTATGTCTTCCCTTGTTCTGGCTGCTTGCTATGTCGTGAGAGAGAGATATATTAAAACTTATATATTTCAATCTATTCTGCATCTGATTGAACCACCGATCCAACAATATATTTATTTGATAAATTGCTCTCTATAGTAATAGAAATTGCTGAGTTTTATTGATCACATTCTGTGGTCATTCAGAATTCTCCTACGATGTGTTGATAAAGTTTGAACCTCAAATTTGACCTCAGTACTGTTTGAGTACAGCAGCATGCACACTACCTTATTTTTGACCATTTGGATCATAGTTTTAGAATATTCAACTTTTAAGTTTGTTATAAATATGTGTGAATATTAGAAACAATTATAGACGCGTAATATATAAGGACATTCGAAATTGTTTAATTTTCAAAAGAATCATACGCGTCTATGATAGTTTCGAATATTCATAACAGATGGCGCGTGGATGCATCATAATATTTACGCAAGTTTGGCCTTAAATACCTATTTCTTGGTTTTTCAAGAAGCCTCTGGGACTAAAAATATTTTTGGTCGCAATGGTACAGTCTACTCCACGCTGACGAGCGCCAAAAGCGCGAAACGCGTTCGTGGATGGCTTTTCTTGATTTGTCAAGAAATTGGGTTGGCCAAATATCAGGGAACAGGCTAAATCAATGCTTAGTTGATTTCTGTTCCACCAGATGACGCTCTGCCTTCTGTAAATCACATGTTCTCCTGGTCAGGATATGCCATTTTTATTTCTAATAAATATGTATAGTTATATAACTTTTACCCATTTTCTTAAATTCACTAATTGTGATTTTCTTCAAGTATTTAATAATAAAAACTACTTGATAGTAAATAATTATTTTTTCAACGTTTCTATAATAACGACACTGCACCTTCAATTCTTTATCTTTACAACAAAACATATTATTTCTAACATATATAATGCATTGTTTTGTTATCAAATATAATATACAAGAGGATGTATTATTTTTTTGTGATTTAATATGATAAGGTAAAATTTGGATTATAGATTAGAAATAGAGCGTAAAAAGACCAATTCTAAATTAATTAATATTGTGTGATGTTTTAGGTAGCAGCGTTGTTTCAGGAACGTCACACACTATTTATTCATTTTAATTGGGTCATATTACCTTTTATCTGCGATGTAATAATTTTTATAAAAGTATTTTACTCTTGGAAAAAGTATTTAAAAAAACTATAAACATAGAGGACATTATATATACGTTTAATTATCAATATATAACATGTTATGAGCATTAGGTTTTAGCAAATATATATTTATAATCAGAGTAATCAATTCTGTCATCGTTTGCTTTTGTGAATGTATGTAAATAATGGATTTTCATATTTTTTATTAATTTTTGTTCTGGCTTTATTTGTTTAAATCTATTTTTAAAATTCGCTTAAAATGCAATCGCAATCATTAGCGAACACATATGTTTGCCTAATATTTCCATATGCTCTTTTATATTTTTACAGAAAAATATTTACATGCCAGTATTTTGGATTAATTTTTTTTATAAACCTTTTTTTTTATTCTTACTGAGAAGATGGGCATCGCAGTCAGGATTCTTTACAGTCAGTCACTCAACTCAGGCAATTTCAAAGGTTAATGGAGGTTTGGTGGAAAAGCTGCCGTCTATTTAAACTATATTAATTTTGACACAACTAAATGGATTGCAAAAAATAATTAAATCAAATACCTAAACACTAATATAATACAATTTTTGCCATTACACACTTTTTTCCCTGTAGTTTATGTGTTTCTTCTGTATTGCTATTCTATGGCACTTCTACTATTTATTATTGATGTACTTTCAGTATGAAGGATACTTCACTCGGAGGATTTCTCGGGCGAAGCCGGGTCGTTCTTCTAGTATATTTAGAATCATATTTATTTTTACTGGGTGTCCTTTCAAAAGCTTACCAAGAGTCTAGATTCAGTATCGATATAAAATAAAACAGCCAAATGTAATATTACAGCGGTATGGCAGATTAAACTGGCGAAACCACTTGGAGGACTCAACACTGATGAGCCAGGCCCTCCCATTATTATAGCATTGCAGAAAGATCAGTAGAAAATAATTTTATTTAGAAAAAAAATGCGTGTCAATAATAATTTGAATTCATTAAAAATATGATTCACATTTTTTTCGAATATTAGTTTAGTAGAATATTAGCAATTAGTTCTCTTCTTTAGGATATATATATATATATATATATATATATATTTAAAGCATTCCTCAGAGAGAATTTAAACACTTTTTTTAAAAGTGTAAATATGCAAAAACACCTACCACACCTCTATATATATTGTTGAAATTTGCGGAATAATTGGCCTGATGATGAGCTAACGCTTGAAAGCTTGCCGTTTTATATTTTTTATTTAAAATAAATATTTTTTTTGCAATTATTTTTATCGGTGTATACCTTTTTAATTAGTTCTTCATCAACTCTCTCTTTAGGATATGGGAAACTGAGTATGTTTTCCGTAAAGGAATAATACATTTTCTTCAGTTTCATTTAATAGTTTCTTAAGACCCTTAGAGATAAGTGAGAATAGGTTATATAACAAATATTTACTAAGGTATACAAATGAATATATTGAGATAAGTGTTATTCCACATATTGTGCAAACTTTCCATAACTAAAACATCCCTATTTAGTAAATATATAATTCTACCTCTTGAAACCACAACTGAATAGTTTACACACATAGATGATCAATTGAAATGGTGATGTCAAAGTGAATTGTTTAAAGTTGTTCCAATTGTAAATTCCTGGTGGATTCATCCGTCAAACTCAACAAGTCGCCGAATATCTCGAAGTGTGAAACCAATACGATATATGTGCTCCACATAAGTTTGAATCATCAGTTTTCTTGTATTGGATATATAAATAAATTGTTTAATTGATTTAAATCTCTTGTATTATTTATAAAAATCATTGAAGAGTGTAGATTGTAGAGAATCAAAATTCTGAAAGAGATTTTAAGGCGATTTCGAAAAGAGAAAAGTAAACAACCAAATCATTTGTGTGCACAATCTATTAAATGTGAATAGTACTGGGAAGTGAATTTGTGTTCATCATTGTGACACCAATTAACAGAAAATTCCTTTATTAATAAGTTGAACAATGTGGCAAGTTTCCCGGAGAATTCGCCTGTTTAATCCTTTAATTTATTTTTCATACTTAACCGGCCGTTTATGTATTGTTTTCCAAAGTTCAGCGCTCAATGCGTGGATATTTGTGAGAATTTCCACACACTATATTTACAGATAATCTGTATATGTTCTTAGATATCTTCTCCAATAATTTATGTTCAAAAGCTTTAAATATATAATAAATGATGCTAAATGTGCAATATTAGAGCAGTATGGTAAATTAAACTGGCGAACACTTTGGAAGGGTTCTTCATTAATGAACAATACACTATTAATATTTTAAATCGAAGGAAAAACAGTAATTGTTTATTCGTGAAGGGAATCGCGTTAAATAGTTATAATTAAAATAAAAAGAAAAGGCCAGCTAGGTCCTTATTTCTAAATTGTCTAAATAGGTTATCCGGTTTATGAGCATATACCAGGTATAATATTCTGCTACAGCAAATATTCCTATTTCTCCCAAACACAAGATGTCAAGGCCGACAAGAAGGCCTGCCAGGTTTATGTCCCAACAGAGCTATAAATCTACCTAATACATCCTAGCCTTGCTGTTTATCTTCTGACATGAGTTAATTGCAAGCGAATCGATAGCAAACCATGGGATTCCCAGAACTGTCTCTTCGATCATTTATCCTGGTTATCATTCTCTTTAATTGTGTTCTTTAAATTCCTCAACTCAAATAAACATTTACCAATACATAAATTATAAAACACAAATACCGAATATTTATTCTCTCTTTATATGAGAAAATTTCGTATATGTTATTTATCATATTGCACTATATCTCATCATAAATTTATATTTTTCCCAATTATATTTGATATATTACATACTAGCCGAATGACCCGGGCAACGCCCGGGTTTTATCCGATTAAATGTTTTTATTCAAATACTATTCGTTACAATTATAAATTGGCACCGTGGATGTCACTTTTGTGAAACGTCCCGCTCCAAACTTTGTGTGTTTTTAATATATAAAAATAAAAATGTAAATTTTCACAATGATATTTGAAAATTATATTATTTTGATTTTCAAATACTATTCGTTACAATTATAAATTGGCGCCGTGGATGTCACTCTTGTGAAACGTCCCGCTCCAAACTTTGTGTCTGAGAAGCGATATTTTATAGAAAGATGATCTGGCTTTTGTTTGCTGCTCGAATGAAAGTTTTTCTGTTAGAATTTTGTTCCTGCGTACAAAAAAATTAACTGGTTTCACCCGTGGTCTCTGCTTTTTGGAATTTTTCCCGATATAATTTTGTATCTGGTAATCAAACATGATACAACAATATTGTCATCATCATTTTCTGACTAAAAAAAAAAACAACTATTTTTGCCCAGAACCTGTCAATTTTATTTTTTATTGGCTAAAAATCCGATAAATATCTTTTCCAGATTTTTCTCTATGTCCTGTCAAAACACGTTTTACATGTACATTAGGTCAGCTGATATTAACTCCCATCTTCACCGCTAGAGGCGCTGCTTGCGAGCGAAAAGGCAAATTTGCAACGCAATTTGCAAATAACTCGAAGAATATGCGGGATAGAGACCTGAAAATTTCACTATAAGTTTTTCCGGATTTTACTCAATATACTGTTAAAATTTCAGTCAGATTAGTTAAGTATTGTGGACGTGTATAGCCGACATAGATACCCACATACATAAATACATACATACACTGACTTTTATATATATATTACATATTAAAATAAAAATGTCATCCCTCTGTATGAGGTTATCTCTTCCAACTGAACGTTACCTCGACTATGTTGATAAATATAAACTGGATGTTGATTTTCCACATTATACACTTTCCTTTATTTCTCAAGGACCCTCTATGTATAGGTTTTTGAGGAACAACTTGCAACAAGAACCAATACGTGTTTAACTTTTCATGATTAGCAAAATGTTGATTTTCGGCAATATTCTGCTATTTAAAAGAGAATATTCAATTGGCTCATTCCATAAGAAAGTATCATAATTATATATACTAAGAAGACACACCACTCTAATCAAAAACCTCCTTTTTTCACATGTAAATTATATAATGTGTATGCCCAGGTATTTCTTTTATAGCTTCAATAGAGTCGAAAGGCATGTTCACTACAAGCCAGATGGTAAAAATCGAAGTTATTTTTATAATTTTATAATTTTTTCGAACTATTCCAACATCAAATCGTTTCGGCTTATAAATGTAGAAGTGTCGCCTTTGAACATAGAATAAAATATTGTTATATATTTAAATCGAAAAGATATAAATATTTTTGTCAGAAAAATATAAAATTTGTTTATTACACCTTACAATACAGACGGCTAATGATGTAGATTTCTATCTCATATTTGAAGATTAGAAAAGAGATTATGATTTAGGTATTTACGAACCGAGATTCCACCACTGATGAGCCAAGCCCTCACAATATTCTCCTAACTCATTAGGAATGTAGGAATTCGTTTTATTTGTAAACATGAAAATTCGCTTTGAATAGCTTTAACTATCGAATATTTTTACTTTTCTAAAAATGTTTTCGAGTAAAGTGTGTTTAAATGTTACCATATAAGTTGAACTCTTTCTGTATTTGTGGATATTTTTATTCCCAACAAGTAACCATTCAATACATTTAGGAAATTTGTTATATATAGATAATCTACAAACTTATCCAATTACTAAAAGTGTTGAATTGTTTGAATGAATCCCATAGCATGGAGGATACCAAAGCTGAGTGTGAGGATACGACTACATGAAACTCCAAATTTGTGAAAAACAACTTCAATCTATATCCTAATTAAGAACAAGGTAGCCACTGATGGTGTACCTGAAAGTTGCTGATCGTTTTCGTCATCTATAGAAATAAATATCAACTATAATATTTAAATTGATAAAGCACAATTTGGATTATAGATTATAAACACAGGGTAATAAGACCAAATCCAAATAAATAATTAGTGTGTGATATTTCGGTAACAGCGTTGTTACCATCTTCAAACAAAATTACTTTAAATGAATGAGATTCAGTACTTTTGTCTGAAAAGATGGTAACAACGCTGTTACCGAAACGTCACACACTATTTATTACATTCAGTACTTTTGTCTGAAGATGGTAACAGCGCTGTTACCGAAACGTCACACACTATTTATATATTTGGATTTGGTCTTATTACCTTGTGTTATAATATTTTAAAATAAATTATTATAGTATATTGGTCTTTCGTGGAACAATTAAAGGAACTAACTGGCTTAACGTTCGCCAAGATGGTACATGGGCTCAAGACAGAGATAGCTGAGGTCGCATCGTGTTTGGGATGTAATACGTACAGTGGGCCACAACGTTCGATCGCGAATAAAATGATTTTTCTATATTGGCCAAATACTCTTTGTTGATATACAGTATTTAGAAATCAACCATGTACGCGTCATTTTTCCATTGTTGATTATGTAAAATGTTTGAATCGCTCGAGGGACTACGAAACACCGTAGAAACTACAAACCTGATTGATCCAATAAGCAAAATAACAAAATATATGAAGTTCATAAAAAATACCTTATTTTATATACTAGTTAATTCATGTTTAGGGAATTCAAGTCCTCTCTGGTATACATATTATAAATTTCGATAAAATCAATAAGGAATCTAGACCTAGTTTTCTTTATAACATATATACGTTTTTAAAATATGTAAAATAGATTTTAATATATATATCAAAAATTGCATTTAAATTCAGCGTGTTATAATTGGCTAGAAGTAATACTGCTAGGTCTCAGTGTTGATGGGATGTTGGCCTGAGAGCTCGAGAAATTAGAGAATTGTAAAAAGAAACCAAGTCCTAGGTTTCTTATTGATCTTTTCAAAGGGTAAAAGCAGGAAAGAATCTTTATTTTATTATAAATTATAGATTATAATAAAGGAGAAATGTTTCTCCATTTCTATTATATTACGACATCTATGGACAGTTTCGGAAATGTTAGTGTTGATTCAACATTACTTGAGGCATTTATTTGATTAAATTCAGATGTTTTTATCTATAAGGAAATAGTATACCAACTCCCTATATGGAAAGTAGTTCAACGTTAACTATTCCTTTTATAAAGTTGATGTGATGATTTCAAGTCTCTAGAAGACGTTTATTGTAGGGTTGATTATGTTAATTACATATCGATTGATTTAAATCTCCTGGATATTAATCAAACAAATGCTACTGGTTTCTGGAAATGGGTTTATTCATGAATATAGAATAAAGGAAAACATCTCCAGAAATCTGTTGTATTTTTTAATTAAAGTTAAATATATATATTTCAAAAATAGGTGTTCTTGTTTTAGGAAATATATAAATGTACATTGACATTTAGGAAATCTTTTATTTGGAAATAAAAAAATCCAATGAAATTTGATATGAGGTTCTACGGTAATGACAACTTGGTGCTAAGTTTACACATCAAGGATTTCTCTGATTCCGAGAAATGATCCGTTCTCTACCTTAGAAATCGCCCCTTCCTCGTCGTGCTATCCTATAGGATATAATGTATCTATATAATCTGTATAATCGCGGCACGCTGCAACTCCAGTAGCCCTGGTTGTGGATCTGACTCCTCTATAAGGAAGCTGTGATGGGAACCAGTAGATAGAAGTAGAAAGTTTATGATCTTTGCATTAGTAAGGAAATGTAAACATTAAGTTTATTATCATACATCCAAGTCAATAAAATAATTCTTTGTATCAATATTAAGTAAAAATATCTCCAGGGAAAAGTGTCTTCAAAAAAAAAAAAAGAATTATCTAGCTTTCGAGCACGAACGCCCTTCTACAGGAAAAAACATGGTATAATAATATTTTGAAAAGATACTTTTCCTTGGAAGTCTGATATATTTACTCAATACATCCAAGTCTTAAATCAAGAATTCCAGTATTAGGTCTCAATGCAAATATTGTAGTGGGAAGAAGGGGGATCATGAACAACACTTTCATTTCAATTTCATCTGAATTATTATAATATTCATTATATCATTTTTCAATATTGCAGTGTTTCAACACAATATTACTGTAATACATT
The DNA here is from genome assembly GCA_030710605.1 of Cordylochernes scorpioides. Taxonomy (NCBI): domain Eukaryota; kingdom Metazoa; phylum Arthropoda; class Arachnida; order Pseudoscorpiones; family Chernetidae; genus Cordylochernes; species Cordylochernes scorpioides. The sequence continues at coordinate 5,718,489 of CP092877.1, read as the reverse complement.
TGAAACATTCGTTTGGAATAAGCCCACAATATATTTATAAAATTAGAAATAAGTAATCTCTAAAAATGATATATCTTTAAAAAAATTAAAAAGGCATCTCCTTATCTGACAACTGAAAGTTGCTGATCCGTAGCCTTCAGTAGCCATCAGCAACTTTCAGTTGCACGATAAGGAGATGCCTTTTTTCTTAATTTAAGAACCGTTTCCCAGTACAATATCACATTTGTACTATTTTATCACATTGATACATCTTTATTTTATCGTTTTTCATATTGCACTCATTTTAAGCACTATTAATGTAATAGTAAAATTCGGTTGAAATAAGCACGCAATATATATTTATAAAATAAAATAATAGAACCCAAATTGATATATCTTTAACAGATTATGAACTATTACATCTTCGATTCTCTATGTAATATTTCGTCCTACTCTTATACCACTAGCCGATTTAAGTTTTAGGTTCAACTATTGGACGCAGGACGATTCAAGAACCTAGAGAACTATAAATATAAATAAACCATACGTAGCACTAAGATGAGAGAATAGATATATCGTTTTAAATTATATGACTTTCTATGAGTCATTAATAATAGAAAAAAATATAAGATTTAATTATACACTTATAATTATAAAACCAGCATGCACACTCCTAACCATTGGAATAAATAGATAATTCACAATCTATCAAACATTACATTACCTAATGAAAATATACACAGAGTTTGATTTTTCAAAACTCCTGAATTATGGAATTGTCTGAATCAACTGAATATTGTTCTAACCAGAATTTTAAATAATGCTTAAATCAGAAACAATGATCTTTATGCATTGCTCCTGTATGACCTTGTGTGATTCCAAATTAAACTTCACAATATAACATGCAAAACACACAGCACAACAAAATTTATAATTATAATTTTATTGCCCTTTTAAAAAGCCCCCCGTGATGAATTCTTTATGAGCTCCCCATAAAACAAAAACCAATAAAATAAATTTTGTTAAAAATTAAGAAGGGTCTAGAGTCAAAACTTTCTATTTGTTTTTATTAGCTGTGCTGGTGGGTGTATATTTTATTGGAATCTAATTAACTGGCGGGGACTGAATTATAGATGACTGGACACGGATTAAACCGGGGGCTTTATCAGACACACAAAAAGGTAAAGTTAAAAAATGGCGATTACTTCTTCTGTCGGAGAATGTAAATCGCGTTGTTAAATTGGAGCTTAACGGCCTTATCCCGCCTCACGTGCTGAATTCCAGATAACACGGAGGTTTCTTTACATTTCACGTAGCTTCACAATCCTCGCATGTCGTAATGACTATATAACCAGTGTTAATTATAAACATTTGATTAGTTTGTGCTCTCAAATTTTTCATTCTATTTAAGTATAAGAATACTCCATTATACAGTAGAACTTGGATAATTCGAATTCTTTAATTCGAAAACCTCTTTAATTCGAATATTTATCTTAGTCCCCAGAATTTCCTATAATTATAATTTCCGTTTTTAATTCGAATTTTTGGATAATTCGAATTTTTTTATGGTCCCTTGGGGTTCGAATTATCCAAGTTCGACTGTATATTTATATTTCAAATGTTGCCTAGTGGTTGTAGTTGGTATTTATTTGCTTAAGAGCATTACAAAATGCAATTACCAGGAAATATGAATTTCGTTAGAATTAAAAATATATATCGGTTGTACGTACTTTTATTATATATCAGGGATATGATATTTCTTGTAAATATTATTTGATGTTTGAAGATTTTATTGTATAAAAGAATAACCAGCTACAACAACTAATCTCAACTTGTTTATTTTAGATCTGACGTTTTAATGACTAATAGCCACCTTTTACCAAGGGAAATTACCTTGGCATAGGTGGCAGCAATATTCTGAAGCGTCAGGCCAACAATAAACCAAGTTTAAAAATAAATTTATGCAGCAGTCTATTGTTTTCTACAATAATTGCTTTATTGTTATTTAACCACACAGCCTGATGGTAAACATTAGTTTATAATAAAAAAATAAAAATAAAATCACCAAGGATGAGTTCCTTATATTTAATGTTTTACGTTTCAAGCTCTCGGGTATAAAAGACACTTCTACAGGAATAAAAACCAAAGAATGAAACTAGATGGATCAACCGGTTATATACAAACACATATAATATTTACATACATGTTTTCAAAATTACACATATAAAATATTATATGTGTTTGTATATAACCGGTTGATCTCTATAGATTCATTCTTTGGTTTTTATTCCTGCAAAAGGGTCGTTAATACCCGAAAGCTTGAAACGTAAAGCAATAAATGTAATATACTCATCCTTGGTGATTTTATTTTTATTTTTCTAATAATTGTAGAAGGAATTTGAGTCGATATATCTTAATAAGTTGATATTAAACTAACGAAACCGCTGGGAGGGTTCATTCTCAATGAGGCATGTCCTATCAACATAGTTCCCGTTTTCAATCTCAGTAAGTCCTCTTGCTGTGTGTTATAAAGTTGGATATTGATATTTAATAGCATTCTGTCGATCACACATCAAATTAAATATGGCTATTCAATAAGAAAGGTATATAACGGCAACTTGGATGAAACAGAGTGAGCCACAAGACAATAATATATTCAAGGCCTGAATATCGTATTATATTGTAACATAGTATTTATTAATTTTATTGTTTTTTATTAACAGAGTGGTTATTTTTATGTTTAGATCTTGCGACTCTGTAAATTTCCCTCGTGGCTTATCTTTTGTTTACAATTCATAGTTTGTCCTTCTCTGAATAAATTGTTGTCTCCTCCTGAAGTTTTTGTCTTCCCTAATTTTCCACGTGGCAATATTGAAAGGTTTAAACTAAGAGAGGACGTAATATGATGATCCTCATATAAAATGTATTCTGTAAATCATTGAATATAATATTCTATTATACTCATTTATATCATCATCCAAACAAATTTATCTTGTCAAAATGACGTAAAATGTTCTCTCGCTGTATCAAATTCAAGAACCTATATAAGAAAATAATCACTATATCCTAAACCAGGGGGTCGGCAAACCTTTGAGTCGGAAGAGATAAAAATTACAATTTACAAATTTTAAAAGTTTTTAAAGACAAACAAAATGTTTTCTTGCCAACAATAAATAGCACTCACATAAATAATATTTACGTATGGAACTATATAAAGAGCCGCAGCTTCACATTCAAAAAGCCGCATGTGACTCGCGAAGGCAATTTTCCGACCCCTGGTCTAGACCTATTGTGGGATTATTCTAATTATATAGGGAGGTTAATTATTCACATTCGCCAGAAGTCGGAGCAAGGTAAGAAAAAGGTTAGGATATTATGTTCTCTACTTCTCCAGCTAATGGCGCTCTATTACTCTGATTATTGTACCAGCATTGAAATAAAATTGAATTTTAATAAAGAATAATTACTATTTTATCTCTCAGTAATTCGGGTAAAATGCACCACTATATTATATCTAGCAATCGTTAAAGACTTTTCATTCTAAAATATATAGGATGTTTTGATTGTCACATTCTGTTCTGATTTTCTTTAGTTTGGACCCAAGGGTAGTGAAATGAAATTTGTTTTTTTTTTTTTTCGTATTAAAATATTGGTTTCTTCTTATAAACAGTAAATATTTGCTATATTACTTATATTTTGATATAAAATATGTGGTTGACATCATTTCATAATTGTTACGGTTTTCGCTTTAACTAAAATAGGTGAGGATACCACGACGTTAAAAATTATTCTGATGCAATGGATTCCAACACTTCACATAAATATAAGATTTCAGAGGTACAGTTAAGATTTATCGGAATGATAGGACTTAATGCGCTAAAACCTCTCATGAGAACCTATCTGAAGAACAATCAAGTATTTATGAATGACCACTTTTAAACCCCAAAATGATTCATGCTGTAATAATCAATAATGAACAGTACCATTCGCTTGGGTGTCTCATGTTGGAAGTTAGTCTGTTCAATTATGTTCAAATTATGACAGTCCAAATTATGACTGAAGTCACTTTCTAGTGGTCTTATAAATAGCGCTTCGTCTATTGACCAAAATTACAATTTTCAGTTCTGTTCGTTTTATTAGAAAACTAGCGCACGTACCCGGCTTCGCCCGAGGTTTTACCCGAGTAAAGGTTTGTCTAACGAACATTTGTTAAAACAATTCTCTATAAACTTATAAAAAAAAAGAGATATATTTTGATAATTTGAAACTCGTAAATGTGAATCTCTCGATAAAGTGAACATTTTTTCCCGGTCCCTGTGTGCCGTGTCATCCTGAATTTTGTCTTTCATAAATTTCTACATTACAAAATCATCGTTTTATCTAGTGAACATATTTTCCCGGTCCCTTGATAAATAATCGATAAGTTGAATAAAATCATGGTCGTATATCTCTCGATAAAGTGATCATTTTTTCCCGGTCCCTGTGTGCCGTGTCATCCCGAATTTTGTATTTCCTCGATAAAGTGAACATTTTTTACCGTTCCCTGTGAGCCGTGTCATCGTGAATTTTGTCTTTCCTAATTCTATACATTACAAAATCATCGACACGGGATATCATTTAATGTTGTCTAAAGGGGGTTAAGAGAGCAGTCTCTTTCAAATGAAAAATGCTTTAATTAAGCAGATGTTTAAAGTATAATATACTAGACGAATGGCCCGGGCAACGCCCGGGGTTTACCCGAGTGCGAATATATTTTAAAAACGTTGACTTGGGTGGTCATAGCGCCCGATTTTAAATACGTATTACGATGCTATTTACATTAAAAGTAACCTGTCTATAGCAGCCCCTCTCTATAACACCCTATTTTGGTGAGTCCCAAGAGGGAGCGCTTAGACAGGTTTAACTGTATTTGATACACAGTGTCAAAGTTTTCTCACCCCTCTCAACAAACAGGGATGATAGTGTTATAAATAGAGAGCGTGTGATCTATTAATTTACATATTATACTAAAATTTCCAATTATATTTGACCATATTTAAACCTGTTATAAAACTTGTATCATTTATGCAACTATACCATCCCTGTTGGTGTTTTTGGGGGTAAAAAAGAGAAAAATGTTATATAATATATTTTTTAATATTATTATTATTTAATATTAATTTTTATTGTAATAATAATTATTATATATATTTATATATATTATATAATAAATATTTTAATAATAATTATTTTAATATTATTTAATATATAAACAGTTTAAAAAATCAAACATAGATGGCGTTACCTCCCCATTGCTTTCATCACCGTCTGGCGGCGCTGCTTGCGAGTTATATCTACAATTCTGCAAATAACTATAAGGATATTCAAGGAATTATTTTTCGAAAACCTTTCCGGGGATATACCTAATAATATCCCAGAATTTCATGGCGATTGGATGTATGGTTTTTGAATAACAGGGTTGTCTAGAGGGGGGCAGGGAGGACACGTGTTCCCTGTCAGCCAATGAGCGCGCATTCTATCCGTGAGCTTCAGACAAACAGATAAACAGACAAACAGACAAACAGACAAACAAACAGACAGAATAAGGCAAATATATAAGTAGATGAGAGAGGCAATCTTACAGGTTGTCGACGCTGTAAAATCCCCAGAGAGAGTGTTTTTGTAGCATCATGCTGTGACTCACACGATGACCCAAGGTCATCAGAAGCAGCAAACTAAGCCTATCTCCGTCTCAATGGCGGCGCTGCTTGCGAGTTAAATATACAAATCTGCAAATAACTCTAAGGATATTCAAGATATTCAAGAAATTATTTTTCGTAAACCTTTCCGGGGATACACCTAATAATATCCCAAATTTTCACGGCGATTGGATGTATGGTTTTTGAATCCATAGAGGACACACACACACACAGAGACAGACAGACATTCAATTTTATATATATATAGATAGATAAATATCTATAGTTCGTTCTTATTGCGATTAAAAAGGGATGCTTAGAAAATGACTTTGAAGGTAGGTATAATATGCTAACCGTTGCCTAATAGTCTTTGTGGTTTCTTTGTGTAAAAACAACTCCGGTGTATTCCTTCACAAACACATAACGTAAATATTTATAAAGCGCCATGTGTGCCTTTAGAGTGTCTATAAAATTTTATAGAAACACCAAATAATCACATTCGGTAGTAGAGACTTCGATGGAGCAATCACTACTGGAGGGATCTCTACTGATGAGCAAAGCCCTTCGCATATCTCGCTCTCAACGTAGCGAACACTTAAGAATCTGTTGTAAAAATTGATAGACAAACTATTAATGAGTTTCCAGTAGATCATACTGAGTCCACACAGTGAACTATGTGACAGTAGGGCTACACACATGTGTGTAAGTAGAGATGTCCAGCTCTGGAATCTTAGAGTTTACAATCAAATTAGAACATTCGGAGGACCGCGCTCCGGGTTTTAAGCAGCTTAAAGTTAATTAATGGACGGCTTTTTGGCGCCAAATAGCTCTCAATTAATTTAGATTGCCTTACCCCTATTATCTGTCTTCAATAATTAAATGTAAACATTCGACTTTTTTCTCGGGGGTCACTTTAATCAGCATTGTTTAGGGTTATTAATTACCAGATTAGGTACCTCGTCATTTATGTTTTATGCAAAACAAATCTCCCGTTACACCTGAACACTTATTTCGATTATATGGCACATATTATTGCCATTTAGTGATATTGTTTTCTGGAGTTTTCATGAAATTGGCGAGGCTATTCAGGTTTGATTCTGCTGGTTTCTCTCTATTCTGAAGACGTAGAAAAATCCTGGTAGTTACACGACGCTCACACCTCTATCTTCATGTAGAAAGTTTCTAAACAAACAGGTGAAATATTCAAAATCAACGTTAATTTTTTATTTATTCCAATAGATTATACTCTTTGTTCATCCAAGCGGCATGAGATATGAACTTCATTTTAATACCCGTTAAAGTAGACTCACATACAAGGTCAAATAGTGTGAAGGCACTTCTTCCCTTTCGAATTCTTTATCTGACTTGGAGAGTTATATGCGTACTGCATGCACCAGTCTGATGATAGTTAACAGCCCAAAACGCGTACATGGTTGGCTTTTAATGACAATTCAAAAACTGCGCTTGGCCAATCTCTGGAGAAAACAAGTTTATAGTTATGTTTACTAAAGATGGCAGTGATCCATCAGCAACATTCAAAGGGACGATCAGAAAGTTCCCTTACCTTATATCATCCTGATATATTTTATAAAATAATATATATAAATTTTTTATTGTATTTTGGCACATAATAATTTATGGTGTCTACTCAACGTATCATCATAAAACACGCGAAGTTAATATATTTTTTATGGATATTTGAATGGTCTTAGTCTGTCTTGATTTGTGAGGGAATATGTTTAAAGTAGGTATCTTATAAGAACAATTAAATTGTTTTATCTGCTCTGGGATTGTTTACAATATAGTCATTGATCAATCAAGCCTAGACACAAAGCCGACCTCACATGACGGGCAACTTTAAGCAGTTATACCCAAATTTCGTTTAAACTGGTAAGACCAGCGAATATCACCTAATCGTATTGGTTACATTTCTTCCATCAAAGCAGTGTTTAGAGTATGAATGTGAGTTTCCAATGAAGGTTACGAGAAGACAGCCATTTCTGACTTCACTTGGTGACCTCGCCAGAATTTCTGTAAACAAACAGCAACATAAAAGCAACAAATTCTATTTACAGTGAAGGTTCGTAACAGCTATCCGAGGACGCGAGCCCAGGGTTTCTTGTGTTCTGCTACCGTAGAGGTGAGGTCCTTCGTAATGTCAAAATTTTTCCCACTTCATAACGTTCGTTTAAGTCTATCACTTTGTAAGGTTCGTTAAACTTGGACTTCAGGCCGATTCCGAATTGTTTACACTGATTCGGTACCATATAACCGATCTTGTATAGTATTTTGTGGTGTTGGATGTACTCGATACAATTGGAAATATATTCTTCTACTCCCATTTTGGCCTAAGGCATTGAAATTTCTCTCTCAATCAATATATAATTCTCTCTCATAATGTATTTTCTGGTGTATTCCTTTGATGATCTCTACCTCCATTGTTCGAGGAATTACCATTAGTTCCACCCTCGTTTATCCGTATAAAACTCCACTCTAGACTAGCTAGTTGCTTTTCCTGCCGATTTCAACTAAGGTCTTCAAGACTTATATATGATCATCGGACTCTTGGGTATTTTCAATCTTGGAGGTGATTTATGAAAGTGAGCGTGTGATCACTAGAATCTAGCTTATCCGCCAAGAGTTCCGGATTATCAAAGCCTAACCAAATTTCAACATAGCGGTCTCGAATTTAGAAGGCACTTTTCCTCTCATTTTCCCAATAATAGCTAACTCTTTATATTGCTTCATGTTGTCAATGTTGAGTCAATTAATTCACTTGTTGAGATAAGTTCTTAATTCAAATACATTTTTTATTTCACGAACATCTTTCAGTCTTACCAATTTCTAAGAACTTTTGTTTGAAACTTTGGGGACTTATAGAGTTCAAACAATATTCTCTAAATGTGGTTATAATCGTTCCATTTCCCTTCAGATTCGCGCTCAATTAGCTGTGTCATCTCATATGGTAGTAAGCCTAGTAGGTGTGACACCAGGGCATCATTGTCCAAACCGAGACGTTTGGCCTGTCGTTCAAACAAAATCAAATGAAAACTGATATCTCTGTCCTTGGTATCGTATTTCTGCATAAGCCTACTTAGAAAAACATGGCTGCCACCCGCTTCGTTGTTTACGAGGCGCTTATCTTCTCTTCGCGATTCAGCCTCTCTTGTTTCTTTTTCAGCTCTGGACTTTTCCTTGCTTTACTCAATAAACGTTTCCAATGCTGACTACAGTTGGCTCCTCATAACGTTTGGATTTCAGGATGATCTCTTTCAAATCAAACACTCTAGAGTCGACTGGTACCGACTCCTTTATTTCGGTCGCTAGCATTAGCAAGTCCTCTTTATTCCCATTCATCAAATAGGCTTCTTGATAGGGAAATAATAGAAGGGAAAATTCTCAAAACCTTCAGATCTCTTCAGCGCTTGAGCGCTTTTCGCCTTGTCACAGAAACTCGCGTCTATTGTAGCTCGTCGTTGGACTTAATCCTTGTAGCTTGTCTTTGGACATATCCCTCGTAGCTCGTCGTTGGACATATCCCTTGTAGCTTGTCGTTTGACCTATCCTGGACCAGTTCCCAAAGGTTGTGGGTTCCAAATGGAAGTGACGAGAACACAACGCACTTTCTTAAAAAAGGAACTAAGGATATGTTATTTAGGAAAAGCATAGTCGTTCTCTCGTGCCACTTACATAATCCTCGCATTCGTTGGGATCGTCATATTGGCCGCTGCTCCAGTGTTGCCAGGGTGTGATTTCTCACTTAAATATAAAATCTCGTAACTTTTGGCGATCGTATAATATAGTGATAACGACTATAATATTCTTCTTGGTAAGATTTAGACGACAAGACGAAATAAAAGAAGAAGAGTTTCTTTAATAGACATATATCGAAGCAAGCTTTCGGGCGAAAACCCCTTCTACCCTTTTTTGTTGCTATAATCACGCCTGTAGAAGGGTTTTTCGCCCGAAAGCTTGCTTCGATATATGTCTATTGAAGAAACTCTTCTTCTTTTGTTTCGTCTTGTCGTATAATATAGTGCTGTTCGTAGAATCCGCAAGAAAAGGCATCCGAAATTATGGTAAAGAAGAAAAATTCAATGAAGATTCAATAAATCTAAAACGACTCATCAACGAATTCATATAAACCAGGTGGTAATTTTCTAGCAGTGATTTGAAATATATCTCAAAATTTCTAATTTTGAGAGTATTGTGTAGCTTTTATATTGAAGGGTCTTCAATCTCAGAATATATTGATTTCTGTAGGAAAGCTAGTTCCACACGGTCAGCACTACCCCATGTGAGGTGGTCCATCCCACGTCAGCATTAATTATTCTAAATGAGCGGCTGGGTGATGGATGGCTGACCAACTAATGCATCCCATTCTTTTCCATTAGGGCTCCACCGCCCCCAGGTAACCGGCCCCTAGGGCCCCTCTAGGCAATGGGGCCCTGCAATGTCCGCCAGTGGCCTCAATAATTCAGGTGGGGGCCCTAATTGTCCTGTATCGAGCCGACCTGTTCGCCTCCCAGATGACACCTGCCAGCACTGGCTCAATCCTCCTTACTACACTCGGAATACAGAAGCCCTTGTCTAACGCTACATAGAGGACTACAGAGCTAGACGGATTCTAACGATGCTTATTGCGGAGTAATTTATTATGAGGTGATAACTATTGATACCATTATCCCACACATTTAACATCATTCTTTTTATTATTAAATCGTTAAAAGGTCTGATCGCTATTTTTAGAGATAGTTAGTTACAAACGTAACTGTAGATTTTATCATCAATTCTAGTGATTGCTGGTAGGATTTAGGCTTTGGTTCACGTATAGAACATTGTAAATAGGAACTTGTCTTTCTTTTAAAATATTTCACTAAAGTGAATATTTCCTTTAATGCACTATGATATATTGTTGATACCACAATTCACCCTAATAAAATCACTGGTGTAACTCCAAAATATTCTACATTAGTATAATGAATATTTATCATATTGAAATCTCATTAGCCATATTATAATAAGAGAAATGTGTCTCTATATATTGATGAGGAATATCTTAATTAAAAAATATATTTATTTAGGATGTCACTATATTTTACTCAACCTTATTTTTAAACTGCGTTTGTAGAATAATTTTATAAAACCTGACTTACGTCGAGCAGCGCAAAAAAACATTATTCAAAGTTTAAACAAAAAACAATTTACCGTTTTTATTAATTCTCTTTCAAAATTTTGTTTCTTCTATTCTCTCCATTATATGATAATGTCTAATAGAGGGTCTGGATCACCAGTGGTTTCCAATATATTTCGCCTTGCAGCAAAGACAGTAGCAATTAACTTTGTTTTTAAAAAGAAAAAAAAAGGTTAAATTATTTCGAATTTTAAATAAGTATAACTCGCGTTTGTCTTATAATTTATATGAAAACATTCCACTAAATCTCCTGCAAAACTATCATTACTAAATGGAACAGGAAATAGTTATTTAAAATTATCCGCATAGAATATTCCAGACATTAAGTGGTTTCATTCGTCTGATATTTATCGATATGATATGCACTTACACCATTAATTTCACTTAAATATTTCGTTTAAATTTCTTTCTGAAAAATCAACATCAATTTTTTTTAATTTAGAAAATATTGTTCAGATCATAATTGAATGCAATAAATATTGGAAAGAACCGTTAATATACTTTATTATTGAATCACCAGGCATAAAACAATTATTCAACTAACGACACCCTTATTTGGAATGTCCATTATTTTGTATAAGTCAAAATTATATCAACATTATAGTGGGATCTCTCTAGCAGATTACTCTATACTATTTTGATAGATCTCGTTCATAACGCTTGGATACTCTGATATGCGAAACGTAATATACATATATACATATGTATATATGTAATATATCCGAAGTTATTACACTGCAATATTTGATGTATTACACTGTTGTAGAATCCTGTCGACTTAACCGTTCTGTGACAATATCGTTGCGGAATTTCTTGTTGTTCGATTTGAATGGTGAGGATTGGTTGAAACGCAGTCGTTGAGTGGCAAGTGAAGCACACAGTTAGGAATAATCAGGACACGTGATGGGGTTTGAAAATAAAGGCAACTGGGTTGGAGGAAAGAAAGCTTGAGAAGGCGGAGCAAGTTTTGATTGTCAATTATCTGATCACATGGTGGTGATTGTACTTAGCTACGGGATGAGCAGAGGGAGAGAGGTCCAGAGCCGATGTCACCTTGTTGGAAGCGAAATCACTACTGACAATTCTTGCCTTTCGATTTAACACCACGAGTTGTCTTCCTTCCCATTGGTCGAAGGATGGAACGTGTCCGTTTTTCTATTGGTTGACCTATTTAGGGGAGGCTTTCTAATTGGACCGGCGGCTTTCTTTGGTGTTAGTTACGCCCGGCCTGGTCAGGAAGTATCGGGTGTGTTCGACTCTATTTACTTCCGCGTTATCAAATACGTCCGGTCCTGTCCGGAAATATTGGGCGTCTCTATACTAATATAACTTCTGCGGATACCAGATACGTCCGGGCTTGCCAGGAAGTATTGACTGTACAAGTTATTTATACTTGTGCCCGCTTTTAGCCTGCTTCCTATGTCTTGTTGCCACTTCCTTTCCTCCAGTTACCTTATTCTTTATTAAATCTTTGAAAATCATACATTGTACATGCATAGTGGGTCGGGGGGCATACAATTATATACAAATTATGACAGATGCGCCCCTACATGTGAAGAATTCAAGAAGGGGTTAGCCTGAGAGAATTCTGTAAGGTGAAAAATAATTTTGTGGGAAAATTAGTTGTGGGTATTGAGAGTCTATATACAAGCATTGGTGGCGATATAAGAAGTAAAATAGAATGGGGTTGATGATATAGGTTGAGTATAATTAATAGAAATCAAAAAATTTTTTAATTGTAAGAAATCAAAATGAATGCTATGGTACATAGTGGATTAAAAAGAAAAGAAAATGCGCCTAACTAATTTCTACTCGAAATTGGAAAAAAAATCGAGGGAGTTCTATTAGGGCTTTTGAGAAATCAAAAATAATATAAAAATAAAAAGTTGGACGAAATCAAAGTAAAGGTTTGGTTGCATGGTGAGGAAAAAAAATGTTTTGTTGCATGGTGAAAAAGAAAAGTGCTTGTTGCATGGTAAAAAGAAATGCCTAATTATATTTCTGCTCGAAATTGGGAATGGAAATCGAGGGATTTTTATTAGGTCTTTTGAGAAATCAAAAAATAAAAATAAAAATAAAAAGTTGGAAGAAATCAAAGTGAATGCTTGGTTGCATGTTGGAAAAAAAAAATGCTTTGATGCATGGTGAAAAAAAAAAGGAAAAATGCCTAACCATATTCTTGCTCGAAATTGGGAATGGAAATCGAGGGATTTTTATTAGGTCTTTTGAAGAAATCAAAGTAAAATAAAAAGTTGGAAGAAATCAAAAAATAATATAAAAGTTGGAAGACATCAAAGTAAATGTTTGGTTGCATGGTGAGAAAAAGGAAAAATGTTTTGTTGCATGGTGGAAAAAAGAAATAAAAAAAAAAGAATGTTTTTGTAAATCAAAATAAAATATAATATCCAATTTTAAAAGAAAACCAATGAGTTCTCGTTGATTTGAAATTATGATAATATAAACTAATTGGTAAAAAAAAATGATAATTAATGATTAAAAGTGATAATAAGTTGAATAAATTGATAAATTGATTATATATTTAAATTTTAATTGAGAGAAAATAATGAAAATGATTAATATGAAAAATAAGGTGTATTGGTTTGGACCCTTTTGTATATCTACATGCCCTATAAATGTTTTAATTGCTCAATTATGCCCTATAATTTTTTTGTCTTTGTGTGTGTTGTGGAAAATGTTAGAAGTCTGTTGTGTAAGAAATGTGTGTGCGTGTACCTTGTTTGATTTTCGAATGACAGTCGATTTGATTGACATTGTAAAAGTCGATGCGCAGGCTTGAATTGGAATCCAAAATCGGTGGCATAGAGAGGTTCCCAGTTGACCTCAATTTAGCTGCTGGTCGAGGGATGGTAATTAGAAACCGGACATGGAACGTGGGGGCAGCAAGACTTCCTCTCTATTTGCACGTAATTGGATCCGGAAGTGGGGGGAACTACGTTTCCTGTCCGCCTAATTGATTTTGTGTGCTATTTGCATCTTGTTTTTGGAGTGTGACTTCTCCGACATTGGTTGGTCATCTTTCAGTTACTTCTATCTCCTCGGAGTTTATTTAGATTTTCTGCAAAAATGGTTCCTAAAATTATGAGAAGTTTTATAAATGCCTGTCCAAAATTAAAAACTGCCTCTTGTAGTTCGAAAATTTTATGAGCGGGCATGGTATAGATAAACAAATAATTAATGAATAAAATTGGGATACATTTGTATGGTAGAACTAACAAACAAAGGATGAAAATCAGATGAAAGATAGGGTATTGCCCCATATTCTCCCATATTTTTGTAAATGGGGACTCTGAAATATTTGTTCGAATCTTATTAATTGTAGAATTTAAATGATTGGTAGGTTCGCAGTTCTCCTGTTTGATCGTTAATGGTTTTATTAGCGATATGTCGGTGGTAATTGATTTAGGTTGAGATGTGTGGTCGTTTCTCTGACGTGGGTGGTGTAATTTTGGCATTGTTTGTGTTGTGTGTACGCTGTGCTTTATGTACGAATTTTGTTTTGCTTTGGGGCCTGTGTCGGTATTTTTACGTGAAGGTTGGTTGTATTCATCGATTCTTCTAGCGAATCGGCAGGTGGGGCAGGTTTTTACCTGTTTTGCGATGTCTTGTGTCATGTTCTGCCAATAATATTGTGACGAGATGAGTCTCGTCATCTTGGAGATGTTTGGGTGGTGGTGTTGTGTGTGTACAGACTTAAGAAGTCTGGTTGTAAGTGAACTTGGGACTATAGTTTTAAGTACTCCTTTTCGGGAGACGGTGCGCAGTTTATTGTGATCCATAGTCACGCGAGATTTTCCCGGTGGAGAAGCCTGTTGGCTCTTTATGAGTGGCGCATATAGAAAGCCACAAAATGGGATACGAGTTACAACGCCCGTTTCATATTGTTGTACTCCATTTATGCTACGGACCTCATATTCGTATCTTGACAGTCTTAACCTCCATCGAAACAATCTGCCTGACGGGGCTTTGATCTCTTTCAACCACTGCAATGCAGGATGGTCAGAAAGTATTGTAAACTTTCTGCCCATTAGACAGGCGCGGAAGTTATCCACACTTTCCACAATGGCTAGGCATTGTAGTTCCAAGTCTGAATAATTTCGCTCGTGACCACGCAGAGAGCGGCTGAAATGTTGAACTGGGTATGTCTTCCCATCAGGGTAGACTTGTTTAAGAATGCCTGCAATGCCGAATGTTGAGGTGTTACAGTACACCTGGCATGGCAGACCTTCTTGGTAAAGGTATAATGTGGGGTGTGTGGTAAGGCTTTCTTTCAGGTTAGTGAACGCTTTCTGGCATTCGTCACTCCAGACCCACACGACATCCTTTTTAGAAGGTTGACAAGTGGCGTCCGCAAGCGGGCGTGGTCCGGAATGAACTCTTTATAGGCGTTCACAGCTTTTAGGAAAGATCGCAATGTTTTTCGATTGTGTGGTTGTTTGGTGGCGTGAATTTTTTCTATGTTTTGTGTAGACGGGATGATTGTATTATTCTTAACGGTTGTGCATGCGCTTGTTTGTTGTTGTTGTCTTTTGGCGCGCGTGTTGCGTTTGTTGTGCGGGTTGTACGTGTTTGTTGCGTGGTGACGTATGGGTGCGTGTATGTTGTGAGGTACATTTGCGTGGTAAGTGGGTGAGCTGTGTCGGTGTACGGACACTTTTTTGGGCATTATTGGAATTGTAGGTTGAAGTCGTGGTGGCTTTATATGTTGTGGGCATGAAAAGTTGCGTGGTGTGAGATTAGAATGGTGGCATGTAAATATTTGGGGTTTGGGCAATGAATGCAGGCAAGGGTTTCCATGTGTGAAAGCTTTGTGTGCTGTACGAGCCCTTTGGGAAAGGTTTTGGTCTAGCCCGTGCTTGCATTCATTTGGTACATGTTTAGATACATGGTAAAGGGGTAGGTAGGGTTAGATAAGAGTTCAAAGTCAATTCTTGACGCCATAGGGGGGTGCCTACCTTAGTCTCGAAAGGGCTGCTCGGCTGGGGGGTCTCTGGCTTGACTTGGTTGTTGTGGGACTGTTTGCACTGTCCGCACTTTTTCGTGGGCCGTCGGGACTGGTCGATGTCGGCATTCGTTGTGCCAGTGCCTCGCGCCGCAGAACTTGCAGTTGGACGGCGGAAGAGGTGCATTCCATGCACCTGGGCGTCGGGGTGTGCTGTGATACGGGTACGGCATGGCGGTGGATGACTCCTCGGTGGTCGGTGTCCGGTCTCGGTGACACTTGCCTGGGGTGGTGGCACGTGCGTCGGCTGCCGCGCTCATCTCGCCTTTCGGTCGGCGGGGGGTGTGGGCTGCTCCGGGGGTGGCGCTACGGAACGTCGTTTGTAGTTGAGTGGACCTTGCTCCTTGAAGTGCGGCGGTCAGCTGCAAAATTATTGTCGCCAGGGTGTGTTTTGTCGCTTCGCTCGTTGCCAGTTTCTTCCCTCTTTCTTTCGTAGGGTTGTCCGTTTTTACGCCTATGGGATCCTGATTAAATTCCATCTCTTTATCCTGTCGACTCTATGTAATATATCCGAAGTTATTACACTGCAATATTTGATGTATTACACTGTTGTAGAATCCTGTCGACTTAACCGTTCTGTGACAATATCGTTGCGGAATTTCTTGTTGTTCGATTTGAATGGTGAGGATTGGTTGAAACGCAGTCGTTGAGTGGCAAGTGAAGCACACAGTTAGGAATAATCAGGACACGTGATGGGGTTGAAAATAAAGGCAACTGGGTTGGAGGAAAGAAAGCTTGAGAAGGCGGAGCGAGTTTTGATTGTCAATTATCTGATCACATGGTGGTGATTGTACTTAGCTACGGGATGAGCAGAGGGAGAGAGGTCCAGAGCCGATGTCACCTTGTTGGAAGCGAAATCACTACTGACAATTCTTGCCTTTCGATTTAACACCACGAGTTGTCTTCCTTCCCATTGGTCGAAGGATGGAACGTGTCCGTTTTTCTATTGGTTGACCTATTTAGGGGAGGCTTTCTAATTGGACCGGCGGCTTTCTTTGGTGTTAGTTACGCCCGGCCTGGTCAGGAAGTATCGGGTGTGTTCGACTCTATTTACTTCCGCGTTATCAAATACGTCCGGTCCTGTCCGGAAATATTGGGCGTCTCTATACTAATATAACTTCTGCGGATACCAGATACGTCCGGGCTTGCCAGGAAGTATTGACTGTACAAGTTATTTATACTTGTGCCCGCTTTTAGCCTGCTTCCTATGTCTTGTTGCCACTTCCTTTCCTCCAGTTACCTTATTCTTTATTAAATCTTTGAAAATCATACATTGTACATGCATAGTGGGTCGGGGGGCATACAATTATATACAAATTATGACATATATGCTGTAACCCCGAGTAAGCCGACGTGTGAATATACTGGCAGTCGTAGGGCGAAAGTGGTTACTTCTTTTCGCATGTGGACAGCAAGAAGCTGAGGCAGGGCTAAATGTTAGCACCAAGCGGGTCGGAGACAACCCACTGGATAGAGGTGAGGCCATGACACAAACCTGGATGCCTAACACCGAGACATGGAAAGAGAGCCAGAAGCGGCCTGCTTAGATGGACACACTGTATCACACTCTCTGAGCTGACCCTGCTGTTGACCCCGGGCGGGTCTCATTTTATTTGCCTATGAAACCCCGGGAGGGGCCCTGTGTGGGCGGCGGTCATTTCCTTTGAAGCTTTGCCTCGTAGCTGTCTCCATCCCACTCTTTTGCTGTTTTTATTTTGACGTCATCATTTTGAGTTTAAATACAAATAAGGATGATACAGGTTATATTAATAAAGATATATCATCTCATACACAATATGGGGGGTGGTATCAAATAGGAGCAGTGTACATTTTAATAGAAGGGTATCATCTTAAACTATTGACTATAACTTAACTAATTAGAAGATATGTGAACTATATATACTAACAATGTTATTATAATACAAGTAAAATATACTACATATATATTTCTGCACGTATTCACACAATGATAATAGCACTTCCTATCATAAGGTATTGATATTATTTTATTATTATAAACTCTTTTGATCCTCTTTCAAATTCGATTTCAAAGAAGAATCAAGCTATTTGTTCCTATATTCAAAATTGAACCTATTTATCATACTTTTTGTACATTAATAAAACAATTTCCAAATGTTTACAGAAGTATAATTCGCACTAAAAGGTTAAATTCCCATATACTCATAAGACTGGATTTCTTTTTGATATTTTCTATATATATTGGTGTATGAAAAAAACAATAGAAAAAAAGCACATGTGCTCGTGGTCAGGAGATGCCTTCTTTATTTTTAATATTGGTGTGTATATAAACTTTATATGCAAAAATGAATAAATTATAAAATTTTGTCCATAGATGGTCCAGGCATTATTCTATTTACCATAATGCAAATGTGTTAGACCAATTTTACAAAATTAGTTATAAATAAATAAACAAATTCGCTGGGGTAACATATAAATACTATCCGAATGGCCCGCAGAGACATTAGGAGTAGAGATAGTGGCTTAAAAATTGCAATGGGTGTAATCTTATTTCCAAGAAGCATCATTTCAAATATAAGGGTGAGTAAAAATACTTTCTAAGTATATATTACATTCGGTTTGATCTTATATATTTATATATCAAAATGAGAATGGAATCATCCATAACAGACCTTATCATTAACAACATATTAGACAGCACAGTGCAAAAATGTAGAAAATTAATGTATAGAGCAGTGGGGGAAATAGGTAAATAAAGAGAAGACCGATAATCAAAATAATTGATAATAAATAGTTTATTAGTGAATACAAAATTTTATTACGAAAGTTAATACAGAAAAATGCCTTTCAGGTGAGAAACTATAGGCATTGGTGCTTATGCCTAAAAATTATTTAAAATGAAGCAAATATATTTTTTAACAAATCATAAAATAAAGTTTCAAACAACACAACTATATTGAAGACAACATATAAAAGGAATGAATTAATTTAAAGGACCTCATAAAAATAACCTTTATAGTTTTTTATATATACAGTATAACCTTGTTAATTCGACACATGATATTTCGACCATGTTTGGATATCCCGACCTACGGACTATCATATAACAAACTGTAATTCGACACTCGATTATCCGACTCTTCCGATAATTCGACCATTTTAAAATTCAAATTTAGACAGTTTATTGTTGTTTAAATACAACTTTAACGCTAAAAAAGGTATTACAGAGGCGACGGTGGCAACTGAAAATGTACAAAATATATGTATGAAGCAGTGGAAAAAAAGTAAATAAAGAGAAGACTAAATCGAAATAATTGAAAATAAATAGTTTCTTAACAAACAAATAATACAAAAAAAATCCTTTCAGTTGATAAACTAAAGGCATTGGTTAAATTTATATAAATATATTCAAAATGAAAAAAAAGTAGTAGTTATTTTGTTTCTCCACATCTCATGTTTGGTAAGCTATTTCTGGTGAAGAACTATAGCCATTGGTGAAATGTTTAAACATACACATACACAGTAGAAAAAAAGAAGAAAAAATTTCAATTTTAGTTTTTTATATATCTGGGTTCAACTTTACATGTATGCTATCAAAAATTCGCACTTGATAAAAAGCCAAATAGCGCTGTCCATATGTAAACACAGGCTCTTGTAGCAAGAGACCCACTCTAGCAAATGTTTGGCCTTGAGCCTTTGTTTATAGTCATAGCAAAACCCAACCTTAGTGGAAACTGATGCCTCTTTAGAATGAAGGGAAGGCTGTTATCAGAAGGAGCCAAAGAAGAACAAATACAGTCTACTCTCGTTATAACGCCACTCGATATAACGCCACCCTCGCCTTACGCCGCTTTTTCGTTTTGTCCCAATCGACATCAATGTATTTTTCTCGATATAACGCCACTCCCTCGCTGTTCGCCTTCCGCCGCTGATTTTTGTGTCCCAAGTAGCAAAAACCACTCGTTATAACGCCTCTCACAACGTCCCCCCCTCTTTCCTGTCTGCATTTTTTACGCCTACGGCGCCGGACTTTGTTTGCTATTGACACAACAGATAACAGATTGTGTAAACAGTCAGCAGACCTTTTTCCTGCTTGTGCCTGGGACATACACAGTCGTTTAATCCTTTGCTAACGTCAACACAACAACTTTATTGTCGTATCATGAGTTCCCAAAAGCGTAAACGTGAGTCGATCACCATTGAAAAGAAGAAGGAGATATGCCAGTTGGCAAGAAATAACCCTACGATGTCGAAGAATGAGATTGGAGAGCGTTTCTCACTTCCACGAACAACTGTCCGTGATATTCTCACTCAGGCTGAGAAGTAGGAAAATTATACTGTTGGTTCTTCAAAGAGACAAAGAGTCGGAAAATTTAGTGACTTGGAAGACGCTCTCTTCAACTGGTTTACTCAAAAGCGTGCCAATAATATTATTATTACTGATGACCTCCTAAGAGAAAAGGCAAAAAAACTTGGCGAGCAGTTGGCCGTACCAGAAAATTTCGCGTACAGCAGTGGTTGGCTGCAGCGATTTAAAGGGAGATTCCATATTTCGCATCGACGGCTCTGTGGGGAAGGCGCATCGATTTCTCCAGCTATCATTGATGAACACCTTACAAATTTGAACAGTATGCTGGCGAACTCCGGATATGACCCAGCCAAAATATACAATGCAGACGAAAAAGGATTATTTTTTCAGCTCATTCCTGACCGAACACTTGCTCACAAACATGAAAACTGCCGTGGTGTCAAAAAGATGAAGCAGCGAATCACTGTTCTACTGTGCTGCAACTCTACTGGAACAGACAAGCGGCGATTGCTGATTATTGGAAAATCGGCAAAGCCTCGATGCTTCAGAAACTTTAGTCCACACTTCTACTGCACTTACACATCTAACAGCAAAGCATGGATGACCTCTAGCATCTTTCAAGAATGGCTACTGCAGTTCAACAAGCAGCTTGTCTCTGAAGGACGTCGTATCCTACTGTTGCTAGATAACGCTACGTCTCACTGCGTCCCTAATGATGGTCTCAGCAACATAAAGGTACACTTCCTTCCACCAAATATGACTGCTAGTCTGCAACCACTGGATAGTGACATCATCAAAAGTTTCAAGGCTCAATATCGCAAGCTTCAACTCCAGAAAATGGTGGAATTGGCGGATGCCCATCTACCCACAGAATTACGTCTGGATTACGCTGTGCGCTATTGTAAAATGGCTTGGGGTTCTGTGAGCCCTGATTCCATCAGCAACTGCTGGAATCACACAGGCATTCGCTTCACTTCTACTGCTGCAGTTGAGCCTCTTAATTATGGAAATCTGCTTGATCGCATTCGCGACATCTTCGCTATTACACCAGAGAATTTGATGACTGAAAGGGAGTTTCAACTGGTTGATGATTCCCAGGAGGCGGAAATGAAGCTAACAGATGACAATTTGCTAGTGTCCACTGTTACAGCGAAAGAAGAACTTGGCGAGGATGATGATACAACAGTGACCCAGCGCCTACCATCGTTAAGGGAAGCCAGAACAGCTGCTGAGACAGTTTTGTTGTTTCTTGAGCACTCCAAGAGAGCAACATCTGACGACGTCAATCTATCTGCGGATTTGTTACGCCGTGTCTATGCCATAAGTGAGGGAGAGAAAAGACAAGTTGTGATCACAGACTTCTTCAAGAAAATGTAATTACTTTTTTATGAATAAATTATAAATTAATGCTTTCAATTTATCATATTAATTAATTAATGCCGGTTTTGCATTCTATATATTGACTTAAAGTATAAGTTTTTATTAGTAATTGTTATAAATAATTTATTGTATCTTTAAATTTCACATTTTAAACGTGTTCGATACAACGCCACCCTCGCCTTACGCCGCTTTTTTGCAAAATCCGGATGGTGGCGTTATAACGAGAGTAGACTGTAATACAAAAAGAACGTGCTTTAAAAACAAACAATTCGATTATGATGAATAACAAATAAGATAAGATAAGTAACTTTTGAAAGCAAAAAATCTACTATTGCAAAATCGAATAAATTAAAAATAAATAAATCTATTAATATTTGGAAATAAAAATAAAACGGTCATGTGAAGCAAAAAATAACGAACATTTTGGTGTATAGATTATTAAGTATATAGATAGTTAAGTATCTTTGGAGGAGATAGCTTCAAACTTTACAACTGGAAACTTTGTTAGCCTATTATCTATATAGATATGAATATATTAATTAAAAAACACGAGAGTAGACTCAACAAAATTGGAAATAAAAAGACAATTAAACGAAATCTATCATAGCATTGGAACAATTAGCCTTTCTCGAGAAATTTGACTATCATTTATACTTATAAAAATCAAAATCACTCAAATTAATAACTGCATAAATATAGTACAACAAATAGCACAAATATATATATATTCTATATAATATTCAAAATAATTTATAGAGATTATATCGTTTGTTACATTGGTAAAACGACATTTCCTTTTAATTTGCGCAATTCATGCTTTAATCCACCTAAAATATCGTTACAACATGCTTTCATATTCCTTGGAGATATTAAGATCCCTTCTAATCCTCGCATTATCATTGGCAGATACAGTTTTGATGGCTATTATCTGCTTTAAACTTTCCATAGATTATAAATTAGCCTATGATATAAATTATAAACAGTAATTGTATATATGTTGTAATATATATTTCAAAATATACTTGATATATCCATATGTAATATAGTTATAGTGCAATAGCCAAAATTGTAAACACAATCCAACTCGCCAGTTTGGCCATCATGTAACACAAAACGGAATAATAAAGTTTGAGAGAAAGTCGGCGCCCAGACAGAAGAAATATCTCCGATTACACAGTCGGTCCGAAAAACATGTCGGATTACTATCAGTTCCCCTCTGGCTCTAGAATAGATCAGACCCCCTCGACCGGCGCTAGCCGGTCTCTCTGAGGTGACATTCAACATGCCTCGTCCTTTTGTGTTATCCCATTCACGCCTGAAACCACTCTGACCATTGTGGCCACCACGACTGCATCTACCTACTCATATCACTATAGTCATTAGACAGGAAATCATACCACACTACAGTCCTCCGATAGGAAAAACGTATCACAAGAATCAGTCGACAGGATCATTTGCATCACGACATATATATACAATGATCAAAATCATATACAGTATACATATATGTAATATGGTTAGATAATCATCAGCTTTTTACCTCGAGTATATAGGGTGTAACCCGCAGAGATTTTTTTACAGATTTGTTACTTTCAGAATGCAAAATAGCCAGTTCATGTGTATCAGTAAAGAAAGAAGACTATTTGTGTCTAACTTATTTATCGAGATCAATCTATATCCTCTCGTATATCATTTCAAGCTAACAATTTGGCCTTCTAGCTGGACATCAACACACTTGCAATAATCTATCTCTTCACCAGCTCAATTACTCTCCGTAACAATATCAATTTATATTTTAAAATATCTGATTTTACAGCGATATTTTTTTCTATTTCCGTAAATATCGAATCATGCAACAATAAAGACACTAACACAAATCCATGCCTATCTTTCAACCCTACCTCTCTCTCTATCTAATCTTAAATATCTACCTAATTGATTGAACTATTTTTTATAAAAATCTGGAATATTTAATATATTCACAAACATGAAAGGACTCAAGCTTATTTCAATATCTTGTGGGATATTTTTATATTTTCTCTATAAAGAGTTATTTATTTCGTACATACTTCGGTTGTACATATAATAATATAGAGAAGGATAGAAAATATCCCCGTGAAGAGTTATCGAGGCTATCCTGAGGTGTAATCCCGCCATAAATCAGCCCCTGCAATATTTAAACACTTTCCAGAAATTAATGGCTGGTGTTTAGTTTATGGCAAACTCACCTTTATTAATTGCCCCGCGTGCTGCCAATTAGCTCAAATACCTTGTTCGACAACAAGTTAGAAGATTCGTTTTAAAATTTAACACTATATTTTAACAAGCTGTTTTATATTTCTACGTTGATGTTACCATCGTATTTCCCTCAAGCGAACTAATGAAATTATATATTATACAGAATATGAAATTCTCAAATATGGTTATATGCTTTCTTTTTGAAATCTCGTCAAGTTTCATTTATACAGGCTACAAATAAACTCCCGCTTTAATATTCTACATATAATACTATATAAATAAATATATATATATAATCAAGGAAATAAATTACACAATCATTTAGATACAAAACACACACAAAACATTAGATACAAAGGGAGAAATTTTATAGTTTTATTCAAAGTATATAAAACACTCAATCTGATATAAATGAGTTAGGTCATATTAAATACGAACAGGAAGATTCTAGGTTTTACTCCAAATAATGCAAAACTTGATTCCTATGTTAATTACTAAACTTTCCTTTTATTCATACATGTCTTTGCCATTTCTTGTTCACACGGGAGCGAGCCTAAACAGTGCTAAGCAATATTTCTATTAAAATCTATAAATATAAAATATATAAATTTCCCCCCTATAATTCCGATTTTATCCCCAATAAGCCTAGGACAAGTAACTACGCCAGAGCATTTCCATATATGTATTTGATGCCTTTCTGCTGTCTGAAATATTCTCCTTAAAACACCTTGAAAGTTAAAATATTCAAATTGATTTCTAAAAAGGCACTTCACACTCTCTTGTCATGTCCAACTATCATATCACACGTATATCTGGCGAATATTGGCAATGCCAAGCGGTCAATTCTAAGACCCCGCACCACATCTATGCCTACCGCACAGGGCAGCCAATGTGCATATTCGTCAGATGTAAATTTTCACCTATTGTGTCACCAACCTTTGTCACGCACCCACTTTATGCATTTTTCCAACCTCGTACTCGAGGTGTATCACTGCCATGTGTCATACAGGCAACCAGAGGCATTTTTCATCATACCCATGGTACACACCAAACTCGTGTACCACGTACGACCATTCGCCATGCCACATGTATATCCCCAATCATGTACCATGTACCACTATTCACCATACTCCATATACAACTCAGATCCTTGTTCCATGCTATGTTGGTGACGCTAAATACGAACAATCCTCCCCCCACAATGTCCATCATTATAAACATAAAATCTCCATGTACATACCTCATACAAGCATAACAACACATTTACACACACTTACTCGCATGCCTGCACCTCCTGAAAAATATTATCACTATAAAAATCCGCAGAAACAATTTCAGGTACACGTACACTCTATGATCGAAGTCCATACTTTCCACCACAAATTCAACACTCCTACAACGGTACAAATACATATTTTCACAAAACAAGTTCGCAGTCACCAGCCTCAATACCCCCCCTGTAAAACCTCTACTATATCCGATACAATAATAGCCTTGCGTCCATATCGAGTTCCGATTAGCGACCAGCAGGTAATCCGCTCCCAGGTCTAGCAAATGCTGAATAACTACATCATCGAACTTTCGTTCTCACCCTACTCTAGTCCACTCACCTTTGTTATACTAAACGAAACAAAACCAAAGGTGCTGTATTAACTTTACGAAGGAAAAATAAATCAACAGCTTCAAAATTCATCCTCACATTAATAGAAAGCATATTAGATTGGCTTTTGCCGACGCCAAATAACACAAAACACTGGGCGTGTTATTTGAGTTCTGGCAGGTAAATAACACCCGATTCCATACACCTACTATTCTTCGTTACCTTCGAAGGTTATATCAATTTAAACGGCTGTCCTTTGATATTTGTACGGCCCCACAAGTCTATGAAAGGTTCATAAATCAGGTCTTACCACCACATCCCTCACACACAACACAGACATAATACACACCCCACAACCACAAAACATTTACTGTCCTCCCTAGGTGCGGTGCGGTTAACATTTACTAGAGGAGAAAACGCCTTTAATATTGTAAGGTAATTAATCAGACAAATTTATTAATATGATAAAATATTTTATTTATAAATCTAAAGATCAAAATCTGAAAGAAAGGCTGATCACATTCATTTACCAAAACAAAATATACAAGAGTTATTTTCCTGCAACCAGCGCGCCGAGGCACGCGATGAATAAATTAAATGTTACCATATAATAGTTTATTCTGAGGAACAGGATTATCTTGTTTGTTATTTCAACTAAACTTAAACACGATAAGATATAATTTGACTTATTTCCCCAACCTCGAAGCATACGCCATGGCGTGTAACAACATGAATATATTCTTTAGATTGTATATAAGTGTGTGTACAATTTATGTTGTCTAAATTCTCTTCCTTTTTCTGAATAAATTTTTAAATTTTCTCTTCAATGCATAAATTATTTTCAGTCGAAGAGACCTTTGATGTAGAGGCAAAATATTGAGAGTGAAAATTATGGACAAATATTTTCAGTTAAATTCAATGGAAAAAACATCTTCGAGTAAAATAATATCAATATAATAATTGTTTGCTATTAGATTCTATGAATTTATAAATGAGGGCATTAAATTAATTAATATTCTGTATTTAATAAAGGTGAAAACATGAGGTTCACGGGATATGTTCCTTCTAAAATATTTCAGGCCCGAAATCCAGAAATTTATATAAAATATATCAAAAATAAACTCTTCGCAGGAATCCGATGTTTTCACCTTGAAATGAAATATATAACTAAAAATAATAATCCTGAAGATTGAGGTTACCTGGCCGGCATTCAAAAATAGACAGTTCGGCCAGTTAGAGTTTTTTAAATATCTCCTATATTGAAGGTAAGTGTTTATGTGTACTCATATGATAAATGGTGTTTTATTATTGATAGGTGACTACATAGGAAGTTAATAAATAAATAAATATTAGAGGAAACGGGCATCATATACTTGTTTTATTACATCGTATACTGGTCCTCATAAACAAAGAATAGTTAAGATATTAAATCTGACATTCTTCAACCAAAAGGAAAATGTGAAAAGGCCAATTAAATTTTTCTTACTTATAAAAGTACTTATATACTATTAATAAAAGTGTTTTCTTATATATATAATAAAAATGTGTGTTGGCTGAATAGCCATTCTCAATAAAGACCAGAACCAAACATCACACATACGCTAACAAAACGGCAGCATATAAAAGATAGTTCGAAATATTGAGCTGTAATAGCTGTTAGCCAAGACATGTCGGTTCAAGTTTATGTGAACGGCGGCCAGACTTGAAGTCGCGATAACAGCGGTCTGCCCCGGGCTGCAGAGGGAGTTTCTAAACGAGGATATAATATTGAAGAAGTTTATAATTTGATTTTTATTATTCAAACTCCTTTAATTTCCTAATTATCATTTTATTAGAAATTTTATAAAAAAGGAGTTTTAAAAATGTTTAATGGCTGCGAGGTTTAAAACTAAGGCACATTATATGTGAATGACTTCCTTCTTTAAGGCAATATCCTGTGCTATGTGCTGATCTTCCTTTTATTCTACTGGACTGAAATTAATTTCGCATCTTGACCGTCAATATTAGGTGGATATAAACACAGCTCTAGAGTTTAATTTAATAAAACCTGAGAGTTTTTCTTTGTATTTAATCTTGAAGGTTCTCCTGATTAATTTCAGCACAAGATTTCCTCTGTTTTTGTTAAGGATTGTATTTTCAATTTTCTATCTAACGATACATGATGAAATACGCCGAGATAGAAAATATTTTTTCATCTTTCACTACATATATTTATAAATAGAAAGATTAATAACAAAATTCCAAATACATTTTTGTGATTAAAACAAAAGCCATGCTGGAAAATATCAGTAGAAGCAAGAAATCTTTGCGTCTAACATTGATTAAATAGTTTCAATTTGAGATATCCTCTTTTTATCTTTCTATTTATTTTCTGAATAAAACAATAATACAGAAGTGTGTGACATAATCATTTCTTGCGATTATAACAAAATTTCTGTGAAAGCGAGAAATCTCTGTAGTATGAACTGTCAGATTCTGTATCAAGCCAGTCCTGTGAGGTAGAAATACCATGTCTTTCACATATAACGATAAAAGATATCTGTCTATTTCCCGAGGTTTAATAGTTTCATCAATCCAATTATTTATGCGCATATGTAAATATGTTTTTTTTTATAATCCCATTGTATAATTATACAAGGTCACGGAGACTAAATTCATAAATCAAATTCAAAATCTTGGTGGTGTTGGAATATAGGTCCTGTCATTGAGTCGCCCATGCATTCCAAGAGGTGGTCTGGTGAGACCTCTTTGGACCTGCAGATGGTGCTTTGTGGGAAAGCCATATGTAAATATTATTATATTTAGCAGAATTTCTTAGGAATGAGTGGAGCCTTAAATATGTGTGTCTGTCCTGATCTCTAATCTGAGAATGGTCAAGAATCAAGTCATTTTACAATGGTGGTGATGCATAGCGAATAAGTGAGGACCATCCAGGAAAAATTTCGAGGGAGGACCGTGTTACCAAAATAATCTCTCTAATATAGGACTTCAAATATTTACATAACTTCCACAACAACTCTTAGTTTAAATTATACTATATTTCACACAATTTGGGAAACATAATATTTATAATTAATCATGTTAGAACAAAATTATTTGATGATGAAAACAGAGTGTCGAACCTTCCCGAACCTCCCAGCCGGACCGTTCTGAGAGTGGAGTTTGAATGATCTAAAAGCAAAGATTTACAACTAATTTACAAGCGGGTTGCCAACATCGGACAAAAAGTACAGTGAGTCCATAATCTCGTTCACAGCTGTTGGACCGTCTAGGTCCCTCTAATCCCATTAATATTTTCCCAACTTTTTGCCCACATTAACAATTTTCTTAAACAACTCCGACCTTAATCTCTCTCTCTCTCTCTCCTCGTGTTAATCATCTCCAATTAATTAATCCAATTTGAATATTAATCGCAAGGAGTTAATCACTCCGCCAGACACGCAGCTTTTTATGAAGCGGATGGAGATAGTTCCTATTCGCCGTTTTAATTTTTTTTTATATGTCATTAATGTAATTATTTAAATATTAGTTTTGCATGCACTAATATACATACAATCGATTCACAATTTGACACCCTAGTGAATTTAAAGTTAATGAATTTTACGACCAGATTTCTCTCAAATTCATGATCCTAAATAAATAGCCTCTAATAGGGAAAATTCCATTCGCCTAAAGCCCAAATGCAAATTTTCGATCATCCAGAATAAAAATGATTGCATTCCAAGATTAAGATGTTTGTTCTCAAAAGGTGAAGCTTTTATAAAGATGAAGCCTTTTCAATATCTCTGCTTGACAATATTGGAACGTAGAGAATTAGGAAAGACAAACTTCAGGATGACACGGCAATTTATTTAATGTCAAACTAAATAAAACCTAATGGAATAGCAGAGATGCAATGTGAAAATTTTACAGTGTATCACAAAATACAGAATATCATAGTTAAAAACTTTTCATAGAATATTAAATACTCTGCTACAATATGTAAATATATTAAGAAATAAGCATTTCCTGATCGTGTTAAACTAAAAGTTGCTGATGGCTTGCGTCATTTGTCAGATTAAATATATAAACTATTTGTTGAATTTTAATTATTCCAAAATTGGCAAAAAAAAATCCTTTATTAATCAAGACAAGCTAACCACGTAGGCGTTTAGGGCTGTTGGCCCACGTCAGTGTGGGGCAAGCTGTACTTCAAAGACCAAAAGAATGGTCATTCAGGCATCCTGAAAATCAGGAACCAGGTAGTTGAAGCCAGAGTGCCTTTTACACAATTTATTGACCTGATCTCAGTATAGTTTCACTTTTATACTATTCATTCACACTGTTTGACGGTCTCACGCAATTCTGACCTTAGCTACCCGTTTCATGATTTTTCAAAATACCTGAATGAACAGTTTTATTTTTTTGGTCGTTGAATTACAGCTTGCACCACGCTGACGAGGGCCAACAGCCAGAAACACCTACGTGGTTAATTGTTCTTGATTAATCAAGAATGGGTATTTGGCCAATTCTGAAATAATAAAAAATCAACGAATAGTTGGTATTTATTCCGATAGATGACGCAAGCAATCAGCAACTTTTAGTTGCGCGATCAGGAGATGCCTTTTTAAAATGTATCCACCTGATCCCAGTACAATTTCACTTTTGTACTATATTTTAACATATATATAAATATGGGAATATATGAAAAATAGTACAAAAATGAAATTGTCTTCTCTTTTAGTACATTTATATATAATTCACCCTTTAATTCACAAGATTTCAATCGATAAAATGTAGAGGCTAAAATACGAGATTTAAAATTTAGACCGTATTTAAAACCTAAAAATATAGTCTTTTGACCTGGTCTTAAATGGAGATTAAGCCGTATGTTTATATCTCTCTATCATAGCAGCATCTATAACATACATGCTATATATAGGCGGTAGAGGGAAATTCCAACGTCCTGGGTCTATGGGAAATTCGATTAATTGGATTATTTTTAATTGAATGAGACCAAAGTGAAAATAAATAAAGGTCAAGATAAATCAGAGACCGTATTTTTGTGATTGCAATAATTAAAAAAAGGAAGACTTGAGAAAAAGTAGACGTAAAGGAATTTCAGCTCTTCTATATAGTATTTCAAATTGGAAATCGGAAATATATTCGTTAAAAATAATTAGAAATAAAATCTACTTTGCTGACAAAGTTTACTTTGGTTCTTCATTATACCTAAGTTGTCATCCACTTAGCCAGCAAAGATCAATCTGGTTTATTTGGAATATCGAAGAGGTGTCGATGGGTTGATTACAGTTTTTAATCTGGAGGATGTGATGAATATCCGAATTATGCGGAGTTCTGGAGCGACGTGCTCCGGGATAATGCACGGCAAACATTCCGGTTAATTGATTGTGTGGGGACCGACCTTGTCGTGTGATCTTCATATAACAACAACCCGCATATATGATTACTTTCCTTCGAAGGTGGTCGTTTATCTAAGGCTGGATTTGCCAGGACAACTCCTTCAGTTTTTCCAAAGGTGATTGCTCATCAGTTCAAGCCGCTTATGAGACCTACACCACAGGTTTTTTTTACAAAAATATTCCAAAAGTTCGTAAACACTTGCAAAAAATTGAAATACCAATATTATTCGCCGTTGTGTATAATGTCTTTGTATTATGTATAAAGTAATTGTATTATTTATTATTATGTATTCGCCGTAATAATATTATTCGCTAGGTAATAAGAAAAACAACGTTTAAAAAAACACGAACTTTTGGAACAATCTTACATTTTCTCCCTATCACTATTTATATCTATATATATTTATAACTATTTATTCATATGTTTATCATTATATTAACTTATTTATTCATGTATTTAGCCTTATATAATCTTATATGGACATTGTAATAAATCAGTTTCACTCTTAATCTCTCTATCACTTTTTCTCAAAAAAAAAAAAAAAAAAATTCTCAATGCACTAAAGGAAGAAATTTTCTTGGTTTAGAACAAAAAAAAAAGATAATTTTTTCCAGACTCTCAACATCATGGATTTCATACAAATTTTCTGTTGGAATTCTTAGAAGTAAATTTTGAAGAACCCTTAGACTTATTAATCTTTCCATTGATGCTAAAGGAATGAGAGAGGAGTGAAAATATATTCAAAATGTTTTATAGAATGAGACACATAGTGGCGGACATAGCGATTCAGGAAAAAATTAGGCCACTACAGAATCGAGAGGAATGATTAGCAAACTCTGTGATGCTCCTTAGAAAAATAACCGTCATGGAATAAGGAGGCATTTAAATCGACGTCTAGACAGAGCAATGAACCCTGGATTACATAGAATGTGCCTATAGAGAGAAAGTTAGTCCCACCAGGAGGAAAGAAGGAGCTGTATGCCAAATTGGCTGGGCTTTACGAGCCTGCTCTTTTAGCCATAATTTCCTTTTTACGTTACTGCTGATTAAAAGTTCCTGGTTCAATCTCCATAAAGATAATAATTTATTAACAAAGGCTGTCTGGCCATGAAATGTCCTGGACCATTGAGTTACGTTCTCTCTGCTCGTCTGAGGATCCCTGGGTTTACACGGGTTTATAAACGGATATATGTTTATTCCAAGCATTAACACTGATGGAAAAACTTAAAATAGTAGTAGTCTTGTGGGTGGCATGGAAATCTAGGCGGAGTCAGATAACAAATTATTTATTGTAAAATAAACCTTTAATTACATTTATTTAATGCAAATTATCAGAAGGGGTTGCATTTTTGTATACTACATGTTGAAGTTATTTTTATGTCTGTGTGTGTGGTCAAATATCAATTCTAGATTCTATAATGTTAGACAAATGTGCTTGATATATTATAGATAAATATTTACATTTCATATTATTTATGATTTATTTTTAGAATGATGTATAATTATTTTATTATATTGATATGGCAACAATTAATATGATATTAATGTTAATTCATATAATTTTAATAAAGTATATTTTATAAGCATTATATATTTATAAGATGAATAATTTTAATATTTGAATTGAATAGTTATTAGACAAATTAAAACTTATAATGAAAATAGGAAAAGTTAATATCTGGGAGCCGCTATATCACTCCCCCGCCAGTGAAGACTTAAAGTCGAAAACGTACGTGGCGTCCATAGCGAGTGGTGTAGCTACTTGTCTTCGGTGTAGTTTCCTCAGCACCGTCGGGCATAGGTGGCAGAATTGAAGAATCGTGGAAACTTTTAGGGGTGTTTCCTATGAATGCAGGCTTTAGTCTGTTGACAGAAATGACTTTGTTTTGGTCATTGATTTTAACTGTAAATGTCTTCGAAGATCTTGATACCACTGGAAATGGACCTTCGTATGGTGGAGAAAATGCTCTTTTCACAAAATCTTTTCTTACAAAGACGTGTGAGCAGGTGTCTAAGTCTTTATGGGAAAAAATATTATTTTGCTTTGTTTGTCTTGTTGGTTGAGGTCGAATTCTACTCATATAATTTTTTAATTGAGTGGCAAAATTTGATGGATCGGGGTTTTTAAATTCTGAATTGGTTAGTAAATCAGCTGGAAGATTTAAAGTTGTCCCGAAAACCATTTCTGCAGCAGTACATTTCAGGTCTTCTTTGTAGGATGTTCTGATGCCTAGCAGTACTAGAGGCAAAGCATCTATCCAATTAATAGTATTTCCGCTTGCCATGATTGCAGCTTTAATTTGACGATGCAAGCGTTCGACGAGACCGTTTGCTGCAGGGTTGTATGCCGTTGTTCGTTTTCTGTTGGTACCAATGAGTGAAGTGAGATCCTTGAAAATATGTGATTCAAATTCACGACCTTGGTCAGTAGTTATTGTTGCTGGAACTCCGTATCTAGAAATCCAACCGCGAAAAAAGCTTTTGCTACGCTTATTGCAGTTTTGTCCGAAATCGGAAAGGCTTCAGGCCATTTTGAATATCTGTCTACAGCAGTCAAAATGTGGGTACAATTTTCAGAATGGGGTAAGGGGCCTATTAAATCAAGATGAACGTGTTCAAAGCGAGTTGATGGGAGAGGAAAAATTCCGTGTTTTGTAATTGTATGCCTGTAAATTTTGCTTTTCTGACAATCTAAACAGGACTTTGACCAATGATTTATTGTTTGATTCATTTTGGGCCAAAAGTATTTTTGAGTTATTAGTTTTCTTGTTGCACGAATTCCTGGATGAGACAAATTATGGAGATAATTAAAAATTTGTCGTCGGAAATTTTCAGACACGAAAGGTCTGGGATTTCCAGTAGAAATATCGCAGTAAATTAATTAATTGCAAAAAGGAACTTGTCTTATTAATTTGATTGTTTGTGAAGAATTTGAATTATCAATGAGAGTTTTTAGTTTTTTGTCCTTTTCTTGAATTTCAGGGGGGGGGAATGCATTAAGTTCTAGATTAACCTTCGTGTGATTGGAAGTTTCGATTTCAATTCTTGAAAGGGTATCAGCCACAATGTTTTCACTTCCCTTAACATAGCGTATGTCCATGGAGAATTGTGAAAGATAGTTGAGATGACGTTCTTGACGAGGTGAACGTTCAGATTTTGATGTGAAGGCATACGTTAGAGGCTTGTGGTCTGTAAAAAGCATGAATGTTTTTCCATCAAGAAAGTATGAGAAATGCTTAACAGAGAGGAATGCAGCTAGGAGTTCCCGGTCGAATGCTGAGTATTTCGTTTCTGCTGGGGATAGCTTTTTTGAAAAAAATGAAATTGGTTCCCATGCAGTGTCATTCAGTTGTTGGAGGACACCACCAACAGCAACGTTGGAGGCATCAACCAGTACACTTAATGTAGAATTTGGTTGAGGGTAGTTTAAAAGTGTGTTTTCTGCAAGAGCATTTTTGATGTTTTGAAAAGCTTCTAATGTGTCTGAAGTCCAATTTAATGATGCATTGGGAGATTTAGTTTTTAAAAGTGAATAAAGCGGAGCTAAAATATGACTTAAAATTTTTTATGAACCTGTGATAATAATTTACAAGACCAATAAATCTTTGGAGTTGACGGGTCGAATTAGGTTGAGGAAAATCTTTAACGATTCTTATTTTCTCAGGAAGAGGTTTTATTCCTTTGTTGTCAATGATGTGTCCAGGAAATTCTAGTGAAGGTTTTCCGAAAACGCTTTTAGATATATTGACTGTTAATCCATGATCGGAAAGTCTTTTGAAGATTGTATGTAGATGTTGAATGTGATCATTTTCATTTTTACTGGCGATCAAAACGTCATCAATGTAAACGAAGACAAAATCTAGACCTTTTGTTACTTCATCCATGAATCTTTGAAATGTTTGGCTTGCGTTTTTTAAACCAAAGTTCATGCGTGTGAATTCAAATAGACCAAATGGCGTAGTTATTGCCGTTTTGGGTATGTCTTCTTGGTTAATTGGAATATGGCGGTACGCCTTCACGAGATCTATTTTGCTGAAATTTGTACAGACATGAAGGCTTTGGGTTAAATCCTGAATGTGCGGAATGGGGTAACAATCAGGTTGGGTCACAGCATTTAGTCTTCTGTAGTCGCCACATGGTCTCCAGTCTATAGAATTTTTCTTAGGGACTAGATGTAAAGGTGATGCCCATGCTCCGTCTCCTCTCTTGCATAAACCTAGTTCCATCATGTGCTCAAATTCTGATTTGGCAATTTTAAATTTTTCTGGATTCAGCCGTCTTGGTTTGGAGAATGTTGGTTGCCCTTTTGTAGTAATATGATGAGTGACTGAATGCTTGACTGGTGTGGAATATGATGGAGGCTTAGTTAGAGAGGGATAATGAGAGAGAATGTTCAAAAATTTGTCTTCATAGCTGTTTATTGAGCACTTTGGAGAAAGTGAGTTGAAATTTGTAATTGATGCACGCTTGCGTAGCTTCGTTAAAGAATCAATTATAAACTTTCCTTTGATATCTGGAATTATTCCAAAGTGTTCCATAAAATCAGCTCCTAGAATGGCTTTGTTTGTGTCTGCTATTATGAATCTCCATTTGAAATCTCTACGAAGACCTAGATCAAGATTAAGGAATCTTTCGCCATAAGTCTTGATAGGTGAATTGTTTGCTGCTGTGAGAGTAAATTTTGTTGAACCACGCCGTCTATCTTCAGGACGAGGAGGCAGGACACTGATCTCTGCACCTGTGTCGAGGAGAAAACTAATTTTGTTGCGGTAGTCAGTGATAAATAGACGGTGGCTTTTATTATTGCTACAATCAGTAACCACCGGGCTTACAGATTGTTGTTGGAGTTTTCCTGCTGGTTCTTTGCTTTTTTGTTGAAAGTACAAGGTGAGATGCATTTTCTTGCATGCTGCTTGAATCGAAAATGATACCAGCACCAAGAGCCATTTGGATTGTACTTTCTATAACTGTTTGGGGAAGATTTTCGAGATGAAGATGAGCTTCTGGATCTTGAACGAGGTATTCTTTCTTCCTTCTTGTTAAGGTCAATTTTCAATGCTGAAATTTCCGCACGCAAAGATGCCAGTTCCTTTTCTAAAGTCGAAGTACTTGAAGATGGTGAAGAAGTAATCTCCGTCACTCTATCAGCTAAATCTGCTAGAGAGTTTAGTGATGCTTGCTCTTGCGTTGTCAGAATTATTTGGATGTTTTCAGGTAAACGTTGCATCCAGAGCATTTTTAATGTTGTGTCACTGACGGCTTTGCTTTCTCCAATCAATTGTCTTAAGTGGCGTAATAATTGGCTAGGCAGTCTGTCTCCAAGTTCTTCTTGAGTCAACAATTGCTGTAGTTTTTTAAATTCGCTGTCAGCGGTACATTCAATTATGGCCTTCTTTAGCGCGTCGTATTTATTGTCTGGTGGAGGTGATATAATGAATTCACGTACCTCTATGGCAGTTGATGGAGGTAAAAGTGAACTTAGATAAGAAAATTTGGTGTCATCATTTGTAATTGGACTTGGCTTGTTCAATAAAAATTGTGATTCCAATGTTATGAACCACAATTCTGGATCGTTTGGCCAAAATTCGGGTGCTTTAATTGAATCCATTTTGAGAATATATTGTATTTAAAAATTATATGTCCTTAAGAGATATTAAAATTCTGATTATTATAATTATTAAAATTCAGAATTAAAATTTTAAATTTGATTTTTTTTTTATTTGATAAGAAAAAATATTTGAATATATTATCAAGTTATAATTTTTAAATTGTAAGTTTTCTATATATATTTTTGATTGCCAATTTAATGTGTATTTGAATTTATTTAATATTTATTTCTTTTAAAAATATATTTGATATCTGATTTGTTTTTAAGTTGAAAATTTGCCTTGAATTAAATACCAAACGATGTACGTTTTCGTAGTTTTTAAATATTGCGAAATATGTTATAATTTTTGTTTTAAATATAAATATTTAATATGTATTTCTTAAATATTTATAATTTGATATTATGAGTATTTTTATTTTTCACTTTTGATCGAATTGAAATACTTGTTTGATTGCTTGCAAATGTTCGTTAAAGTTTATCGGCTCACCATTTGTGGGCGGCATGGAATTCTAGACGGAGTCAGATAACAAATTATTTATTGTAAAATAAACCTTTAATTACATTTATTTAATTGCAAATTATCAGAAGGGGTTGCATTGTTGTATACTACATGTTGAAGTTATTTTTATGTCTGTGTGTGTGGTCAAATATCAATTCTAGATTATATAATGTTAGACATATGTGCTTGATATATTATAAATATTTACATTTCATATTATTTATGATTTATTTTTAGAATGATGTATATTTATTTTATTATATTGATATGGCAACAATTAATATGATATTAATGTTAATTCATATAATTTTAATAAAGTATATTTTATAAGCATTATATATTTATAAGATGAATAATTTTAATAATTGAATTGAATAGTTTTTAGACAAATTAAAACTTATAATGAAAATAGGAAAAGTTAATATCTGGGAGCCGCTACAGTCTTTGATGTCGCCAGTTATCTGTTTTTTTTTTGTAGTTTTTTGAGTGAACAAAGGCATTTTATCATTGAATCAACATTCAGAGAATACTTTTATTTCAGTAATTTGGAATACACACAGGTTTTGAGTAATGAAAAGGACATTGTTGTTGATAACGCGAACTACCTATAGAAATACATATCAACAAAACACCGATAAATTTATTAAAACAATAATAAGCAATAAGAGGAGCCTCTTATTGCTTATTATTGTTTTAATGATCGTGATTTTAAGAGTTTAATTTTTACAACCGATAAATTTATGTTTACAAAAATATTAGCACAGATTTTGTTTAATTTTATAGAATAGCAAAGCCACCATTCAGGTGTTTCGAGGCGCAGTATATGTACCTAAAGGAGCTGGCAAGGTGATATACAAGGTAGGATCAAGAAGTTCCCGAACTTTTTTTTTGTTAATTATTTATTCATAGTAAAGTAATTTAAACATCAAATATTTCAAAATATGAGCATTGGTTATCTACACATTTTTTCCAGCGTGAAAAAAGTTGTTGAAATGCTAGTTCAAAGTCAATCAACACGTGGGCAGGTGAGACACTCTAGCTTTACAAAGTAAGAAGTGATCTGATGATATTTCCCTATACATCAAATATATATGGAATTTTTCCTAATTAAAATAGAGTGATAAAAATAAAGCGAAATCAATATTAGTAGTAAAATAAATAAAAAATATTTTACAATACAATATATATGTATATTGATGAAAATATAAATAAAATTATATTAAAAGTAAATACTTTTGCAAGAAACTTAACCCTGGATTGCTTGTGGATTTTGTTATAAGTCAGTGGATCAACCTTCATAGTAAATCTTGATTATCTGTTGACAACTGTCTTCACGCGACCACCAACAGATGACAGGACAGACCACCAGACCATTAGACCTACAGACCATTAGGACATTAATTCACAAGAGCGTCATACCACCAGACCATTAGAACTACAGACCATTAGGACATTAATTCACAAGAGCGTCATACCACCAGACCATTAGAACTACAAACCATTAGGATATTAATTCACAAGAGCGTCAGACCACCAGACCATTAGAACTACAGACCATTAGGACATTAATTCACAAGAGCGTCAGACCACCAGATCATTAAAACTACAGACCATTAGGACTGTTTAATTTAGTTAGAATATTTATGTTTATATAAAGGTTTAATATAATATTTATATGATTGTGTAAATATTCATTGAATTTATCATCATCACCTTTTTTGGTTTACAAAAATGTTATATGAAAAATAAAGTAATGTAATTGAACAAAATGGTTGCCCTCATGTTTACTGATCCAATGTTTTAATAATCTAAGGTTTATGTTGTAATAAAATTATACATTGAGAAGAATTATACAAGGACATTAATTCACAAGAGCGTCAGACCACTAGACCATTAGAACAACAGACCATTAGGACATTAATTCACAAGAGCGTCAGACCACCAGATCATTATAATATTAATTCACAAGACCACCAGACCCCCAGAACTTCAGAACACAAGACCATCATCAGACTGCCAGATCAACAGAACTTCAAAACACAAGGCCCCCAAACTGCCAGACCAAAAGAACACCAAAGGTCATCTGAAAACCATTAGAACATTAGACAACCATATCAATTAATGTTGTTGTTGTCGTGTCCAACGAAGAGCCTCAGATGTCTCCAGGCATCTCTATCACAGCAGCAGCAATGTCCACTATCTTGGGTGTGTAAAGCTGCTGTTCTGGGTCCATGTCAAGTTTCGGCAAGGCTGCGGTCAATGCTGGACATGAGAATATGTGGGTAGGTGTTAGTTCTATATCAGGACAGTTGTTGCGTGTCTTGTAGGTTCTTGTGCCATCTGGATGTATTGTCATTCCTTTATAGTGTTTCGTTTTGAGTCTTGTTATTGTTTTTGTAATTCTTCTCTCAGAGTTTATTTCGCATATTTGATCTTTCCTTACCTTTTTTTGAATTATCTTGTATTTTGCCAAAGCATCAGTGTCAAATACTGACATTTGTAGATCAATTAATTTACACTCAGAGAAAAGTTTATATGTTCTCTCCCAGTTTCAATAATGAAATTATCTCCCTGACATGAATACGACGGCATCGACCTAGCCACAAGACAGAGCTATAACATTATGGTGTCATTTTCAAATAAAAGAGTTTGACTGTGAATATTTCAATCAATGATTTATATTCAAATATATATAATCAAATATATTTTAATTTTGAAGGCCCGACGGGTTTTTCCTTTTTCATCAAACTGAATATATATTGTTCTTCAAATATATAGCATTTAATAGAATTATTTTATCTCCTTCTCTTCAAATATTTTTTCTTTATTTTCAGTTTTTTCTAATAGGCATTTATTCGATTAATATTCTAGGTTTCTAGTTTAAAATTGAAGGATTTAGTTTTATTCACATTAATGAGAACAAGGAATCTCTATGTATATTTCTTTATACTACATTGAGACAGTATTGAGAGAAACAAGTTTATTGGCGGTGTGAAACCTCCCAGTGGTTCAGCCGTTCAAAACATTTGATAATTTCTTTTGAATATTTCGACGCTATTTTTAAAATGTATAATGCGCTCTCTTCAGGACTTATTGTAATGAGTCAAATGAACGGTCGCGGAGGCTTGGGTACAAAATTGCGAGCTTTTCAGCAGTTTTCATAAGCCCAGCCTGTTCAACTAATGTATCGATCATGGCCCGACTCATTAAGTATGTAAATATGAAGGAATGATGGTTTAATGGTCCTATGTGCATGATATACTGTAGAAGTATAAACCTATACTTTAATAAATGTACTGATTCATTCTACGGCAATTATTTCATAATAGGTTTTATTAGTTTGTTTAGAGAGAGTTAATTCACAAAATATAATCAAATTGTACACATAATAATAATTCAGGGCCAACAGAAATATATCAATATTTAAAAGAGCTTTAAAACAATATATAATAATAGAGAAGTCTGGTAGTTTAGACTAAGGAAACCGCTTGGAAGTTAACCATTATTAAGCAAGGCCCTAACAAAAATAGTTTTTATTTGTTGAGAAAGCTAAAAACGCTAAATACCTTTTATTTCTATGTAAATATGGTGCGATATTTAATATTTTGAATTTATTCGAATGTATATAATATAATTCTGTACTCTGGTCTCAATTTTTAAACGATTTCAACATCTTTTTTAAGATAAGTAAATATCTCCATTGTTAAGACCTATGAAGTCATATTAGTGAACCATCTATTGGAGAAATCTATTTTTATTTAATTTTAGTAATATGTAGTCATGGCTGCCTCATTCAATCAGTACATCAGAGTCGGCTGCAATCAATGGCAACTTCACTAGTCCTCCTAGCAAGCCAAGGTCACCGAACAAGTCTACTAATACAAAGTAGAACTGCGACGTCGTCATGATAGGTAAGGTTGAGTGTACAGGTATTGATCAAATCTTACAAAGCCTGTTCAAAAATAATGGCTAATAGAAAAGCTTCATCCGTAGATTTAACTAATTGTTGTTCAGGAAGAAGTGAAAAATATAATGAATATATCAACTTGGATTGAATTATAATACAGACTTTTCACACCAATAATCGCAAAGAGCATCTATTATTGATAATAATTTCATCCTTTTTTTAATAAATCATTGCAATATGAACAATCAAAGTTTCAATTAAAATGTATACAGAGGGATGTAATTGTAAGGAACGCTATGTTAATTATCGCAAATTAAAAGAGAAGCTATTT
Source organism: Cordylochernes scorpioides (assembly GCA_030710605.1). Lineage (NCBI taxonomy): Eukaryota > Metazoa > Arthropoda > Arachnida > Pseudoscorpiones > Chernetidae > Cordylochernes > Cordylochernes scorpioides. The sequence goes on along the minus strand of CP092877.1, from coordinate 5,677,364 downwards.
ATTATTGATAATAATTTCTTCCTTTTTATGAATCATAGCAATATGAACAAAGTTTCATTTAAAATGTATACGGAGTGGTGTAATTGTACGGAACGCTATATTAACTTGAATCTTTGAAAAAAAAAGAATTAACATTAAAGAAGAGACCATACGTTTTGACTGAGCAATTTCTGTTCGAAAAATCATGTTTCAACCAATATATAGGCTTCTTTTATCTGAATATTCCTTTGTTTAAGTCGATCGGATGTAATTAAAAAAGGGAACAAATAGGAAACTAGTTCAAGAGGTGAGCAACTCTTGTTCGTTGCAAGAACAAGTGTTTTCCTCTGGTAGGTTCAAATACATTTAAGTGATAACATCATCAGGCCAACCAAGAATTCCAATAATTAAAAACATATGAATTTTAAGTATTATGAGTTAATTAATGTCTCCAAGCTGAACAAGGAAATATATGTCTCAGGTTGTCCACAAATAGAGTTCATTATTGCAGATACCAGAAGGGATTTCATGTAATACATATTTGTATGAATATTTTCTCTAGCTTTTTAAAAAATATATTTCCAACAAGTCCTTGAATTCTACGAACGCACCTTATATGTTATCATTAATATCTTATATTAACGATTAAATGAAATACTTGACCATAAATTGGAAGTTTTCAAACTTGGATTCTTCCAGTATGCTGATTCGAAGGTTGATTTAGAGCTATATTATTTTGAAGAAAATGACATGAATTTATCATACATATGAATATTGTTTTTGATTTTGACTTCCTACTTGAAATAATATCTTATTAATATATATATAAATCTAATGTGAGTGGTCAGGATATGCATATTTTGTTCTTCTAATACAGTAGAACTTGGATAATTCGAACTTCTTTAATTCGAAAACCTCTTTAATTCGAATATTTATCTTGGTCCCTAGAACCTTGGTCCCTTTATTCAAAACATCTTTAATTCGAATTTTTGGATAATTCGAATTTTTTTATGGTCCCTTGGGGTTCGAATTATCCAAGTTCGACTGTATATATATATACTTGTATATATACAAGGTATGATCGTAAAATTCGGGGAATTGGGTCATAAAATATTTATTAGATTAATATATACAGAAAATGGTTAATATTCCTCAAAATACTGTCCGAGAGAATCTATACAGCGTTTCATTCTTTTTTCCCAGTTCCAGAAGCACCTAGAAAATTCGTCAGAAATAATGCCACTCAAAACGCTCAGGGATTTTTTTTATGGCATTAACGGTATCAAATCTATGTCCATTTAGAACTGACTTTATTCTAGGAAAGAGAAAGAAGTAATTTGGTGCTGAATCAGGCGAATACGGGGAATGAAACATTGTCAACATGATATTTTTTGTCAAAAAAGTACCCACGGAAAAAGCTCTGTGTGTCCGGGGCGTTATCGTGATGAAGCATCCATTCGCCCGACATCCACTTTTCCGGTCGTTTCTTCCGTATTAATTCACATAAACGGCGTAAAATCGCTATATACACATGTTTATTAATTGTTTGCCCTTGTGGGAGGAATTCATAATGCACAATGCCTTGGTGATCGAAAAAGGTCGATTGTCGTTTGGTCTCTGGGTCATACCCATAGACCCAGGTTTCATCACCAGTAATCACCTTTGTGAGGAAGTTTGAATCTTAATGGATGTTCAATAGCCAATCTTCGCAGGCATTACCCTTCCTCCTTTTGTGCCTCGGACTGATTTTTGGAACAAATTCCGAAAACCTTATTTCAAGTCCAAGATTCTCGGTCAATATTTTTTTACACCTTCCATATGAAGCCCCTTTTTCTTCTACTGGTTCTCTGATCGTTGTTCTAGTGCTTTCCCTTATTAAAACACCAATTTTTGGGTCAGTTCTTTATGATATTCCAAGGAGGTCTTCCCTGGCGTGCGTCATCTTGGGTTGGCTCTCTACCAGATTTGAAACGGGCAAACCACTTAAAGGTTTTTGATTGTGATAAGGCTGCCTCCCCGAACGCCAATTTCAACATTTGAAACGTTTCTGACGCCGTTTTGCCTAATTTTTGACAAAACTTTATGCATACCATTTGTTCACTTTTAAGATCCATTGCGAAAAACGCCGTGCCTTTGTTTCCTTCTCTAAAAATGCTTATAAAATTCTTATTATTTGAGATATCCAAAAGATATAAATATTTTCTAGTAGAGAGAGAGAACGAGGTCTCGTGATTATGATGATAATTTTTATTTTTCGAAACCTCTTTCAGAAATTTTATTTGACTAATTCCCCGAACCTTTTGATTATACCTTGTATATATATAGGTGTGTGTGTGGTAACCGAAAGGGACAGTCAGGGTGTGGAGATTTTTCCAGTACCTCTCTTCATCTTGGATGACTTTTAACAATTCTCACAGAGACGTGGTCAAGGCAGAATGAAAGATTTGGGAATTTCCTCACAAAATACGAAGGAACACAGTTGTACTAAGAAAGTTCCGTGAACTGATAGAGTCGAGCTAGCAGCAAAAGATGGAGATTCAAGAAGAATTTTTACTGGTCTACATGGTCGATGCGTGGATCTTGGAGACAACTGACGAGGGCTTCCGCGGATGATGAAGTGACTATACATCGTGGATCATGGAAGAGATTTCATTGTACACTCTTAACGACCTCCTGGCAACTTCCTGACATCTTTAAGCCTCATTCTTAAACGTTGATGGACTTCTATATCTCAATCTTTGCTATTTAGCTCAACTCTCATTTTATTACAGAATTATATTTTATTATCCTCAGTTTTTACAAAGTACATTACATATGGTGATGCAATGACACATGTCAATAATGTGTATAATTATTTACAGAGGTGTTTCTATTATACAACACGACAATCTTGTTATATTATACACCAATATGAGGTTGTTGGTTCAAATTACCACATATATATATTATTATATGTATGTGTGTGTGTATTTTTTCCTAGCGGGAACTCGAAAATACCCTTTTCAGGTGTCTTATTTATTTGTAAATTGGAGTGAATTACCTGAGTTTAAAGAGCAGATGTCCATATTTGCCTAACTTCTATCGTTGTGCGGCACCTTATTTATATTTTAGTTCGAATAATTAATCCGCACACATATTCACAATAGGTAGGTTGTTACAATGAAGAGATGGGGAGGTTGCTCAATTAATTAAAATGGAATTTGATAGAAATTATAAATATCAAATGCTCAAATTGTTTTGTTTCTAATTATTCCAATTAGGTTTCTCTCTAGCTATAATAATTAGTTTAGTTTGTGGCTGCTGGGAATTGCTTGGGCATAACGCCGTGGAATACCCGGGTATTCTGTCTGGTTGTTGGATGCAGCTCCGTGGAATACCCGGGTATTCTGTCTGGTTGAATGTGTGTAGTACATGGAATATACGGGAATACTGTCTGATTGATTGGGTGTATCGGGGAGGAATACCCGGGTATTCTGTCTGGTTGTTGGATGCAGCTCCGTGGAATACCCGGGTATTCTGGCTGGTTGTTGGATGCACCTCCGTGGAATACTCGGGTATTCTGTCTGGTTGTTGGATGCAGCTCCGTGGAATACCCGGGTATTCTGTCTGGTTGTTGGATGCACCTCCGTGGAATACTCGGGTATTCTGTCTGGTTGTTGGATGCACCTCGGTGGAATACCCGGGTATTCTGTCTGGTTGTTGGATGCAGCTCCGTGGAATAGCCGGGTATTATGTCAGGGTTGTTGGATGCAGCTCCGTGGAATACCCGGGTATTATGTCAGGGATGTTGGATGCAGCTCCGTGGAATACCTGGGTATTATGTTTGGTTGAATGTGTAGTACATGGAATATACGAAAATACTGTCTGATTGATTGGGTGTATCGAGGAGGAATACCCGGGTATTATGTCAGTTTTGTTGGTTACAGCGGCGTGGAATAACCGAGTTTTCTACCCGGTTGGTTGGCGATGTAATATTCGAGCAATCTCTCGAGTTGGTTTAGTGTATCTAGGTGGAATACCCGAGTATTCCCTAAATGTATTGGTTTTATGTAGTTTTAAAAGGAAAAGTGCCATTTTTGGTACATGAATAACATATTTCCGCAAATTTTAGTAATAATTAAACGAACACGTAATGTTGTTTTAGAAAGTATTCGTGTACCTAGATGAGCATCTCCCCCTTCAATTAGACATCAGAACGATACGTTTCGTTCATCACCCTAGTAAATGTATGCAACTTTATAAAACATATAATTAATGTTGCATATATTTCCTTCTTTTTAACTGCAGTTATCAACATTTGCGCATTCACACTCTGTCTCATAACATAAAGATTCTGGCTATCTTTATTTGAAAATAAACGGTTTTCCAGACTAAAGGACAAATTGCCCTAATAAAGTTTGGAAATGGATAGCGTATACTACTTTGAAAATATACCGAATTGGATACGGTAACACAGGGCGAACACATGTTTCTCTATCTCACCTTTAACACATTGTCATGATGGTTTTATTCTTTTGTATTCAGCTGTGAATAAATATTCCTCATAGGAATACAATTTATAAAAATTATAGACGAATGATCGGGCTTCGCCCAAGAATTCCCCCGAGTGCAATTTCCTTCATACTGAAAGTACATCAATAATAAATAGTAGATGTACCATAGAATAGCAATACAGAAGTAACACATAAACCACAGGCAAAAAGTGTGTGTGATGGCAAAAATTGTATTATATTAGTGTTTAGGTATTTGATTTAATTATTTTTTGCAATCCATTTAGTTGTTTTAAAATCAATATAGTTTAAATAGATGGCAGCTTTTCCACCTAACCCCCAAGGTATCCGCCCCAGCACATTAACCCTTGAAATTGCCTGAGTTGAATGAGTGACTGCGATGCCCATCTTCTCAGTAAGAATAAGAAAAAATAGATTTATAAAAAATTAATCCAAAATACTGGCATTTGAATATTTTTGTGTAAAAAATAAAAGAGCACATGAAAATTACTGCGAAAAAACTCGCGACTTCTTTTTAAACAATTTTTTTTAAAAAGATATTTAAAAAAATGAAGGCCAGAACAAAAATTAATAAAAATACCAAAGTCATTATTTACATACATTAACGATAATTTTGTAAAGTTTTTTTAAAAATTGCATTGTGTGCACTAACCATAACTTATTTAGTAATATAAATTCTCTCTCAATACTTTTGTAAAAAAAGTAACACTCGTATAAAAAGATATTTAAGAAAATGTACGCCAGCAATTTAAAAAAAAATGCAGAACGTTAATTGGTCGCTTAATTGGCCTGGTGTTGTTACTTCGCCTCGTATTTACTCCGTGTAAAAAAGTTCTTTGTAAAGAAAACATTCAAGACAAAGAGGATGAGTTTCTTTTTATGAACATGCGTTCGAGCTTTCGGGCATAATGTCGCCCTTCAACAGGAATAAAACTACAAATAGAATCAAGATACGTCTATATATATACAGGTGATTAGCATAAACAAGAAAACTATTATTTTTAGAGAGATAAAATTTAAGTTTTATATATGATATACAAAACAGGAATCATGAGGGGCGTGGAGCCCGTAAGCTTGCTGCCCGTGCATTTCAATAAAAATTTCTCTCTTCGTTTTATAGCTATTTATAATACAAAACAGGTAATAGGAGAAATGTAATTATGTTAATATATGGTTTAATCTATTAGTAAAGAATCTATAGGTTGTTGTGTGAACAACTTATGTAAATATTTCATTATAAAGTTCCGAAATATCAATGTGCCTATTGATGCTATTATATTTCAGAGATAGCAGCGCCTCTATAATGTAGTCTACTCGTTAAAATGTAATAATTGCTCTAGCCTATACATAGGTGAAACTGGTAGACACATAAAAGACAGAATTGATGAACATATCCGAAATATCAGAAATAATGACCCTAGATCCCTCATAGCCCAGCACATTTCAAACACAGGACATACTTTTAATACAATAGAACCCCGTTCGCATTTTTCTAACATTCAGCATAAATATAAAAGATTGGTTGTAGAGGCGCTGCTATCTCTGAAATATAATAGCATCAATAGGCACATTGATATTTCGGAACTTTATAATGAAATATTTACATAAGTTGTTCACACAACAACCTATAGATTCTTTACTAATAGATTAAACCATATATTAACATAATTACATTTCTCCTATTACCTGTTTTGTATTATAAATAGCTATAAAACGAAGAGAGAAATTTTTTATTGAAATGCACGGGCAGCAAGCTTACGGGCTCCATGCCCCTCATGATTCCTGTTTTGTATATCATATATAAAACTTAAATTTTATCTCTCTAAAAATAATAGTTTTCTTGTTTATGCTAATCACCTGTATATATATAGACGTATCTTGATTCTATTTGTAGTTTTATTCCTGTTGAAGGGCGACATTATGCCCGAAAGCTCGAACGCATGTTCATAAAAAGAAACTTTGTCTTGAATGTTTTCTTTACCAAGTTACTCCAGAGGATTTTACCTTGTTTAAAAAAAAGTTCTTTAAATGAAAAAATTAAATAGCCAAAAACACTATTCAAAATGTAGCCGAAAATTTTCCCCAGGGTTATAAAAAGCGACATGCAAAATTTGGTACCAATTGGTTCAGTAGTTTTTGAGTTTTTCGCGAAACAGACAACAGACATTGACTTATATATAAGAAGATAAGCACTAATGCTCAAATATTAAACACTAATATGGAAAATATGAATTTATGCATCACTTTTTAAATAAAAGTTAGGAATATTATTCTAAAAATCGAATAATACTACGAGTATCAATAATGTTTCTCAAAGTCTAAAAAGCATTTCATTTTAGGCCGAAGATGAAATCCTGAAGATAAAATTGTCTATAATCTTCAAACCCCATATAACATAGCCCTCTATTGTTAACCCCAGCGCCAGTTCCTTGCTCAATAAAAAAAGACTAGACCATATAAGCAGAATAGAAAAGGTTGTAGCTAATGAGAAAGATCTCCACAGTGAGGTAAGCTTTCTAGAGAATATAGATATTCTCTCATCTACAAATTTAGCTAAATATAGGGATTATCTTTTGTGGAATTAAAATTTAATACTTCGCTTTATTGATTAAAATGTTGACATCTTTGAAACATTTATAGCATCTTCAACTGGATAACGTCAGAAATTTATATCTTCAAATATTTATTAAGCCATATAGAGAAACATATCCGTGAATAATAATAATATAAATTATGAAAGCTATATATATGAGAGAGCGAGCTGGGGGAATTGACATTCGCTAGATGCCTAGGTGTGGCGATCACTGCATTATATCACACACACACCATAAGAAAATATTAAGAAGAGCGTTCGCTGAACCTATCTAGTTTTAAAGATATGTAACCCATTTACATATTTATAATATTCTAAAATCATCAGAATTATATATAATATATATATACAACAACAAAAGCCTTTATTTAGGGCATTCCGCCCCATACAGGATTCGCCGTATTTACACGTCAACAAAAGGAGAGGGAAAAGGAAACATTTACAACAAAATAAAGTTTTTCTCTAATTCAGTTACCTATTTACAGATAGGTCATCCTCCAGTATCCTTTGCCCTGCATTCTTTCTCATGCGCCCAGCTTCTGTGCAGAACTTAAAGTATCTAACAATCAGTAATTCATATTATAATATATATACATTTACAAGCTGAAATATTTTCTCTCTATGATCGACCTGCCGGGCTTTTAAAAATACCAATGCGATATAAATCTATTGATTATTTTTTTATTTGCATCAAGAAGGAAGTGAAAATATCAATTTATTAACTGTTCCACATTCGTGAAACTGTGTTCAATATTAGGAGCTAACACGCCTTGTTTCGTATTAGCTGTAATTTATTTTATTTAGAGGATACAATGCGCTATGTGCGTCATATTCAAATAATTGTCACCTAAGCAAGCTGATCTGTATGGTAACCCATACCCCAGTAGTTACACGTAACACTTTGTTACCCTCCAAAATTTGAAATAATTTTAAGTTATTTATTTTTATATAAAACAATTTCCTATTGAGTTGAAAACCCATTGGTAGGGACGAGCTCGTCTGCTGTCAATACTCTCAGAAATTTTGTTAATTTTTAAGTGACACCGCTGTAAGTGTTTACATTACACAGTTCAATCCAAATTTTATAGTCACTCAATCTGTCACATCATCTGTCACATCACACGGTCAGAAATACTTACATAAAAGAGGGCTATCAGAAACCCAAATTGTTCCTGCGGAGAAACTGAACAAACTGCGCTTCACCTTATCTACGACCGTCTGAACTTTACAGAAGTGAGACATCGATTGTTCCCTGATCTAAATGATTTAACTCTCTTACATCTGCCACTTTGTCTAAATATATTTTATTAACCCTGTCGATTAATACAATGTAAATTTTTGAATATTCAATTCCTAATTCTAATTTTTGTTTGTTTGTTTCCTTTGTAATAGGCGCAAATATTTCAATAATGCGCCTGATTGATTAATAAATATAAAAATGATGAGCCAAGACCTCCCAAATATTGCACATTCTCGTCACTCTATATTGTTTCTATTCTTCTTTACAAATCACACGTTGATATTCAACATCTGTTTAGTAAATTAAACGAATGAATCAGCAATGTTGTGTGACCTTCCCAATAGTTTACTAATGATAGAAAGCTGTAGTTATTTAAAAGGAAATTATTGCGAAAAAAAGGTATATATTTTCCAGATCCAGAAACATTAAACATGCTATTTTCTCAGAAAGAGACATTTTGTAATAATATCAATCTTTATTGTGAAAAAATAGTACAAATGTAATATTGTACTGGGATAAGGTGCATAAATTAAGAAAAAGGCATCTACTTATCGTGCAACTGAAAGTTGCTGATGGCTTGCGCCATCTATCGGATTAAATATCAACTATTCTCGTTGATTTTTAATTATTCCAGAATTGGCCAAATACCCATTCTTGATTAATCAAGAAAAGCTAACCACGGACGCGTTTCGGGCTGTTGGCCCTCATCAGCGTGTTGCAAGCTGTACCTCAACGACCAAAAAAAATGGTCATTAAGGCATCCTGAAAAATCATGAAACGGGTAGTTAAGGCCAGAATTGCGTGAGAACGCTACAAAATGTGAAAAAAATAGTACAAATGTAATATTGTACTGGGATAAGGTGCATAAATTAAGAAAAAGGCATCTACTTATCGTGCAACTGAAAGTTGCTGATGGCTTGCGGCATCAGCAACTTTCAGTTGCACGATAAGTAGATGCCTTTTTCTTAATCAATCATTATTGTTTTAGAAAGGGTACGATTACAGCGTCGAATGCGTCACGCTTTTGCTTTGAAGTTTTATAATTTTATAATTATCTTTATACACCGTGCGCGCGTATTACGAACATATTTTATTTCCATTCAAACTTATCTATCTCTTGAATATATCTAGAATTAAATATATATTACATGTGTAAATTAGAATATATTAGAAAGAGAACTGAAACGTACATCGAAGCAAGATAGATCTTGACTAGCACACACTGGATGACCTTTACACCGTCACGCCAATACAAACAACTGAAATATATAATAAACACCTTGTTGTTGTTCTCTAGAAAACCAACTACTGTAGGGCACCCATAACAATTTTATAGAACTCGACAGTAAATCAAAGTTATAATAATATGAATTATTTCACGCCAAGTTTTTTTTTTAACAAATAAAAAAAAAATATTCCTGCTGTCCATTCTGTGATGAAAAGTACCAAGATATGATTAATGTAAAAATGAAATTCACGCTGAATATATGATTGATTGAAACAAAGTTCTATTGATTGATAAGGATATGTATATAGGCTACTTGCTAGACACCTAATGTACATATATTGAAGCAAAAATTAAAAGGTGACCAATTCTAATAATACGATTTCAAGTGTATATGAATACTATAAGAAAAATTTAACTATTTTTTACGCGTATGATTTTTTTTAAATAAATCAATTTTCTACTGCCCTTACTGCAATGATAAAAATAATGGAAGGGCCTGGTTCATCAGTGGTGAACCCTCCCAGCGGTTTCGCCAGTTTAATCTACCATACCGCTGTAATATTGCATTTTTCGGTTTATTTTATGCTGATACTGAAGTTAGACTCTTGGTCTTTTTATTCACCACTGATGAGCCTCCCGTTATTTGTCATTGTAGTAAGGGCAGTAGAAAATTGATTTATTTAAAAGAATCATATATGTCAATAATAGTTAAAATTTCTTCTAACAGATGGCGCGATAATGCATCATGTTGATAAATATGAACGCTGTATATATTCAAGTGATGATAGCTTATAATTGGCTCGGTATAAAACCAATATTTTGACTTAGTAGATTTATTCAAGGAGCCGATTACTTGATATCTGATTTAATTTGATGCCCTCAACTGAGCGCTGTATGGAATATGACCAAATAATGTATATAAACAATGATATAAAATATAATCAGGTCGCGATACATTTGCGAAGGGCGTTCGAACATTTTATCTGAAGAACGCAATAAATGAAAAAAACATCAACAAGTCCACACTTCCTTTCTCATCTCCAAAGTAACAAACAAACCGCTGGTGAAAAAAAAACGAGGGTCATTAAACGATTTTTTTCTCGGCGCAGATAGAAGTGGTGTTAGTTTATGTTACTGTAATGTCCACCCAGATAACGCTATAAAGGTTTATCGCAGAAATAAAAGAAATATTTTTCTTAGCCAAAAAGACGCAACAAGCACGTCGATTTTCTTTTATTTGTTATATTATAGAAAATTATTCCGAAATTATTATAAATATTTATTTTACAGTTATATCGATGGTTTGAAAACAGAAGTTTGTGAACTCAATGAGCACGTATGGATTTATACTGGCAAATACTTACTTTCTGTCTGACGAACAAACTGAGATCGGGAGATTGGTTCATAACTTGGCATTATATGTCTGATATTTGGTCAAACTGTGAGCAAATTTACGCTGTTAAGTAGTTTCAAGTTGACATCATATCACTATATCAAACAGTTTGAAAAGAGAGATAGATAAGACAATATTTAAGTTCATTATTTATTACTGTAACTTTATTTTTGAAAGGAAATATTACATAAAGATAAATTATAAGAGCCAAATATCTGTCAAATATTGTTTCTTTGTTTAAGAATTTTCGGAAATAAATTTCCAGTAAAATCATATAGCGCGCACGAACAAAAGAAAACGAGAACACACCCATTGCAAGTACAAGGTTGTCCCAAAAATTCGAAAACACATGCAAAAAATATTTTAAATATTTATTCAAGATATTTATTTAAAATAATAATATTCACCCTTATGTATAATGTCTTTGTATTATGTATAAAGTAATTGTATTATGTATTATTATGTATTGGCCGTAATAATATTATTCGCCAAATAATAAGAAAAACAACGTTTTAAGAAAGACACGAACTTTTGGGACAACCTTATAAAACTAACTTCTAGGTCTTGTTGCGAACAGGTTTATTGCACCACTCATAATATGTTGGGAGGGATACGCAGTTTATTTTTTATGCTTGGCCGCTACATGCCAGGCTTCTTCGAAAAATAAGAATAAGAACTCGTCATAATTTTTTTTCGAAGAATTGGGCAGAAGTACACAATAAGTGGTGATAATGGTTTATAAAAGAATTAAAAACGACGACGAACTCCGAACAAGGAAAAATAGAGTAAATACGGATATAAAGGGAACTAATTATTGAAGTTTCAAAAATTGTAAATCTCTTTTCATAGTCTTTTTCTTTCCGTTTGAAAGATGACACTGTTGGTACTCTCACGTTCAAAAAATGTATAATTTGTAAAATATTTGAAAGGATATCGAAAATTTCAAAACTTAATCACTTTAGAAATAAAGTAGATAAATAATATATCATTTTTCAAAAATATCACAAACATTTTACAACATCGAAATAATAACATAAAAGAAAAATTTAGATATTTATAATAGAAATCTTGACTCCTGTTTTTTTTTTACTGAAGTGCTCCTGGCTCTCGGAGATATAGTCCCTATGTAAATGCCCTGCAGCTGTCCAGCAGTCTGTCTATTGTCTCTCCTGTCATCTGTATAAATAATTATTCTGGATCTCTTCTATGATGTCGTAGTCCTGTGATCCATGTTTATCTTCGGTGCTCCATGTTCATCTTCCTCGTATTCGCATACCAGTTCCTTATATACTATGGACATTCCAAAGGCAATGCCTGTTTGCCCATAACTCCTATAATATTTGACCTTTATATTTTAATTTTATTATGTTGTTGAGCAAATCCTTTTCTAATAATTATCCCTTTTGTTTTCAGATACCTTGAGTAGAAGTATGGAATGAAGAGAGAAACAAAGAGCGGTTTTTAAAATTTTGGAAATGGAGGGATGTTCAGCTTTATAAAAATAACCAGAGGCTGGAAAATGAATATAAAAGAGCCACATTGATGAAATAAATGAAATAATATTGATAAAAATATTCAGAAGTAGTGAGACTTATTTAGGTGACAAACCACGTAGTCGAAACGTTGAGAAAATAAAAAAAAAAAACTCTAACTGGCCGAAGTGTCTATTTTCATAGAAATTATCAGAGAGTTGTGTAATATACTAAATGTTGGATCTAATATAATAGAAACAATGATTGATAATCTAGCTTATAGAAAAATATTTTTAAAATTGGTTCCAAGGAAACTAACACCTGATCAGCGTGATCAACGGGTTCAACTATACCAAGAGCTACTGGATCTCTATGAGGCCCAAAAAGGTACTTTTGTTTCAAATATTGGCTATTTTTGAAAATCGGGAATACCTTCAAGATCCAGAAACTAAGGCACAGCCATTAGAATGGCATAATCCCAGCTCAACCTAATTCTAAGTGCATTGGTCATCCAAAAAGGTGATGGCTACTGTCTTTTGGGATATGCGAGGTGTAATAGTGAGTGAATTTGAAGAAGAGGGTAACACTGTGAACAGTTCTCGCTAAGTTCTAACTTTAAGAAAGCTTAGGGAAGTTATTCGAAACAAAAACTAGGGATTCCTCTTAAATCCGTAATGTTACACTATGACAATGCACGGTCGCACACCCCCTTTCAAACTTCAGAAGCTATTGGACAAATGGGCTGGTCATTGGTTCCACAACCCCCATACAGCCTTGAATTGGAAGCTTGTGACTTCTATTTAATCTCCGCATCGAAAAGGAGTTTGAAGAGAAAAAGATTTGAAGACCCACAGGAATTAAAACGGCCCATAAAGACATGGTTGAGAAAACAACCTCCAGCATATTTCCAAAGCGGATTTACAGCGTGGGTTCAATGTTGGAGGAAATGACTCCGCTGGAAAATATTTTGAATAGAAACATTCTATTCCCAAATATTATATTTATATGTGTACAAATTTTTAATATAAAATATTTATCACCTTTCAAGTTATTGCAAACAGGCTTTACTTTTGGAGCAACTTATGTACATTTTCAGCTGATGAACCATGGCTTCCATTTCTTATTAATTTGTCGAACTGGTTCTGATGATCTTTCTTCCTTTCTATTGTAATTATTTCCATGTCAAATTCTCTTTTATAATGTATATTTCCCTTCTATATGGTGTTTATTGTATCTTGTTAGAAATTCATTCCATGTTAACAATATGGGCACTACTTTTACAGTTTCTTTTTTTTTCTATTTGAGCCATTTCCATCACCAATATCTGAAATTTTCGTTTCTTTGTCAACTCGGTAGATTGAAGAATAATAATTGGAGAAAAAGAATAACATCCATTATCATCAACTCTGTGTTCTGCACAGATGTGATATGAGAATTATTCTCTTAATGCATTTGAAAAACAGTTTTGTTTATGTACGTATACTAGTATAATCATATATCAGAACTCTCTGTCAAACAGGAGATAATATTCCTTGGAGGTTGGTCATCAAGAATTGACTAGTACCGTATTAACAGATAAATAGATACTCAGGGTGGCTATACATACAATCCATAAAATCCAGTCTCAGAAAACCACATCAACAGTCCCCTTTGTTAGCACTACGTCATACCTAGTTGATAACTACGTGAAAAGAGAAGCGTTCGGCCTCTCAAAATATTGCGTTTATCTTTATTTCAAAATAAACTTTCAAATCGAATCCAAAATGTGTCTT
>CP092877.1:5640176-5663076 GCA_030710605.1 Cordylochernes scorpioides | reverse complement strand
TCAATTGTCTAAGTGGCGTAATAATTGGCTAGGCAGTCTGTCTCCAAGATCTTCTTGAGTCAACAATTGCTGTAGTTTTTTAAATTCGCTGTCAGCGGTACATTTAATTATGGCCTTCTTAGCGCGTCGTATTTATTGTCTGGTGGAGGTGATATAATGAATTCACGTACCTCTATGGCAGTTGATGGAGGTAAAAGTGAAATTAGATAATAAAATTTGGTGTCATCATTTGTAATTGGACTTGGCTTGTTCAATAAAAATTGTGATTCCAATGTTATGAACCACAATTCTGGATCGTTTGGCCAAAATCCGGGTGCTTTAATTGAATCCATTTTGAGAATATATTGTATTTAAAAATTTATATGTCCTTAAGAGATATTAAAATTCTGATTATTATAATTATTAAAATTCAGAATTAAAATTTTATATTTGATTTTTTTATTTGATAAGAAAAAATATTTGAATATATTATCAAGTTATAATTTTTAAATTGTAAGTTATATATTATTTTTTAATTGCCAATTTAATGTGTATTTGAATTTATTTAATATTTATTTCTTAAAATTATATTTGATATCTGATTTGTTTTTAAGTTGAAATTTTGCCTTGAATTAAATACCAAACGATGTACGTTTTCGTAGTTTTTAAATATTGCGAATATAAATATTTAATATGTATTTCTCAAATATTTATAATTTGATATTATGAGTATTTTTATTTTTCACTTTGATCGAATGAAATTCTTGTTTGATTGCTTGCAAATGTTCGTTAAAGTTTACCGGCTCACCATTTTGTGGGTGGCATGGAATTCTAGGCGGAGTCAGATAACAAATTATTTATTGTAAAATAAACCTTTAATTACATTGTTTAATACAAATTATCAGAAGGGGTTGCATTGTTGTATTATTACATGTTGAAGTTATTTTTTTATGTCTGTGTGTGTGGTCAAATATCAATTCTAGATTATATAATGTTAGACATATGTGCTTGATATATTATAGATAAATATTTACATTTCATATTATTTATGATTTATATTTAGAATGATGTATAATTATTTTATTATATTGATATGGCAACAATTAATATGATATTAATGTTAATTCATATAATTTTAATAAAGTATATTTTATAAGCATTATATATTTATAAGATGAATAATTTTAATATTTGAATTGAATAGTTATTAGACAAATTAAAACTTATAATGAAAATAGGAAAAGTTAATATTTGGGAGCCGCTACAACCCACCTCTCCTTTTTCGCATCCTTCAAACCTCCAAACCTTCCAAGGGATTCCAGTTCGCCGAACATTTTTGTTTTTTTTCATTGATTAATCCGACTGGAACAATCCTTCCTCGCTATACCCATTCCCAATAGTGAGTTCAGGATATCCAGCGCGATCTTTTTATTTTCTTTTTCTCATCGCCCGACTCATCATATCAATTCACCATTTTTTCAACTTTTCACTTTTTTTTTCATAATTCAACCGGGCACAATCATTATGGACAACAGGGATCCCTCTTACCTCTACCTCTCCCTTTTACCTCCATCAATCTTCCCACCTCTTTTCACTGTCTGAACTAATGATGCAGACGGAATATCTTGGGCCTTCTGTTAATGAAAACATGCCTCACTTAAACAAGTTCGCATTGCATTGCAGAATGCTTGGGATACTACTTTGCAGAAACATGCTCAGATACCCCCTTTCCCCTTTTCAACCTTAGCGTCACATTATACGTTCAGTCAATAAACTAACTTCATTTTTTTTCTCTCATCTTTCATGCAATAAGATATTATTTTCCTGGTACGATTCATTTTACCATATTTACCATTTTGTATTATATACTTTCTCTTAATCTTTTATCATTCATTTTGTGCGTTTTTATTTTTATAACCTTGATTTTTATTTCATTGATACACCACCATTACAACATCTTTCTCTTCTTAACTTGTAGCTTAATAATAATTTTAACTAATTTGTATACAAAAATTATTTCTTTTATTTTTTTATAATAGGTTTGTTAGATCATCACTCATTACATGTCATTCCCCCAACCAAACCTTCATCACCGGGGGCACATTCTGTAGTATATTTTGAGTTAGATAGTTCACAACCGTTCAGTCAATAAACTAACTTCATTTTTTTTCTCTCATCTTTCATGCAATAAGATATTATTTTCCTGGTACGATTCATTTTACCATATTTACCATTTTGTATTATATACTTTCTCTTAATCTTTTATCATTCATTTTGTGCGTTTTTATTTTTATAACCTTGATTTTTATTTCATTGATACACCACCATTACAACATCTTTCTCTTCTTAACTTGTAGCTTAATAATAATTTTAACTAATTTGTATACAAAAATTATTTCTTTTATTTTTTTATAATAGGTTTGTTAGGTCATCACTCATTACATGTCATTCCCCCAACCAAACCTTCATCACCGGGGGCACATTCTGTAGTATATTTTGAGTTAGATAGTTCACAACCTTCTTCTAATATTTATTATAACCCCATATCTATATAAAATATGTATCGACCGTGTAAAAATGGATATAACAAATAAACAAAGAGGCAGACGTAGACCAGACGAACAGGTGTTTATGGGCAAACGACGATAATGAGTTCAATCACCCCGTCAACCCGGCGCCGGACAGGTGGCGTGATTATAGGAACCAATCAGAACTCGCCACCATATGCGGGAGTCCAGTATATAAATGCCCAGAAATTAGACAAAGTAGTTGTTTTCAGAGCGACGCCGTTATACGGTCGGTCGGATCTCTCACCCCCCTTCTATCCGCGTAGGCTTAGGGCATCCGTGACGTCCGTGGTCTACCTCTACTTCTTGGAGCTACCATCTAGACCTGCCTCTGTCTCTTGCTGTCCCCGTGCGGGAATCCCATCACGCACCCACTACCACGACTGCCCAGTACATTCCACATCGGGATTACTACATATATATATATATATATATATGTTATATCAAAATATTTTATTTAAAATGTCATATAAAGGTATTATTCAAAATGTTATATTAAAGTGTTATTTTATTTAAAATTATAATTTCATAGATATAAATACTCTGTTTTAATCGACCGCCGGAGGTCACGCTTCTACTATATAAACTGATTGTTGTTCTTCCCCGGCTGGCCGACCCAAAGTTTTTGTAATTATGTAAATAATCTTTTGTTTTATTTATTTATACGCCTTAAGAAAGGCATTACTTTAATCAATTATGTTTTTCATATGTAATTCATTCCTCAGCGCGCGCTCAATAAAGAAATCTATAATCAAGACTATATTATTCAACCACGACTGCACCACCATAGCATAATCATCAATATGATCCAAAACAACAGAAATCTTATCTTTTTATTTAAATATAATATAAGTCGACAGGATTTTTACCTGTTTATACCAAAAGCAAAATTTTTCGAATTCAATTATGCAAATTCTCCAATCAAAAATAAGTTATTTCAACCAGATATAGCTCATTTCAACCAAGAATAACCTACCTCAATCAATCATAGTCTATACAATCGACAATAGATTTCAACATTCAACAATGGCCATCTACAAGACATAGCCCAATCCAAACAGGCATGGCCATCTCCACTTCAACCAGACATCGCCATATCCAGTTAACTTAGGACAACTCCGGATTCCTCCATCCTCAACCGTCACCCGCTTCCACGCAACAAGCAGCCTTCTTCCATACAGCCATCTCCCGAGAAATCAACTCCAGCCGGAATCATCCAACCCAAGGTACTTTGTATCCACCATCTTTCGTAGTTTTCTTCATTTTAACTTTGTTATCCCCCATTATTTACAATAGTTTTCAATCGCATATTTGCTTAGATATATCCTTTTTGTCATATTATTTTTATATATCAATTTTTCCATAGCTCTTTTTGCCATTTTAATACCTCACACCCTTTAATTCTTAGTTTTCCTTTGTATAGTTAGCTCCTAAATGCCATAATATACCTCATGCCATTTTTTATCTTTAAATTTAAATTTGTGCAAATAATTTTGCTCATTTTCACTAAAAATTACTTTTATATCGTGTTATGGTTTTACATTGTAAACTTGAATATATGTAAATCTGCTAATATATCTTCTCCATTGAATAATTACTTTTAAAACATTTAAAATTAATTTAAACCATTTACACCATATCAGTTTTTAATACGCCATATGCAAAGCAGTCGGCCGGGAGGACAACAACAACAACAAATTAACATATTCTCTCACAACAATCAATTTCTTTATTTAAAATTTGCTAAACTTTAATGTTTTTTTTTTTCATATTTTTCAAATTTTCAATATGTTCAAAATTCCCTAACTTTTGATATGTTATTTTCTTATTTAATCTTGTATCAAAATATGTTTTTATTTAAAAAATTTTCATTTTTTACCTCCTTTTAGAGTTCTTTTTAAATGCCATAATCTTTTAATATGTTTCTCATTTCGCCTAACAAACATGTAAATTTAGCGAGACCAACTATGTAAATTTTACCTCTTATAATTATCCACTTTGATTCTTTTTTTTTAATGCCCATTCACTATTCTTACCATTACCTTTTTTAATCTTTACATGTTCATGCCTTGTTTTCACATTCACTTTTTGTACATAAACTTTTTCTCTACTTATTGCCTTTTCTCATAAATGCCTTTCTTTCTTATAATCATCCAATGTTTTTTCAATGCTATCATATTAATATTTTTCATTCATGTACATTTTAATAATTCATGCATTTTATTTTTCCTTCCTCATTTTTAATATTATATATGTGTATCATTTTTTCTTGTCTGTTTCCAATCTATTGGTTAATAACAAACCAATATGATTGTGGAATATCACCTTTTTACTCTCAACCATATTTTTGTTATCATCATTCACACTTTGTAATTTCCAATCTATTGGTTAATAACAAACCAATATGATTGTGGAATATCACCTTTTTACTCTCAACCATATTTTTGTTATCATCATTCACACTTTGTAATTTCCAATCTATTGGTTAACAATAAACCAATATGATTATGGATTATCACATTTTTATTTTCACTTGCTCCCAATTGTTTTGTTATTATTCACATTTTTATCATTTATATAATTTTGTACATTCCTGTCTATTGGTTACCATACAAAAACCAATATGATAAGTGAATATCCTCTCTCACATTATTTTCTTTCCATAAATCATTTTATCTTTTTTTAACAATATTTTTTTTAAATCACTTTTCTCTGAATGAACCCATGTTATTTTCTTCACAGGGGGGAAATGTTATATCAAAATATTTTATTTAAAATGTCATATAAAGGTATTATTCAAAATGTTATATTAAAGTGTTATTTTATTTAAAATTATAATTTCATAGATATAAATACTCTGTTTTAATCGACCGCCGGAGGTCACGCTTCTACTATATAAACTGATTGTTGTTCTTCCCCGGCTGGCCGACCCAAAGTTTTTGTAATTATGTAAATAATCCTTTGTTTTATTTATTTATACGCCTTAAGAAAGGCATTACTTTAATCAATTATGTTTTTCATATGTAATTCATTCCTCAGCGCGCGCTCAATAAAGAAATCTATAATCAAGACTATATTATTCAACCACGACTGCACCACCATAGCATAATCATCAATATGATCCAAAACAACAGAAATCTTATCTTTTTATTTAAATATAATATATATATAAATAAATAGTTGTATAGTTTTATAGTTAAGTATTCTATTAAAATTATCTTAATTATTTTGATTATTTAAATTCAAATTATAAAATTAGTAAATTGTTATTATTTAGTATAGATAGAGAGAAAAAAAAATAAATCCTTTACTTCTAAAACATCATCTAGTTAATTATATATTTATAATTAATAACAATAAAATTTAACAACGTAACGTCTTTTGCATCGGCTTTTACACGTCATTTAGACATACTCTAATCCTATATATAGAATAATCGAAGTGAGAATATATATAATAGTTAGAAAAAAGAGAGAAAGACAGAACCATGTACTTTTGATCAAACTAATAATAAGAAGACAAGAAGTTTTGTAAAGAAGGTAGTTAAGATTGTTAGTATATATATATATATATATATTTTTATAACATCTATTTCTGGATGACACATGTTGTGGGGGGTGGGGGACAAAATTAGATCGTCCATTCTATTCGTCCATTCGTTCACAGTAAGAATTTGGTAACACTTATATTCGTTATATCTGTTCATATAAATGTTTCACTGAAGTAACTTAATATTAACATCATAAAATCAGGTTGAAAAGAGGTCTATGACGTAATAGAGAAGGGATGAAACGCCGCTGAACTTCTATTTCGGAATTCCCGGTTCAGCAGACCTCTTTTTTCAATAATTACTCCAATTTAAATTTTTTTGTATATGTCTGGTCTACCATTAGGGTTTCAAAACATAATAACCAAACTTATAACAAAAGTTAATTCATAGTATAGATATATTACTAAATACAACTATTAATATTCATATTTTAAAATAAAAAAAATTAAAAAAAAAGGATAAAATATAAAATTATAAAAATATATATATATATTATTAAAAATTGCATATCCTGACCAGGAGCACATGTGCTTTACAGAAGGCAGAGCGCCATCTGGTGGAACAGAAATCAACTAAACATTGATTTAGCCTGTTCCCTGATATTTGGCCAACCCAATTTCTTGATAAATCAAGAAAAGCCATCCACGAACGCGTTTCGCGCTTTTTGGCGCTCGTCAGCGTGGAGTAGGCTGAACCATTGCGACCAAAAAACATTTTTTTGATCCCAATGGCTTCCTGAAAAACCAAGAAATGGGTATTTAAGGCCAAACCTGCGTAAATACGCTTAGCACATTAAAAAACGAAATAAAAAAATAAAAGATAAAAAGATCAGGTGTAGAAATCAATATTAAAAATTGCATATCCTGACCAGGAGCACATGTGCTTTACAGAAGGCAGAGCGCCATCTGGTGGAACAGAAATCAACTAAACATTGATTTAGCCTGTTCCCTGATATTTGGCCAACCCAATTTCTTGATAAATCAAGAAAAGCCATCCACGAACGCGTTTCGCGCTTTTGGCGCTCGTCAGCGTGGAGTAGGCTGAACCATTGCGACCAAAAAAAAAAACATTTTTTTTTATCCCAATGGCTTCCTGAAAAACCAAGAAATGGGTATTTAAGGCCAAACTTGCGTAAAAACGCTTAGCACATTAAAAAACGAAATAAAAAAATAAAAGATAAAAAGATCAGGTGTAGAAATCAATATTAAAAATTGCATATCCTGACCAGGAGCACATGTGCTTTACAGAAGGCAGAGCGCCATCTGGTGGAACAGAAATCAACTAAACATTGATTTAGCCTGTTCCCTGATATTTGGCCAACCAATTTCTTGATAAATCAAGAAAAGCCATCCACGAACGTGTTTCGCGCTTTTGGCGCTCGTCAGCGTGGAGTAGGCTGAACCATTGCGACCAAAAAACATTTTTTTGATCCCAATGGCTTCCTGAAAAACCAAGAAATGGGTATTTAAGGCCAAACTTGCGTAAATACGCTTAGCACATTAAAAAACGAAATAAAAAAATAAAAGATAAAAAGATCAGGTGTAGAAATCAATATTAAAAATTGCATATCCTGACCAGGAGCACATGTGCTTTACAGAAGGCAGAGCGCCATCTGGTGGAACAGAAATCAACTAAACATTGATTTAGCCTGTTCCCTGATATTTGGCCAACCCAATTTCTTGATAAATCAAGAAAAGCCATCCACGAACGCGTTTCGCGCTTTTGGCGCTCGTCAGCGTGGAGTAGGCTGAACCATTGCGACCAAAAAACATTTTTTTGATCCCAATGGCTTCCTGAAAAACCAAGAAATGGGTATTTAAGGCCAAACTTGCGTAAATACGCTTAGCACATTAAAAAACGAAATAAAAAAATAAAAGATAAAAAGATCAGGTGTAGAAATCAATATTAAAAATTGCATATCCTGACCAGGAGCACATGTGCTTTACAGAAGGCAGAGCGCCATCTGGTGGAACAGAAATCAACTAAACATTGATTTAGCCTGTTCCCTGATATTTGGCCAACCCAATTTCTTGATAAATCAAGAAAAGCCATCCACGAACGCGTTTCGCGCTTTTGGCGCTCGTCAGCGTGGAGTAGGCTGAACCATTGCGACCAAAAAACATTTTTTTGATCCCAATGGCTTCCTGAAAAACCAAGAAATGGGTATTTAAGGCCAAACTTGCGTAAATACGCTTAGCACATTAAAAAACGAAATAAAAAAATAAAAGATAAAAAGATCAGGTGTAGAAATCAATATTAAAAATTGCATATCCTGACCAGGAGCACATGTGCTTTACAGAAGGCAGAGCGCCATCTGGTGGAACAGAAATCAACTAAACATTGATTTAGCCTGTTCCCTGATATTTGGCCAACCCAATTTCTTGATAAATCAAGAAAAGCCATCCACGAACGCGTTTCGCGCTTTTGGCGCTCGTCAGCGTGGAGTAGGCTGAACCATTGCGACCAAAAAACATTTTTTTGATCCCAATGGCTTCCTGAAAAACCAAGAAATGGGTATTTAAGGCCAAACTTGCGTAAATACGCTTAGCACATTAAAAAACGAAATAAAAAAATAAAAGATAAAAAGATCAGGTGTAGAAATCAATATTAAAAATTGCATATCCTGACCAGGAGCACATGTGCTTTACAGAAGGCAGAGCGCCATCTGGTGGAACAGAAATCAACTAAACATTGATTTAGCCTGTTCCCTGATATTTGGCCAACCCAATTTCTTGATAAATCAAGAAAAGCCATCCACGAACGCGTTTCGCGCTTTTGGCGCTCGTCAGCGTGGAGTAGGCTGAACCATTGCGACCAAAAAACATTTTTTTGATCCCAATGGCTTCCTGAAAAACCAAGAAATGGGTATTTAAGGCCAAACTTGCGTAAATACGCTTAGCACATTAAAAAACGAAATAAAAAAATAAAAGATAAAAAGATCAGGTGTAGAAATCAATATTAAAAATTGCATATCAAGACCAGGAGCACATGTGCTTTACAGAAGGCAGAGCGCCATCTGGTGGAACAGAAATCAACTAAACATTGATTTAGCCTGTTCCCTGATATTTGGCCAACCCAATTTCTTGATAAATCAAGAAAAGCCATCCACGAACGCGTTTCGCGCTTTTGGCGCTCGTCAGCGTGGAGTAGGCTGAACCATTGCGACCAAAAAACATTTTTTTGATCCCAATGGCTTCCTGAAAAACCAAGAAATGGGTAAAGCACATGTGCTCCTGGTCAGGATATGCAATTTTTAATATTGATTTCTACACCTGATCTTTTTATCTTTTATTTTTTATTTCGTTTTTTAATGTGCTAAGCGTATTTACGCAAGTTTGGCCTTAAATACCCATTTCTTGGTTTTTCAGGAAGCCATTGGGATCAAAAAAATGTTTTTTGGTCGCAATGGTTCAGCCTACTCCACGCTGACGAGCGCCAAAAGCGCGAAACGCGTTCGTGGATGGCTTTTCTTGATTTATCAAGAAATTGGGTTGGCCAAATATCAGGGAACAGGCTAAATCAATGTTTAGTTGATTTCTGTTCCACCAGATGGCGCTCTGCCTTCTGTAAAGCACATGTGCTCCTGGTCAGGATATGCAATTTTTAATATTGATTTCTACACCTGATCTTTTTATCTTTTATTTTTTTATTTCGTTTTTTTAATGTGCTAAGCGTATTTACGCAAGTTTGGCCTTAAATACCCATTTCTTGGTTTTTCAGGAAGCCATTGGGATCAAAAAAATGTTTTTTGGTCGCAATGGTTCAGCCTACTCCACGCTGACGAGCGCCAAAAGCGCGAAACGCGTTCGTGGATGGCTTTTCTTGATTTATCAAGAAATTGGGTTGGCCAAATATCAGGGAACAGGCTAAATCAATGTTTAGTTGATTTCTGTTCCACCAGATGGCGCTCTGCCTTCTGTAAAGCACATGTGCTCCTGGTCAGGATATGCAATTTTTAATATTGATTTCTACACCTGATCTTTTTATCTTTTATTTTTTTATTTCGTTTTTTAATGTGCTAAGCGTATTTACGCAAGTTTGGCCTTAAATACCCATTTCTTGGTTTTTCAGGAAGCCATTGGGATCAAAAAAAATGTTTTTTTTTTTTGGTCGCAATGGTTCAGCCTACTCCACGCTGACGAGCGCCAAAAGCGCGAAACGCGTTCGTGGATGGCTTTTCTTGATTTATCAAGAAATTGGGTTGGCCAAATATCAGGGAACAGGCTAAATCAATGTTTAGTTGATTTCTGTTCCACCAGATGGCGCTCTGCCTTCTGTAAAGCACATGTGCTCCTGGTCAGGATATGCAATTTTTAATATTGATTTCTACACCTGATCTTTTTATCTTTTATTTTTTTATTTCGTTTTTTAATGTGCTAAGCGTATTTACGCAAGTTTGGCCTTAAATACCCATTTCTTGGTTTTTCAGGAAGCCATTGGGATCAAAAAAATGTTTTTTTGGTCGCAATGGTTCAGCCTACTCCACGCTGACGAGCGCCAAAAGCGCGAAACGCGTTCGTGGATGGCTTTTCTTGATTTATCAAGAAATTGGGTTGGCCAAATATCAGGGAACAGGCTAAATCAATGTTTAGTTGATTTCTGTTCCACCAGATGGCGCTCTGCCTTCTGTAAAGCACATGTGCTCCTGGTCAGGATATGCAATTTTTAATATTGATTTCTACACCTGATCTTTTTATCTTTTATTTTTTTATTTCGTTTTTTAATATATATATATATATATACTAACAATCTTAACTACCTTCTTTACAAAACTTCTTGTCTTCTTATTATTAGTTTGATCAAAAGTACATGGTTCTGTCTTTCTCTCTTTTTTCTAACTATTATATATATTCTTACTTCGATTATTCTATATATAGGATTATAGTATGTCTAAATGACGTGTAAAGCCGATGCAAAAGACGTTACGTTGTTAAATTTTATTGTTATTAATTATAAATATATAATTAACTAGATGATGTTTTAGAAGTAAAGGATTTATTTTTTTTCTCTCTATCTATACTAAATAATAACAATTTACTAATTTTATAATTTGAATTTAAATAATCAAAATAATTAAGATAATTTTAATAGAATACTTAACTATAAAACTATACAACTATTTATTTTTATAATTAATTTAGATTTAGCTTGCTAATCTAACCAAATCTACTTGATATGATTTATCATTCTTATCAGTTTGCTCCTTAAGTTTTAAATGTAGAATCACTGTTATATTTTTATTATATAATTTTTACACTATATATATATATATATATATATATATATTAAGCACATGTGCTCGTGGTCAGGAAATGCTTTCTTTATTTTAAATATATAGGTATATATATTTATATTGAAAATAAAACCAATCCAATTTAAATGTTTCAATAATAATAATATCAACTTAAAGGTAATAAAGTACTACGAAATTACTTCAAACATTTAGCAATCATACTAAGATTCCGACATTATTCATTGAAAATAGTAATTTGATGTTATCATCAAGCAACAACAAAAGACAGATGTATGTGTGTAGACTTTGATAAATACAAATGAACGAGAAACGGCATCAGACAAATAGGGGATGGCCAAATACATATTATATTTCACTAGTCCAGCTCTTATATAAGCGTCTTTCCAGACCATGGTTACAATTTCTGTCTGACTGATCCTAGAGAGTCTCTCAGCAAATTGTAAGAAATCGATCATTTGACAGACAAACCGTCCTTGTACCGTGAATGACATTAATACCGTATCTCCGCCATCTGCGATGCTAATCTAGAGATCGTAGGAGGAAATCTATTGTACTCAGATAAGCTGTTTGCGAGATAGTGAACCTACTCCAAATTTTATAGTATGAGATGATATTTCCTGACACTTATCTCAGGCACTTCGAAAGTAATATCTGCGTCCGACGGTTGAACCAGTTAGTTTTCATTTTTATCACTATCTCAGAGGAGATATTAAACAGGACATTTGTCCTCGTACATGTCCTCTATAGAAAATAAAGAAGTTTGTTTTAAAAATAACTTCTATTAATCGACCACGTAAAAACAATATTAAATTAAAATCAAGCATGATCCACAACCATCACAGTCCGTGGTTGATTTGAATGACCGAGTGCAACAAGCAGGGATCTCCATCCTCAAAATGATATACGGCAGTGGCATACGTCACATAGGTATAGAAATACAAGAACATTTTCATTCTTACATAAAATGTGACTACTATTTCACGCTTGTGAAATGGCTTTTATCTCGCATACTTCGATATCTGCGACCTTATATTTTGAATATTCTAATTAATATTCGGTTTAAGTCCAAGTTTCTCTATGAATAAACAGGAATATTCTTCGAATAATTATATACTCTTCCTATAGTTTATAATATATATTCAAATATATATAAAATTAAAACTCATGAAATTGTAACATCTTCTATATACACTGCTTGACATTGAAAATGGAACACCAAGAAATAGTGGCCAGAAAATTAGGCAAATTTCAGGGTAGACGCGCCTAACCGAGTTATGCAAATGATGTAAAATGCGCAGCACTCGTGCGCACATGGAGTAAGATATAAGGGAAGGAACTTGCAGAAAGGACAGTATTCGTGTCGTTATTTCTTCAAGGAAAATCATTGTAGAAATTTTGTTCTTGTGTCAAAAGACACGTGTAATAACAGAGAATGCCAGGTCATCGTAAACGGAGGCAGTTCAAGCAGACAGACGCTTTTACGAGGGGCATGGTGATCGGACTGAAAAGGGCAGGTTGGTCCATACGTCAAATCGCAGCTGATACACACCTTGGTGCGTCCACGGTGCACCGACTGTGGAGAAGATGGTTGGAACAAGGAAATGTGGCAATTTATAGGAATGCCGGTGCAACCAGAGTGACGTCAGCACGTGTGGATCGGCGTATCCTTCGACAAGCAGTGGCGGCCCCACAAGCCACTTGTACCGCCATCCTGCAACATGTGCAAGACACCCTAGATCATTCCATCTCGACCAGAACCATTTCCCGTCGATTGGTTGCTAATGGCTTGCACTCATGCCGTCCGCTAAGAAGACTGCCATTGACCCCACCGAATAGGCGCCAACGTTTGGAATGGTGCCGGGCTAGATCGACGTGGATGACGGAATGGCACAGGGTCGTGTTCTCAGATGAGTCGCGTTTCTGCTTGTCCAGTGATAGTCGCCGTGTACGCGTGTGGCGTCGACGTGGAGAAAGGTCCAATCCGGCAGCAATTGTGGAACGCCCCACCGTGCGACAACGTGGAATCATGGTTTGAAGCGCAATCGCGTATGATTCCAGGTCACCTTTACTTCGTATTCAGGGCACTATGACGACCCAACGATACGTTGATGATGTGCTGCGACCGGTGACACTCCCTTACCTTCAGGGGGTACCCAATGCCCTTTATCAGCAGGATAACGCCCGACCGCACACTGCTCGCATTAGCCAACAAGCTCTGCAAGATGTACAGATGCTTCCCTGGCCACCGTACTCTCCTGATCTCTCACCAATCGAGCACGTCTGGGACATCATTGGACGCCGTTTGCATGCCTTGCCACAGCCGCGTTCAGAAGACGAACTGTGGTAAATGGTTGAGAGGGAATAGAGAGCCATCCCTCAGGACGCCATCCGTACTCTGATTGACTCTCTACCTAGACGTGTTGCTGCGTGCATCGCCGTCCGCGGTGGTCCTACTTGCTACTAAGCCGACGCCGTTCTCGCTCTGTATTATGACTATTATTTTGAAATAAAGATCACTTATTGTTCGTCCCTGTCTCTCTCTGTCTGCCGAGTTTCATCACTTTCTGGCCACTATTTCTTGGTGTTCCATTTTCAATGTCACGCAGTGTAGATAATACCGTAACAGAGTTTTCCATTGTAAAGTCCTAAGCTATCTCCTCCGAAGATTCTGAACTACACATAACGATCTATATACCAAAATTTTCGTTATTTTTTTCTTCGTATGATAGTTCTGTTTTTATTTTCCTAATGTTAACAGTTATTTTTATTTTTTAATTTAATCTATTTTACAATCGTAGATTTTTTGCATTTATCATCATCAATTCCTTTGTTTTGAAATGCGTTCTTTTGTCTTATTACCTTTTACTAATTTATAATATATATTTCGTATTTCTGATTCATTTGATTATAATTATAATTTGTAAGTACTTTGTTATAGTTTTTCATTTAAATAATGATCAATTTTTGTGTATGTTTTCTATTTGCAGTATCTTTCCTAATGTCTTTGGCAACATTTTTTTTTCTCATAAATAGGCTGAGGTTATATTATTTTTCGAATTGTAGATTGAATTATTACTTTTATTCTATAATAATTATATTTTGTAAGTGTTTGTTATAGTTTTTCATTTGAATTTAGCACAATTTTTGTATCTGGTTATCTTTTTTGGCATCTTTTCATCTCTCTTTGGCATCTTTTTTTTTTCTCATTAATAAGACCTAATCCGAATAATTTAATAGTGTGTGACGTTTCAGCAACAGCATCAGACAAAAGAATAAATGAACTAAAGAATAAAATCTCATTTATTCTTTTGTCTGATGATGGTGACATTGCTGTTGCCAAAACATCACACACTATTAAATTATTTGGATTAGGTCTTATTTTCTTGTATTAATTTGTTATAGTTTTTCATTTGAATTTAGCTCCATTTTTGTGTCTGATTTACTTTTTTGCAGTATCTTTCATAATGCCTGATTTGATTACTTGATCTGTTATAGTTTTCATTTGAATTTAGCTCCATTTTTGTGTCTGATTTTCTTTTTTGCAGTATCTTTCATAATGCCTGATTTGATTACTTGATCTGTTATAGTTTTCATTTGAATTTAGCTCCATTTTTGTGTCTGATTTTCTTTTTTGCAGTATCTTTCATAATGCCTGATTTCATTACTTGATCTGTTATAGTTTTCATTTGAATTTAGCTCCATTTTTGTGTCTGATTTTCTTTTTTGCAGTATCTTTCATAATGCCTGATTTGATTACTTGATCTGTTATAGTTTTTCATTTGAATTTAGCTCCATTTTTGTGTCTGTCATTTTTTTTATTCTCATAAATAGGCTGATGCTGTATATGTGTAATCAATTGTTGCTTTTTGTGTCTGGTTTCTTTTTTGCAGTATTTTTTTGGAATCCTTTTTTTTTCATCAATTGTTTCCTCACATGCTTGGAATTTTCTTCTTATGCCTGTCCTGGCATTCAGTTTTATAGTTTTCCTCTGCTTGGTTCTTATTTTACCTTTTTTTTCAGCGTCTTCTGTCATGCCTCGAAAAGGCCGTGGAAGACTCACTCCCCTAACCGCTAGGCGTGCTAATATGACTCGCCGCAGGAACAAAACCCCAATTGCTATTTCTCTTGTTTACTTTTTTACCAATGCCTATAATTTTTCACCTGAAAGATTTTATTTGTTATTCAATAAACTATTATCAATTATTTTTTGGTCTTCTTTTTATTTACTCATTTTACTGGGGGTTGGTGGAAGGATGGTCTAAGCCGTTGGTTTTCGACCGCTACGACCCGGGTTCGATTCCCGCATTGGGCACTTTTTTCTGAAAAAATAAAAAAAATGCTCCAATGGCTTCCGATTCTTGCAAAAGTCCAACCCCATCAGCAAGCGCAAGTAATCAAACGGGGCTCTGGCACACTCTGGCACATTTGTAAATGCAAAGTCGAACTGCTTTTCACATGTTTAGACATGTGGTGTACTTACAGTAAAAGCAGTCGCCTACTCTACCCACCATGATTATCAAGGCCTGTACCACGTGTACTAGGGATAAGCAAAAATAATTATTTTACTCATTGATCTATACATACAATTATTTGCATACAATTATATACATACAAATATATGCATACAATTATATAAATACAATTTTCTACATTTTTGCACTCTGCAGTCTAATATGTTGTTAATAATAGGGGTTTTAGACAAATATCAACTGTTGAAATTTAAATTTCAAAATAGTTGAATTATCGAAAGTGTCGAATTAGTTTGTCATATGATAGGCCGTAGGGGTCGAGACATCAAAAATGGTCGAATTATCGTGTGTTGAATTAATTAGATTATATTGTATATATAAAATTGTAGAATTGTTGTTTTTAATGAGGTCTTTTAAATGAATTTATTCCTTTAATATGTTGTCATATCTGCAATATAGTTGTGTTGTTTGCAATTTGCTTTTTTTCCCCTTTCAAATATATTTGTCTCCTCTGAAATATAGTTTGTAAATTTATATTCTAATTTATTTTCTTATATCTCTCATGTCCTTGAAGCACATATACTGACAGTGCCCAAAGTTGAACACACTGTATAATGTCTGAAATATCTTTGTCTCCTTCGGATACCAACTTTCGCTTCATTCTAGAGAGGCTTTATGTTTCACTAAGGTTGGCTTTTGCTATGACTATAAAGAGGGCTCAAGGCCAAAGCTTTGCTACAATAGCCTGTGTTTACGCACAGACGACTTTATGTGACTTTTTCAAGTGTGCGAACTTTGGATAGCATACATGTAAAGTTGAACCCAAGTATATATAAAATGTAGTTTTTAATGAGGTCATTTAAATGAATTCCTATTATAAATCGTCTCCTCTGAAATATAGTTTGTAAATTTATATTCTGATTTATTTTCTCATTTTTTTTCATTTCCAAAATATATATTTACACTTTTCACCAATGCCTAAAGTTTCTCACCTGAAAGAAAAAAAACTCCGCCTTCGCCGGTCCCAAGCCAGGATGAAAAAGGAGGAGGGGGAGCAGTAACAAGCTCACTAAAAAAACCTGGCTGGCCCGGCTGATAGTACCTTGTAAGGGCTCCTAATCCAGGGATACAGGATGATCAGCGTTTGTACTCCATGTTAGGAGCGGCTGCACATGAGTCTGTTCCTCATGTCAGAGGCGGCATTTCTTTTGGAGCTAAGTCAGTGGCCTGCCACTGAGTAGTGCTCCCAGTCTTGATGACAAAGGCAGACGCATTCTACTTCACCCAATCATGATGGTTGTTAATTTCAAGCTTTACAAGCTTGACACTCTAATATGATTGAGTGAAGATAAGAAAGGAGAAGAAAATATTTTTTGTATTTTTTTTTGGCAATAATCTATCTATTATCAATTAATTTGATTTTTGTCTTTATTTATTATTCCCCTGCTCTATACATACATTTTGTACATTTACAATGTCAGCCGTTTTCTCTGTAATACCTTTTTAGCAGCGAAGTTATATTTAAGCAACAATCAATTGTTGAAATTTAAAATGGTCGAATTATCGATAGTGTTGAATTACAGTTTGTTATATGATAGGCTGTAGGTCAGGACAACAAAACATGGTCGAATTATCGAGGTTATATTGTATATCTAAAACTAGAAATGTAGTTTTAATGAGGTCCTTTAAATAATTTCATTCCTTTTATATGTTGTCTTATCTGCGATATAGTAGCATTGTTTGCAATTTTATTTGCTGATTTGTGTCATTTTTCACTCTAAATATATTTATTTAAACTCTTCAACTAATGCCTATAGTTTCTTTCCTGAAATTGCTTACCAAACACGAGTTGGTTGTATTGTTATTTTTCTGAGAAATTTTAATCCTAAGCAGGGTCTTTGCAAATGGTACACGTATGGTGACACAGTGCATGTGCTCTCATGTTCTTGAAGTAGTGTAGATGTGTTTTTTGCAATTTTATTTTCTGATTTGTTAATATTTTTTATCTTTTTTTCATTTTAAATAATTTTTAGGCATAGGAACCAATGCCTATAGTTTCTCACCTGCGGGCCCTTCGAGTAAACCCGGGGCGTTGCCCGGGTCACTCGGCTAGTTTTACAAATATTTACGTATATTGATATTTAACGTAACGCGCATCTTAACTAAATCTTTTCCACTATCTCAACATATAATTCATATTATTCGAGTTAGTTTAGATCAGAAAGTCTAGAACTCCTCAGTAAAGGGGCAGTAGATTTCAAAAGGCTTACAAATTTCATTATTATCATTGATATTGGAGAAATAAATGTAGATATACCTATGGTTTATTGCTAATTTATGTGCGGATTAATTTGGAATAAAATCATATTTATTTAATATTTATCTGAGCTCAATGCAAATAGGTTAAAATAAGTTTAAATCAAATTAAAGTGGCAAATCTCCGAATTTTTACAGCGAGAGATAGCAAAAAAAAAAATAACTTGTAATATAAATATTAAAATAATTTATCCATCATTCACGTACTCCATTAGTTTTCATATGATTGAAGAAAACTGTAAAATATAATTTAAAACGCTATCAATTTGCTGAATAAGTTTATTTTGATCATGTAATGTATAAATAGTGTTTATAATCAAATTGGAATGTGGTTTTAGGCTGTTCTTCTGAGTAAATCGAACATGTCCAAACATTTAGAAAGCAGTTATACTCTGCACTTGCAAGTTGAATAACTTCCAATTTTAGCTACACTATTTTAATGAGGATGGAGTCTTGAGGGAAATTTGAGTAATATTTTTCAAACCGGGATTCACACACAAATCTGACAGACCTAATTGTTGACAATGCATGCAGCCATGTCACAACACTCCATTTCTGGTTTTTATGAATATAGAGCAGTTTATCTCTTTATATATATAATCAAATATCTAATTATTTAAAAAAACACAAAAGATATGCTATTTCAGCTGAAGAACATCATAAAAGGTGGGATCATAAAGTAGGAAGACATGGTTGTTAAAATTTTATTATAGGAGATAATTCAAACATAACAAATAGTATTCTTCATAGTTTAATCCTTGCTTTACACAACAATGTTCCCATCTTTTTTTCATCTGCTCAAAACATTGAGAAAATTTGTTTTTCGGAATGGCTCCTTAAACTTTCTTGAAATTTTCTATAAATGCACTTACATAATCAAAATATTTACCCATCAAAAAGATGTTATCTTGGAGAAAAGAAAAGATTCAGGGGGAGATGGTTAAGGGGAATAGTAATGATGAGGAATTTCGAAGTTTACGTTATTTGCCAAACATTGAGCAGCTGGAAGGGCCTTGTAAGGTCGATCATTATTGTGTAACAGAATACAACCTTTCCTTTCATAAATCTGGTTGTTATTGAGCCTAATCGATTTACGTAAACGACGAAGAATATTCGAATAGTCGTATTGTGTCATTTTTGAACCTTCAATAATTCAAAGCGAACAAGACTTCTAAAATCGAAAGGTGATTAACAAAATTCTGATCTTTGATTTTGTGGCTTTATTTTGGAGGGGGGGGGGGGGGACTTGGTTGTCCTCGTTCAACCCATCCACTTGAACGGCGTTTAGTATCCGGACCATACGCGCAAACCCATGTCTGATCACATTTTTATTTGTTTAGGCATATCTGAGTTGTTCTGGTAGCTTTCAGAAATTTTTCCACAAATATATTCTC
The DNA here is from genome assembly GCA_030710605.1 of Cordylochernes scorpioides. Taxonomy (NCBI): domain Eukaryota; kingdom Metazoa; phylum Arthropoda; class Arachnida; order Pseudoscorpiones; family Chernetidae; genus Cordylochernes; species Cordylochernes scorpioides. Next base: position 5,643,547 of record CP092877.1, on the reverse strand, counting down.
TCGTTTTTCTCCCTCGTGTACATTTCTAACGACTTAAGGACAAACCGAGCTGCTTCTCTAACCATTATCAAACGCGCGGGTCAAGGTGTCCTTAATTTAGCGCGTTGGCTGAGGCCTGGTGTGGCCATATAAGTATTAAATTATAACAGAGTATTTATTTTTATTATTATAGTATATATTCAACACCACTGGAACTTCACAACACGTTGTAGATAGGTGTAGGACAGAACAATTTTAGGCAAGAGCTACGGACACGACGACTATAAGGTCGGCAACACCTTAAAATATAAACATAGCAACTTTTTCAGGTAACTATTTCATTATTTACTTTTTTATTTACCTTTTCCTTATGTAAACCCTTCGTGGGTAACACATACAATACCAATAAAGAGTAAACCAAGGTCGATTATCTTGCAAAGCTGCAACCTGACGTAACAATATATATAATCTAAATTTTTTATTGAAAAGTTTAATACTCATGAGACACTCAAGAGATGTCTAGATTTCAAAAATGTTGGAGTTGATTAAACGATTATGGATCAAAGGAAAAACATACTGTGCTTCATTTTATACATATTTATTAATTCAATTTCTCTAAATAGTAGCTTTAAAAATAAATTAAGGTAGTATAAAATCTGTATATGAGTCGAAATATCATGAATATACCCAAGATATATGTATTTGCCTAAATTTTCTAAAATATTTAAAATTTAAATCCGAGCAGTGGAATTAGTAATGGAATCTTGATATTCATTGGGAGTAATTTGTTCGGAATTAATAAGAAAAGTTAGATTTGGAAGTTTTAATGAAATTTGTTCAACTCAGATCGTCTTCCCTTAATGCCGCCTGATGACAGCCAAACTTTGTCGCTTCTCTCTTCCATCATATATCATTCCACAGAAATTAGCATGGAGGTTCGATTATATTCTACTGTAGCGCACTGGCATCTTATAGAATAAATTATTTCAAACCTAATTTTGACCCGATACAATTGCATTTCTTTTTACCTAAAAATATATAATGAAAACTAGAAGGTCCACCGACACCTTCAAAAATAAAACGTATTTTGAAATATAATAAATTATTTGTTCTTGCGTGAAGGTACAGTGGCACCATGGCTACCTAATACATGTACTTGATACTTCTAGCCTATTTTAACAGACACCTTTTTCATCCTAAGATCCGCTTTAAATTGTTTCACTGTATTTCTGTCACCAATACATTATTTAATTAAAGCCACACATGGCGTGCGAATAGTTTGTTCCCTTCCATGTAGCACAGAGATATAACAGCAGACAATGTGTAGATTTATGTATATATTACAATTATTTTATTCGCGATCAAGCGTTGTGGCCCACTGTACCTATTACATCCCAAACACGATGCGACACCAGCCATCTCTGTCTTTAGCTCGATGCACCATCTCGTCAACCGTCAAGCCAGTAAGCTCCTTTAATTGGTCCACGAAGCGTGTCGGCGAGCGTCCAGATATGCGTCGTCCAGACGTCTTTCCGGTCAGTGTGGTGTACTCCATCCCCCTGCATCGCGCGATGTGACTGGAGAATCTCAAACAATTCCATTGTACACGCCGCAGAAGTTGGTAAGATTTATGTATACCATCCATAAATAGCTCGTAAAGTGTAAGCTTAATCTAATTCCAAATAGATCTCGAAGTAAAAGTTTATATAAAAAATACGGAAAATATTATCCGAATCATTTCGTTTTTGTATCAAAATAATATAGATATAAGGATTTATTTTTCTAAAAAATGACTAGTCAACCAATTCATTCCTAATGTTGAAAGTAAACACGATTTCCTACAGCGCTTAGGAGGCTTATAGGATGTCAACACGAGAGAGCAAGTGTTTTCCTTAAGATGGCGAGAAAGGAAAGAGTTGGTTCGCTGATGATAACAGTTTTAGACATAGCTTGCTTCCTTCTAGCAGCAGTGTCCGCTTTCACCCAGTGGAATCCGGCTCGTCCTTCCCAGCTTGACTAGTGTCGACCATAATACTCCGCCAAAACATTGCCAAGATAATCAACATCTATGTATATACTAGCCGAGTGACCCGGTCAACGCCCCAGGTTTACCCGAAATAGATAGTGGCTTAAATATTGCAATGGATATATTCTGATTTCTTAGAAGCAGCATTTCAAGTAAGGTTGAATAAAAATACTTTCTAAGATAAGTATATATGGTAATTTACACCAACAACCCTATATTGTATAATACTTGTAACAAGATTGTCATGTTGTATATAGAAACACATCTATAAATAATTATACGCATGATTGACATGTGTCATTGTATCACCATATGTAATGTACTTTGTACAAACCGAGGATGAATAAATAAAGTCTGTAATAGATTAAGAACTGAGCTGAAGCAAGAGATTGAGATAGAAGTCCAAAAACGTTTAAAATCGAGATAGAAGTCCAACAACCCTAAAGAGGATTTGTCAGGTCGTTGCCATCAGGTCATTGACAGAGTGTACAATATCGCTTCCGCACCACGCTCTTGTTGCCTCTGCATTCCTCTTTCGGCAAAGATATATAAGACCTTCGCCCTAGCCGAAAAGATAGTCACTTCACCATCAGTGTGAGCCTTCGTCGGTTGTACCCAGGACCACCTCATCGACCATGTAGAACAGTAAGAAATCTTTTATCTCCATCTTGCTCTTAGCTCGACTCCTATCTGTTCACGGAACTTTCCTACTACAACCGAGTCTCTTCGTTTTTTTTTGTGTGTGGACATTCCCAAGCTTTCCACTCTGCCTCGACCACCACTGCCTGTACTGTGTGAGAACTGTTAAAGGTCTCCAAGGTGCAGAGAGGTACTGGAAACTCTCCACGCCCTGACTGTCCCTCTCGGTTACTACAGGTTTGTCTCTCTCGGTTACCACAACATCAGCGAGAGACCCTCGGTTATCACATATATACACTCAGGCAGATACGCACACGGATAAATCCGGGCATTTCTATATAGTATATAGGGAGAGAGGTAATTCTGATTATAATCGGAAAAGTAATCAACAATTGAATTAAAAACGAAATATATCTACCATTAGAAATTAATAAAATTCAATAGTACAAACGCACTTATTTTTTTAAAAAGTAATTTGGTAATGATGAATATATTGAATAAAATTTAAGGCAAAAAATCTACGATTGAAAAATTGAATAAGTTAGAAGAATAAATATAACTAGGAATATTTGGAGGATAAATATTAGCGTGAACAATTATCAGAGAAGAGGCTGAATCAACGTTTAGTTGATTTCTATTCCTCTAGATGGCGCTCTACCATCTAAAAGTTCATGTGAACGTGGTCAGGATATACCTTTTCTGAATTCAATACCAACACCTGACCTTT
>CP092877.1:5537243-5640076 GCA_030710605.1 Cordylochernes scorpioides | reverse complement strand
TAAAAGCAAAGATTTACATCTAATTTACAAGCGGGTTGCCAACATCGGACAAGAAGTACAGTGAGTCCATAATCTCGTTCACAGCTGTTGGACCGTCTAGGTCCATCTAATCCCATTAATATTTTCCCAACTTTTTGCCCACATTAACAATTTTCTTAAACAACTCCGACCTTAATCTCTCTCTCTCCTCGTGTTAATCATCTCCAATTAATTAATCCAATTTGAATATTAATCGCAAGGAGTTAATCACTCCGCCAGACACGCAGCTTTTTATGAAGCGGATGGAGATAGTTCCTATACGCCGTTTTGATTTTTGTTGATATGTCATTAATGTAATTATTTAAATATTAGTTTTGCATGCACTAATATACATACAATCGATTCACAATTTGACACCCTAGTGAATTTAAAGTTAATGAATTTTACGACCAGATTTCTCTCAAATTCATGATCCTAAATAAATACCCTCTAATAGGAAAACTTCCTATCGCCTATAAACCAAATGCAAAATTTCGATCATCCAGAATAAAAATGATTGCATTCCGAGATTAAGATGTTTGTTCTCAAAAGGTGAAGCTTTATAAAGATGAAGCCTTTTCAATATCTCTATTTGACAATATTGTAACGTAGAGAATTAGGATAAACAAACTTCAGGATGATACGACAATTTATTTAATGTCAAACCAAATTAAAACTAATGGAATAGCAGAGATGCAAAGTGAAAATTTTACAGTGTATCAAAATACAGAATATCATAGTTAGAAATCTTTTCATAGAATAATAAATACTCTGCTACAATATGTAAATATATTAAGAAATAAGCATTTCCTGATCGTGTTAAACTAAAAGTTGCTGATGGCTTGCGTCATTTGTCAGATTAAATATATAAACTATTCGTTGAATTTTAATTATTCCAAAATTGGCATAAAAAAAAAACATTTGTTTTTTAATCAAGACAAGCTAACCACGTAGGCGTTTTGGGCTGTTGACCCACGCCAGTGTGGTGCAAGCTGTACTTCAAAGACCAAAAGAAGGGTCATTCAGGCATCCTGAAAAATCATGAAACAGGTAGTTGAAGCCAGAATTGTGTGCAACTTTTAGTTGAACGATTAGTAGATATATTTTTTCTTAATTTATTCACCTGATCCCAGTACAGTTTCACTTTTGTACTATTCATTCACATTGTTTGGCGTTCTCACGCAATTCTGACCTTAGCTACCCGTTTCATGATTTTTCAAAATAACTGAATGAACAGTTTTATTTTTTTGGTCGTTGAATTACAGCTTGCACCTCGCTGATGAGGGCCAACAGCCCGAAACACCTACGTGGTTATTTGTTCTTGATTAACCGAGAATGGGTATTTGGCCAATTCTGGAATAATTAAAAATCAACGAATAGTTGATATTCATTCCGACAAATGACGCAAGCAATCATCAACTTTTAGTTGCGCGATCAGGAGATGTCTTTTAAAAATGTATCCACCTGATCCCAGTACAATTTCACTTTTGTACAATATTTTAACATATATATAAATATGGGAATATAGGGAAAAAATAGTACAAAAGTGAAATTGTCTTCTCTTTTAGTACATTTATATATAATTCACCCTTTAATTCACAAGATTTCAATCGATAAAATGTAGAGACTAAAATACGAGATTTTAAAATTTAGACCGTATTTAAAACCTAAAAATATAGTCTTTTGACCTGGTCTTAAATGCGAATAAGCCGTATGTTTTTATCTCTCTATCATAACAGCATCTATAACATATATATAGGCGGTAGAAGGAAATTCCAACGTTCTGGGTCTATGGCAAATTCGATTAATTGGATTATTTTTAATTGAATGAGACCAAAGTGAAAATAAATATAGGTCAAGATAAATCAGAGACCGTATTTTTGTGAATTCAATAATTAAAAAAATGGAAGACTTGAGAAAAAGGAGACGTAAAGGAATTTTAGCTCTTCTATTTCCAAGCCTTATCCTTGAATATAAGGTATTATATTATCTATTATGAAATAAATAATATTTCAAATTGGAAATCGGCAATATATTCGTTAAAAAAAATTAGAAATAAAATCTATTTTGCTGACAAAGTTTACTTTGGTTCTTCATTACAACTAAGTTGTCATCCACTTAGCCAGCGAAGATCAATCTAGTTTATTTGGAATATTGGAGAGGTGTCGATGGGTTGATTACAGTTTTTAATCTAGAGGATGTGATGAATATCCGAATTATGCGGAGTTCTGGAGCGACGTGCTCCGGGATAATGCACGGCAAACATTCCGGTTAATTGATTGTGTGGGGACCGACCTTGTCGTGTGATCTTCATATAACAACAACCCGCATATATGAATACTTTCCTTCGAAGGTGGTCGTTTATCTAAGGCTGGATTTGCCAGGACAACTCCTTCAGTTTTTCCAAAGGTGATTGCTCATCAGTTCAAGCCGCTTATGAGACCTACACCACAGGTTTTATTTTACAAAAATATTCCAAAAGTTCGTAAACACTTGCAAAAAAATTGAAATACCAATATTATTCGCCGTTATGTATAATGTCTTTGTATTATGTATAAAGTAATTGTATTATTATGTATTCGCCGTAATAATATTATTCACTAAGTAATAAGAAAAACAACGTTTAAAAAAACACGAACTTTTGGAACAATCTTATATTTTCTCCCTATGACTATTTATATCTATATACATTTATAACTATTTATTCATATGTTTATCATTATATTAACTTATTTATTAATGTATTTAGCCTTATATAATCTTATATGGACATTGTAATAAATCAGTTTCGATCTCAATCTCTCTATCACTTTTTCTAAAAAAAAAAAAATTCTCAATGCACTGAAGGAAGAAATTTTCTTGGTTTAGAACAAAAGAAAGATAATGTTTCCCAGAGTCTCTACATTATGGATTTCATACAGTTTTTCTGTTGGAATTCTTAGTAGTGAATTTTGAAGAACCCTTAGACTTATTAATCTTTCCATTGATGCTAAAGGAATGAGAGAGGAGTGAAAATATATTCAAAATGTTTTATAGAATGAGACATAGTGGCGGACATAGCGATTCAGGAGAAAAATTAGGCCACTACAGAATCGAGAGGAATGATTAGGAAACTCTGTGATGCTTCCTAGAAAAAGAACCGTCATGGAATAAGGAGGCATTTAAATCGACGTCTAGACAGAGCAATGAACCCTGGATTACACAGAATGTGCCTATAGAGAGAAAGTTAGTCCCACCAGGAGGAAAGAAGGAGCTGTGTGCCAAATTGGCTGGGCTTTACGAGCCTGCTCTTTTAGCCATAATTTCCTTTTTACGTTACTGCTGATTAAAAGTTCCTGGTTCAATCTCCATAAAGATAATAATTTATTAACAAAGGCTGTCTGGCCATGAAATGTCCTGGACCATTGAGTTACGTTCTCTCTGCTCGTCTGGGGATCCCTGGGTTTACACGGGTTTATAAACGGATATATGTTTATTCCAAGCATTAACACTGATTAAAAACTTAAAATAGTGGAAAGTCTTTGATGTCGCCAGTTATCTTTTTTTTTTTGTAGTTTTTTTGAGTGAACAAAGACAATTTTATCATTGAATATTGAGAATACTTTTATTTCAGTAATTTGGAATACACACAGGTTTTGAGTAATGAAAAGGGCATTGTTGTTGATGACGCGCACTACTTATAAGAATACATATCAACAAAACACCGATTAATTTATGTTTACAAAAATATTAACACAGATTTTGTTCAATTTTCTAGAATAGCAAACCTACCATTTATATGTTTCTAGCCGCAGTATATGTACCTAAAGGAGCTGCCAAGGTGATATACAAGGTTGGATCAAGAAGTTCCCGAACTTTTTTTTTGTTAATTATTTATTCATAGTATAGTAATTTAAACATCAAATATTTCAAAATTTGAGCCTTGGTTATCTACATATTTTTTCCAGCGTGAAAAAAGTTGTTGAAATGCTAGTTCAAAGTCAATCAACACGTGGGCAGGTGAGACACTCTAGCTTTACAAAGTAAGAAGTGATCTGATGACATTTCCCTATTGTTTGTGGATTGCTTGTGGATTTTGTTATAAGTCAGTGGATCAACGTTCATAGTAAATCTTGATTAACGTGTTATATGTTGACAACTGGCTTCACGCGACCACCATCAGATGACAGGACAGACCATCAGGTCATTAGAACTACAGACCATTAGGACATTAATTCACAAGAGCGTCAGACCACCAGGCCATTAGAACTACAGACCATTAGGACATTAATTCACAAGAGCGTCAGACCACCAGACTATTAGAACTACAGACCATTAGGACATTAATTCACAAGAGCGTCAGACCACCAGACCATTAGAACTACAGACCATTAGGACATTAATTCACAAGAGCGTCAGACCACCAGACCATTAGAACTACAGACCATTAGGACATTAATTCACAAGAGCGTCAGACCACCAGACCATTAGAACTACAGACCATTAGGACATTAATTCACAAGAGCGTCAGACCACCAGACCATTAGAACTACAGACCATTAGGACATTAATTCACAAGAGCGTCAGACCACCAGACCATTAGAACTACAGACCATTAGGACATTAATTCACAAGAGCGTCAGACCACCAGACCATTAGAACTACAGACCATTTAGGACATTAATTCACAGGAGCGTCAGACCACCAGACCATTAGAACTACAGACCATTAGGACATTAATTTACAGGAGCGTCAGACCACCAGACCATTAGAACTACAGACCATTAGGACTGTTAAAACTATTTTACCGTTCTTTTACTTTGTACATAGAATGAAGGACTTAGGTGAAGGGAGACGAGCAAGAAATCTACATGGTCGGGGAAACTCCCAGCTGGAACCGACCGAGGGCAAAGGTCACCAGATGGCCCGGGGAGGCAAAAGTCAAGTGGACGTCTGGAATTTGTTTGGTTGTTCTGCAGGCCCGGGACAGCCCGCCATGTGGCGTCTTCTTTTTTTTCTCTCTTAGTTAGTGAGAAGCAGCGGACCAGGCGGAGCAGACACGTCTGAGAAGTATCCTACAAGCAGCGTCTTGTGGACGGAGAGACGTCCGAGAAGTATCCCACAAGCAGAGTCTCGTGGACGGAAAGGACGTCTTGGAGTATCCCACAAGCAGAGTCTCGTGGACGGAAAGGACGTCTTGGAGTATCCCACAAGCAGAGTCTCGTGGACGGAAAGGACGCTTTGGACATCGCACGAGCCGCGACAAAGTGGAACCAAGCTAAGCCAGCGACGGTGCTGCACCCGAGGTACTGTGTGAACACAACGCTGGACATTCCCCCTGACACTTATTTTTATCTCCCTTCCCTAAGACTATTTTAATTTTACTTTAATTTTTTTGCTTAACCTTTTTATCTTGTTTTTTATGCCTAATTCTTTACATATAAGTATATAATAGTTTTTAGCCCTTTTAATTTTTAAATAAAACCTTTTGTTATACTGTGTTTTAAGTGCATTTATTTCCCCTATTGTTTTTCCTTTCAATCGATCACCCTTTTTTGTTTTTTAAACGAACACGAACAAGGACATTAATTCACAAGAGCGTCAGACCACCAGACCATTAGAACTACAGACCATTAGGACATTAATTCACAAGAGCGTCAGACCACCAGACCATTAGGACATTAATTCACAAGACCACCAGACCCCCAGAACTTCATATCACAAGACATCATCAGACTGCCAGATCACCAGAACTTCAAACCACAAGGCCCCCAAACTGCCAGACCATATGAACACCAAAGGTCATCTGAAAACCATTAGAACATTAGACAACCATATCAATTAATGTTGTTGTTGTCGTGTCCAATGAAGAGCCTCAGATGTCTCCAGGCATCTCTATCACAGCAGTAGCAATGTCCACTATCTTGGGTGTGTAAAGCTGCTGCTCTGGGTCCATGTCAAGTTTCGGCAAGGCTGTGGCCAATGCTGGACATGAGAATATGTGGGTAGGTGTTAGTTCCACATCAGGACAGTTGTTGCGTGTTTTGTAGGTTCTTGTGCCATCTGGATGTATTGTCATGCCTTTATAGCGTTTCGTTTTGAGTCTTGTTATTGTTTTTGTAATTCTTCTCTCAGAGTTTATTTCGCATATTTGATGTTTCCTTTCCTTTTTTGCATTATCTTGTATTTTGACAAAGCATTTGTGTCAAATACTGACATTTGTAGATCAATTAATTTACACTCACACAGATTAAAGGTTATAGGTTATTTCAGAGTTTCAATAATGAAATTATTTCCCTGACCTGAATACGACGACATCGACCTAGCCACAAGACAGAGCTATAACATTATGGTGTCATTTTCAGATAGAAGAGTTTGACTGTGAATATTTTAATCAGTGATACAAATATATTTTAATTTTGAAGGCCCGGCGGGTTTTTCCTTTTTCACCAAACTGAATATATATTGTTCTTCAAATATATAGCATTTAATATAATTATTTTATCTCCTTCTCTTCAAATATTTTTTCTTTATTTTCAGTTTTTTCTAATAGGCATTTATTCGATTAATATTCTAGGTTGCTAGTTAAAAATTGAAGGATTTAGTTTTATTCACATTAATGAAAACAAGGAAGCTCTATGTATATTTCTTTATACTACAATGAGACAGTATTGAGAGAAACAAGTTTATTGGTGGTGTGAAACCTCCCAGTGGTTCAGTCGTTTAAAAACATTTGTTAATTTCTTTTGAATATTTCGACGCTCTTATTTTTTAAATGTGAAATGCGCTCTCTTCAGGACCTATTGTAATGAGTGAAATAAACAGTCACGAAAGCTTGTGTACTGAGTGGTGAGCCTTCTCAGTTGATTTCACCAGCTCCAGCCTGCTTAACCTCTGTATTGACCCCGGTTTGACTCATTTAGTGTGTAAAATTTAAAGGAATGCATGATTTAGTGAACCTATGTGCATGATGTACTGTAGAAGTATCAACCTATATTTTTATAAATTCACTGATTCATTCTACAGCAATTATTTCATAATAGGTTTTATTAGTTTGTTTAGAGAGAGTTAATTCACAAAAAAAAAATCAAATTGTACACATATAATAATTCAGGGCCACCAGAAATATATCAATATTTCAAAGAGCTTCAAAACAATATATAATAATAAAGAACTCTGGTAGTTTAGACTAGGGAAACCGCTTGGAAGTTAACCATTATTAAGCAAGGCCCTAACAAAAATAGTTTTTATTTGTTGAGAAAGCTAAAAACGCTAAATACCTTTTATTTCTATGTAAATATGGTGCGATATTTAATATTTTGAATTTATTCGAATGTATATAATATAATTCTGTACTCTGGTCTCAATTTTTAAACGATTTCAACATCTTTTTTAAGATAAGTAAATATCTCCATTGTTAAGACCTATGAAGTCATATTAGTGAACCATCTATTGGAGAAATCTATTTTTATTTAATTTTAGTAATATGTAGTCATGGCTGCCTCATTCAATCAGTACATCAGAGTCGGCTGCAATCAATGGCAACTTCACTAGTCCTCCTAGCAAGCCAAGGTCACCGAACAAGTCTACTAATACAAAGTAGAACTGCGACGTCGTCGTGATAGGTAAGGCTGAGTGTACAGGTATTGATCAAATCTTACAAAGCCTGTTCAAAAATAATGGCTAATAGAAAAGCTTCATCCGTAGATTTAACTAATTGTTGTTCAGGAGGAAGTGAAAAATATAATGAATATATCAACTTGGATTGAATTATAATACAGACTTTTCACACCAATAATCGCAAAGAGCATCTATTATTGATAATAATTTCATCCTTTTTTTAATAAATCATTGCAATATGAACAATCAAAGTTTCAATTAAAATGTATACAGAGGGATGTAATTGTAAGGAACGCTATGTTAATTATCGCAAATTAAAAGAGAAGCTATTTATTATTGATAACAATTTCTTCCTTTTTATGAATCATAGCAATATGAACAAAGTTTCATTTAAAATGTATACGGAGTGGTGTAATTGTACGGAACGCTATATTAACTTGAATCTTTGAAAAAAAAAGAATTAACATTAAAGAAGAGACCATACGTTTTGACTGAGCAATTTCTGTTCGAAAAATCATGTTTCAACCAATATATAGGCTTCTTTTATCTGAATATTCCTTTGTTTAAGTCGATCGGATGCAATTAAAAAAGGGAACAAATAGGAAACTAGTTCAAGAGGTGAGCAACTCTTGTTCGTTGCAAGAACAAGTGTTTTCCTCTGGTAGGTTCAAATACATTTAAGTGATAACATCATCAGGCCAACCAAGAATTCCAATAATTAAAAACATATGAATTTTAAGTATTATGAGTTAATTAATGTCTCCAAGCTGAACAAGGAAATATATGTCTCAGGTTGTCCACAAATAGAGTTCATTATTGCAGATACCAGAAGGGATTTCATGTAATACATATTTGTATGAATATTTTCTCTAGCTTTTTAAAAAATATATTTCCAACAAGTCCTTGAATTCTACGAACGCACCTTATATGTTATCATTAATATCTTATATTAACGATTAAATGAAATACTTGACCATAAATTGGAAGTTTTCAAACTTGGATTCTTCCAGTATGCTGATTCGAAGGTTGATTTAGAGCTATATTATTTTGAAGAAAATGACATGAATTTATCATACATATGAATATTGTTTTTGATTTTGACTTCCTACTTGAAATAATATCTTATTAATATATATAAAAATCTAATGTGAGTGGTCAGGATATGCATATTTTGTTCTTCTAATACAGTAGAACTTGGATAATTCGAACTTCTTTAATTCGAATATTTATCTTGGTCCCTAGAACCTTGGTCCCTTTATTCAAAACATCTTTAATTCGAATTTTTGGATAATTCGAATTTTTTTATGGTCCCTTGGGGTTCGAATTATCCAAGTTCGACTGTATATATATATACTTGTATATATACAAGGTATGATCGTAAAATTCGGGGAATTGGGTCATAAAATATTTATTAGATTAATATATACAGAAAATGGTTAATATTCCTCAAAATACTGTCCGAGAGAATCTATACAGCGTTTCATTCTTTTTTCCCAGTTCCAGAAGCACCTAGAAAATTCGTCAGAAATAATGCCACTCAAAACGCTCAGGGAATTTTCTTTTATGGCATTAACGGTATCAAATATATGTCCTTTTAGAACTGACTTCATTCTAGGAAAGAGAAAGAAGTAATTTGGTGCTGAATCAGGCGAATACGGGGGATGAAGCATTGTCAACATGCTATTTTTTGTCAAAAAAGTACCCACGGAAAAAGCTCTGTGTGTCCGGGGCGTTATCGTGATGAAGCATCCATTCGCCCGACATCCACTTTTCCGGTCGTTTCTTCCGTATTAATTCACGTAAACGGCGTAAAATCGCTATATACACATTTTTATTAATTGTTTGCCCTTGTGGGAGGAATTCATAATGCACAATGCCTTGGTGATCGAAAAAGGTCGATTGTCGTTTGGTCTCTGGGTCATAGCCATAGACCCAGGTTTCATCACCAGTAATCACCTCTGTAAGGAAGTTTGAATCTTAATGGATGTTCAATAGCCAATCTTCGCAGGCATTACCCTTCCTCCTTTTGTGCCTCGGACTGATTTTTGGAACAAATTCCGAAAACCTTATTTCAAGTCCAAGATTCTCGGTCAATATTTTTTTACACGTTCCATATGAAGCCCCTGTTTCTTCTACTGGTTCTCTGATCGTTGTTCTAGTGATTTCCCTTATTAAAACACCAATTTTTGGGTCAGTTCTTTATGATATTCCAAGGAGGTCTTCCCTGGCGTGCGTCATCTTGGGTTGGTTCTCTACCAGATTTGAAACGGGCAAACCACTTAAAGGTTTTTGATTGTGATAAGGCTGCCTCCCCGAACGCCAATTTCAACATTTGAAACGTTTCTGACGCCGTTTTGCCTAATTTTTGACAAAACTTTATGCATACCATTTGTTCACTTTTAAGATCCATTGCGAAAAACGCCGCGCCTTTGTTTCTTTCTCTAAAAATGCTTATAAAATTTTTATTATTTGAGATATCCAAAAGATATAAATATTTTCTAGTAGAGAGAGAACGAGGTCTCGTGATTATGATGATAATTTTTATTTTTCGAAACCTCTTTCAGAAATTTTATTTGACTAATTCCCCGAACTTTTTGATTATACCTTGTATATATAGGTGTGTGTGTGTGGTAACCGAAAGGGACAATCAGGGTGTGGAGAGTTTTCCAGTACCTCTCTGGATCTTGGATGACTTTTAACAGTTCTCACAGAGACGTGGTCAAGGCAGAATGAAAGATTTGGGAATTTCCTCACAAAATACGAAGGAACACAGTTGTACTAAGAAAGTTCCGTGAACTGATAGAGTCGAGCTAACAGCAAAGGATGGAGATTCAAGAAGAGTTTTTACTGGTCTACATGGTCGATGCGTGGATCTTGAAGACAACTGACGAGGGCTTCCGCGGAAGGTGAAGTGACTATACATTTCCGGCTTGGCGGAGGTTTATATATCGTTCCGATGAGGAAGTACTGGGCCTTCAGCGGATGGAATAAGGTCGTGGATCACGGAAGATATTTCATTGTACACTCTTAACGACCTCCTGGCAACTTCCTGACATCTTTAAGCCTCATTCTTAAACGTTGATGGACTTCTATATCTCAATCTTTGATATTTAGCTCAACTCTCATTTTATTACAGAATTATATTTTATTATCCTCAGTTTTTACAAAGTACATTACATATGGTGATACAATGACACATGTCAATAATGTGTATAATTATTTACAGAGGTGTTTCTATTATACAACACGACAATCTTGTTATATTATACACCAATATGAGGTTGTTGGTTCAAATTACCACATATATATATTATTATATGTATGTAGTAAACCCGATGTGGAATGTGCTGGGCAGTCGTGGTAGTGGGTGCGTGATGGGATTCCCGCACTGGGACAGCAAGAGACAGAGGCAGGTCTAGATGGTAACTCCAAGAAGGTAGAGGTAGACCACGGACGAAGACAGTCGGACCACGGGCGTCACGGATGCCCTACATCGCGGATAGGGGTGGGAAACCCGACCGTATGACGGCGTCGCTCTGAAAACCAACTAACTAACTACTCGTCCCATCTTGGGGGGCTTTTATATTGGACGCTCGCAGTTGGCGGCGAGTTCTGATTGGCTCCCGTAATCACGCCACCTGTCAGGCGCGGGGTTATTTATTATGTCTGGCCACCTGTTCGGCCACCTGCTGACGGGGGAATGAACTCATTATCATAAACACCTGTTCGTCTGGTCCATGGCGTCGTCTGGACTACCTTTTACCTCTTTGTTTTATTTGTAATTTCTATTGTTATACAAGGTCGATACATATTATATATATATAAAATAAAAGGATTTAAAGCGCGAATGTTTCTTTTATACATAATACGAACTTCTACTGTCCTTACTGCGATGAAAAAATTTGGCGAATTTGGCGAAACCGCTGGGAGGGTTCACCACTGATGAGCCACGCCCTCCCAATATATTTTTTCATCGCAGTAAGGACAGTAGAAGTTCGTATTATGTATAAAAGAAACATTCGCGCTTTAAATCCTTTTATTTTATATGTATAGATGGCGCGTTATTGCTTTGTATTAACATATTTTATATAGATATGGGGTTATGATAAATATTATAAGAAGATTGTGACCTATTTAGCTCAAAATATACTACAGAATGTGTCCCCGGTGATGAAGGTTTGGTTGGGGGAATGACATGTAATGAATGATGACCTAACAAACCTATTATAAAATAATAAAAGAAATAATTTGTATACAAATTAGTTAAAATTATTATAAAGTTACAAGTTAAACAGAGAAAGATGTTGTAATGGTGGTGTATCAATGAAATAAAATTTAAGGTTATAAAAATAAAAACGCACAAAATGAATGATAGCAGATTAAGAGGAAGTATATAATACAAAATGGTAAATATGGTAAAATGAATCGTACAAGGAAAATAATATCTTATTGCATAAAAGATGAGAGGAAAAAAAATGAAGTTAGTTTATTAACGGAACATATAATGTGACGCTAAGGTTGAAAAGGGGAAAGGGGGTATCTGAGCATGTTTCTGCAAAGTGTATCCCAAACATTCTGCAATGCAATGCGAACTTGTTTAAGTGAGGCATTGTTTTCATTAACAGAAGGCCTAAGATATTCCGTCTGCATCATTAGCTCAGACAGCGAAAAGAGGTGGGAAGATTGATGGAGGTAAAAGGGGGATGTAGAGGTAAGAGGGATCCCTGTTGTCCATAATGATTGTGCCGGGTTGAGTTGTGAAAAAAAAGTGAAAAGTTGAAAAATGGTGAATTGATATGATGAGTCGGGCGATGAGAAAAAAAAAATAAAAAGATCGCGCTGGATATCCTGAACTCATTATTGGGAATGGTATAACGAGGAAGGATTGTTCCAGACGGATTAATCAATGAAAAAAAACAAAAATGTTCGGCGAACTGGAATCCCTTGGAAAGTTGGAGGTTTGAAGGATGCGGAAAAGGAGAGGTGGGTGTAAGAGAATTATTGCTGTCAATTTTGATTGTGTCCGGCTTGTGTGGTGAAAAGAAAAAGTTGAAAAATGAAAAAAAATGATGAGCCGGACGATGAGAGAAAAAAAAAACCTAACTGGGTCTCCTGAGCTCACTGTTGGGAAATGTACAGCGAGGAAGGGTCTTCTAGTTAGTTTAATCAATAAAAAAAAAAGAAAATGGCTGACGAACAATAATCTCTTGATGGGTGTAAAAAGTTGGGAGGAAAGGTTCATGGGATAGAGTTAGAGGTTGTAAGGGAAGCGTCAAAAATAACATTTTGAAAATCTACAAAGAAAAATAAAATGATAAATGTTTTATCCGTTTAAGAAATATTATAAATATTGTTAGGTGTAGGTTTTTTAAAATGGTGCCTAAAATAATTGAAGTTGTAAAATGCTAAGTCTAAACATGATGAGAAAAAGAGAAAGAGAAAAAAATATATTAAAGGTAATAATATATAAAGGGTTGATTGGTAGTTGAAGGCATTAATAAACAAAATGATATTATCGATTAATAGTGAAATGTTTTATCTACATCTGTAAGTTAAAAAACAAAGTCCAACACCACAAAACTAGGTAAACTGTAAGTCTATTTACAATAAATGAGAGAAAAGCTAGCAAACCTATTAAATGGTAAATAATTTGGGGCACAAATTAGTTATTAGAATAAAAATAAAGATAAAGGGGAGTAGTGGTGGCACACTGATATAATATTATAAAACTACAAAAATATATAAGAGGAGTACATAGGAAGGATAAATTTAAAGTAAACACACACAATAGCGAAAGTAAATTTTTGGGAAAGTTGGTATACTAGTTACAGTTTTTTGTTACTTAAGGTGCCTTGAATATTTACAACATAGTTTCGGGGATGTAATACAGGAAGGAGGAGAAGTAGAGATAATAAAAGTAAAATAAAATATAAAAGAAAATTGACTTAAGCAAAAGGTTGCGATAGGTAGTGACGCAGTGAGGAATAAAGGAAGAAGGTCTGAATTGGTTTCTGCAAAGGACATCTCAGGAGTCCTGCCCTGCAATACGAGCTTAGAAGCGAAGTATTGTTTTCAGGGTTCAGCAATCTCAAGATACTCTGTAAATAGCATTAGATCAGACGGGCAAAAAGCGTGAAGATCGAAGGAGAGGTAGGTAATGGGAGAATATGGGAAAGAAATTTTTCTGAGAGAGGTTAAAAAGAGATGGTGGCTCAAGAGCTGCGTTGCTGTCGGTGATTGAGCTCGACCAGATGAAAAATAAAATTAAACGAAAAATGAGTGGGCGCATCGTACGGTGATGGCCTGGGTAGAGCATTAGAGAAAAAAAATCTCGCTGGTTACCCAAGCTCTCCGTGTGGAGTTAACATGGGGAGGAAGAGTGTACCAGGTCGATGGATCATTAAAATTTTAAAAATGTTGACGAGCAGGAGTCTCAGGAACCGTTGAAGAGGTTAGAGGATGGAGGTAGATTGTGAAAACAGGGCTCGACTGTTGCCATTGATTGATTGAACCCGGGTTTGAGGAAAAAAGAATGAAATAAAGAATGCTGGGACGGCGACCTGGGAGTAAATAAAAAAAAAGTCGGCAAACAGGAACTCTGCGATGGACGAGGGGTGGTTAGAACGAAGGCATAGCAGGCCAATGGAAAATGATCAAGAGACGAGAGAAGCATGGAAGGCCTATAATTGAATGATTGACAGGTAAGAGTGTTGAAGTAGGAAGGGTTATCTGCTAATGGTGAGTACAAGGTCATTCCACCCCTTTAGAAGTAGGGAGGGAAAAGAGGAAGTATAAGAAAAAACAATTAGGGGAGAGTTCAGTGTGTCCTTGATTTGTTTGTCGTTGGGATGAAGACTGGAATTAATTGTTCTTTAATGTAGGCCAAGATGACGTATTATATGGTGTCATGTACAGGATCGATTTTTAGAGATGGTGGGGACCTAATTTTTAAACGGGGTTGACAAATTTATAAACTATCCTATAACATTATAAAAATAAGATTTGCTATAAAAGGAATTAATTAACAATTTAACACAGGCAGGAATGAAATACAATGGGGTATGGAAATTTTATGGTATGAGATTAAGTTTTCGCATATTACATTTATAGTTGTATTTGTAATTGTGGGAAAAATGGGAGGCACATTTTGAAATGAGATAATTTAAAATTGATATTTATAAAAATACAAATCTAGGACCAGTTATTTAAAACTTTTAAATATTGAGAAATATCAATTTGAATAGTAATAGGTTAAGTAAAATAAAGAGCGTAATAAATTTAATTATTAATACTATGGCCATAAATAAGGTATTAAAAAAAACACACAAATAAGTTTAGAAAATATGATTCGAGTAATTAAAATATAATATGATTTTTTATGTGAAATTGAAAGTTGCATATTTGGATAATGCCATTTTAGGTGAATTTAAGAAAGGCATGTAAGATTAGTAAATTGTCAAAAATGCGTGATTGAATATTTTTAATAATAAAATTGAAAATGATGAATTAACATTTATAATTTGATTAAAATAAAGTGATAAATGAGAGTATGAAAGTTTTAAAAATTGAATAAAAATGATATAAAAAAGGTTATAATTGATTTTAAAATGCTTAAAGTGAAAATATAAAATTTATGGGGAAAATGTCAGAAACAAAGTTTAAAGTACCTTGAAATGGCTGATGCTGGTTGGAGTTGATCTCTGGAGATGGCTGTATGGAAGAAGGCTGCTTGTTGTGTGGGATCCGTCGCAAGAGGAGATGAGGGTTTCCTCCGCACGAGGCACGGCTTGTCCCCGAATGGCGTCTATTAGGCGGCCTACTAGGTCTTCGTAGTGGGGCTGCATGTTGGTGAGGGCATCCGCGACGTACTCGACTTCGACCTCCGTCATCCTCTGCATGTTGCTGTCCTCAGTCATCCTGTTGACTTTAACGGGTTCTGTAGTAAACCCGATGTGGAATGTGCTGGGCAGTCGTGGTAGTGGGTGCGTGATGGGATTCCCGCACTGGGACAGCAAGAGACAGAGGCAGGTCTAGATGGTAACTCCAAGAAGGTAGAGGTAGACCACGGACGAAGACAGTCGGACCACGGGCGTCACGGATGCCCTACATCGCGGATAGGGGTGAGAAACCCGACCGTATGACGGTGTCGCTCTGAAAACCAACTAACTAACTACTCGTCCCATCTTGGGGGGCTTTTATATTGGACGCTCGCAGATGGCGGCGAATTCTGATTGGCTCCCGTAATCACGCCACCTGTCAGGCGCCGGGTTATTTATTATGTCTGGCCACCTGTTCGGCCACCTGCTGACGGGGGAATGAACTCATTATCATAAACACCTGTTCGTCTGGTCCATGGCGTCGTCTGGACTACCTTTTACCTCTTTGTTTTATTTGTCATTTCTATTGTTATACAAGGTCGATACATATTTTATATAGATATGGGGCTATGATAAATATTATAAGAAGATTGTGACCTATTTAGCTCAAAATATACTACATGTATGTGTGTGTGTATTTTTTCCTAGCAGGAACTCGAAAATACCCTTTTCAGGTGTCTTATTTATTTGTAAATTGGAGTGAATTACCTGAGTTTAAAAAACAGATGTCCATATTTGCCTAACTTCCATCGTTGTGCGGCACCTTATTTATATTTTAGTTCGAATAATTAATCCGCACACATATTCACAATAGGCAGGTTGTTACAATGAAGAGATGGGGAGGTTGCTCAATTAATTAAAATGGAATTTGATAGAAATTATAAATATCAAATGCTCAAATTGTTTTGTTTCTAATTATTCCAATTAGGTTTCTCTCTAGCTATAATAATTAGTTTAGTCTGTGGCTGCTGGGAATTGCTTGGGCATAACGCCGTGGAATACCCGGGTATTCTGTCTGGTTGTTGGATGCAGCTCCGTGGAATACCCGGGTATTCTGCCTGGTTGAATGTGTGTAGTACATGGAATATACGGGAATACTGTCTGATTGATTGGGTGTATCGGGGAGGAATACCCGGGTATTCTGTCTGGTTGTTGGATGCAGCTCCGTGGAATACCCGGGTATTCTGGCTGGTTGTTGGATGCACCTCCGTGGAATACTCGGGTATTCTGTCTGGTTGTTAGATGCAGCTCCGTGGAATACCCGGGTATTCTGTCTGGTTGTTGGATGCACCTCCGTGGAATACTCGGGTATTCTGTCTGGTTGTTGGATGCACCTCCGTGGAATACTCGGGTATTCTGTCTGGTTGTTGGATGCAGCTCCGTGGAATACCCGGGTATTCTGTCTGGTTGTTGGATGCACCTCCGTGGAATACTCGGGTATTCTGTCTGGTTTTTGGATGCAGTTCCGTGGAATACCCGGGTATTCTGTCTAGTTAAATGTATGTAGTACATGGTATATACGGGAATACTGTCTGATTGATTGGGTGTATCGAGGAGGAATACCCGGGTATTATGTCAGGTTTGTTGGTTACAGCGGCGTGGAATAACCGAGTTTTCTACCCGGTTGGTTAGAAATGTAATATTCGAGTAATCTCTCTGGTTGATTGGGGTGTATCTAGGTGGAATACCCGAGTATTCCCTAAATGTATTGGTTTTATGTAGTTTTAAAAGGAAAAGTGCCATTTTTGGTACATGAATAACATATTTCCGCAAATTTTAGTAATAAGTAAACGAACACGTAATGTTGTTTTAGAAAGATATTCGTGTACCTAGATGAGCATCTCCCCCTTCAATTAGACATCAGAACGATGCGTTTCGTTCATCACCCAAGTAAATGTATGCAACTTTATAAAACATAATTCATGGTGTATATATTTCCTTCTTTTTAACTGCAGTTATCAATATTTACGCATTCACACACTGTCTCATAGCATAAAGATTCTGGCTATCTTTATTTGAAAATAAACGGTTTTCCAGACTGAAGGACAAATTGCCCTAATAAATTTAGAAAATGGATAGTGTATACAATTTTGAAAATACACCGAATTGGATACGGTAACACAGGGCGAACACATGTTTCTCTATCTCACCTTTAAAACATTGTCATGATGGTTTTATTCGTTTGTATTCAGCTGTGAATAAATATTCCTCATAGAAATACAATCTATACAAATTATAGACGAATGATCGGGCTTCGCCCGAGAATTCCCCCGAGTGCAAATTCCTTCATACTGAAAGTACATCAATAATAAATAGTAGATGTGCCATAGAATAGCAATACAGAAGTAACACATAAACCACAGGTAAAAAGTGTGTGTGATGGCAAAAATTGTATTATATTAGTGTTTAGGTATTTGATATAATTATTTTTTGCAATCTATTTAGTTGTTTCAAAATCAATATAGTTTAAATAGATGGCAGCTTTTTCACCCAAACCCCGAGGTACCCGCCCCAGCGCATCAACCCTTGAAATTGCCTGAGTTGAATGAGTGACTGCGATGCCCATCTTCTCAGTAAGAATAAGAAAAAATAGATTTAGAAAAAAATAATCCAAAATACTGGCATTTAAATATTTTTCTGTAAAAAATAAAAGAGCACATGAAAATTACCGCGAAAAACTCGCGACTGCTTTTTAAACGATATTTTAAAAAAGATATAAAAAAAATGAAGGCCAGAACAAAAATTAATAAAAATACCAAAGCCATTTTTATATACATTAACGCTAATTTTGTAAAGTTTTTTTTTTAAATTGCATTGTGTGCACTTACCGTAACTTATTTAGTAATAAAAATTTCTCTCTCAATACTTTTGTAAAAAAAGTAACACTCGTATAAAAAGATATTTAAGAAAATGTACGCCAGCAATTTGAAAAAAAAAAAGCAGAACATTCATTGGTCGCTTAATTGGCCTGGTGTTGTTACTTCGCCTCGTATTTACTCCGTGTAAAAAAAAAAAAGATTTCTTTAAATGAAAAAAATAAATAGCCAAAAATACTATCAAAATGTAGCCGAAAATTTTCTTCAGGTTTATAAAAAGCGACATGCAAAATTTGGTACCAATTGGTTCAGTAGTTTTTGAGTTTATCGCGAAACAGACAAGAGACATTAACTTATATATAAGAAGATAAGCACTAATGCTCAAATATTAAACACTAATATGGAAAATATGAATTTATGCATCACTTTTTAAATAAAGGTTAGGAATATTATTCTAAAAATCGAGTAATACTACGAGTATCAAAAATGTTTCTCAAAGTCTAAATGTTTAGGCTGAAGATGAAATCCTGAAGATAAAATTGTCTATCTTCTTCAAACCCCATATAACATACCCCTCTATTGTTAACCCTAATGCCAGTTCCTCGCTCAATAAAAAAAGATTAGATCATATAAGCAGAATAGACAAAGTTGTAGCTAATGAGAAAGATCTCCACAGTGAGGTAAGCTTTCTAGACAATATAGATATTCTCTCATCTACAAATTTAGCTAAATATAGGGATATATCTTTTGTGGAATTAAAATGTAATACTTCGCGTTATTGATTAAAATGTTGACATCTTTGAAACATTTATAGCATCTTCAACTGGATAACGTCAGAAATTTATATCTTCAAATATTTATTAAGCCATATAGAGAGAAACATATCCGTGAATAATAATAATATAAATTATGAAAGCTATATATATGAGAGAGCGAGCTGGTGGAATTTACATCCGCTAGATGCCTAGGTGTGGCGATCAATGCATTATATCACACAGGCACCATAAGAAAATATTAAGAAGAGCGTGCGCTGAACTTATCTAGTTTTGAAGATATGTAACCCATTTACATATTTATAATATTCTAAAATCATCAGAATTATTTATAATATTAAAATATACAAGTATCAGAGTCATCAATCAATTCTGTCTTCGTTTGCTTTTGTGAATGGAATAAATACCCAAATATGGCCATTTCTTATAAGCATCGGTGGTTCAGTGGTAGAATGCTCGCCTGCCACGCGGGCGGCCCGGGTTCGATTCCCGGCCGATGCATTTTTTTTTTTTTACAATTTTTAAAACTCATTTATATTATATTACTAGGGTAAAACCCGGGCGAAGCCGGGTACATCCGCTAGTATATATACATTTATATATATAGATTAAACTGGCAAAACCGCTGGGAGGGTTCACCACTGATGAGCCAGGCCCTCCCTTTAATTTTTCCATCGCAGTAAGGACAGTAGAAATTGTTTTATTTTAAAAAGAATATTACGTCTCTAAAATAGTTTTATAATATATACATTTACAAGCTGAAATATTTTCTCTCTATGATCGACCTGCCGGGCTTTTAGAAATACCAATGCGATATAAATCTATTGATTATTTTTTTATTTGCATCAAGAAGGAAGTGAAAATATCAATAATTAACTGGTCCACATTTGTGAAACTGTGTTCAGTATTAGGAGCTAACACGCCTTGTTTCGTATTAGCTGTAATTTATTTTATTTAAAGGATAAAATGCGCTATGTGCGTCATATTCAAATATTTGTCACCTAAGCCAGCTGATCTGTATGGTAACCCATACCTCAGTAGTTACACGTAACACTATGTTACCCTCCAAAATTTGAAAGAATTATAAGTTATTTATTTTTATATAAGACAATTTCCTACTGAGTTGAAAACCCATTGGTAGGGACGAGCTCGTCTGCTGTCAATACTCTCAGAGATTTTGTTAATTTTGAAGTGACACCGCTGTAAGTGTTTACAATACACAGTTCGATCCAAATTTTATAGTCACTCAATCTGTCAAATCACACGAAAAATTCCAAAATACTTACAAAAAAAAGATGTCTATCAGAAATACTAAATTGTCCCTGCGGAGAAACTGAACAAACTGCTCTTCACCTTATCTACGACTGTCCGAATAAAACAGAAGTGATACATCGATTGTTCCCTGATCTAAATGATTTAACTCTTTTACATCTGACACTTTGTCTATATAAATTTTATTAACCCTGTCGATTAATACATGTAAATTTTTGAATATTCAATTCTAAGTTCTAATTTTTGTTTGTTTGTTTGTTTCCTCTGTAATAGGCGCAAATATTTCAATATCACGCCTGGTTGATTAATAAATATAAAAATGATGAGCCAAGTCCTCCCAAAATTGCACATTCTCGTCACTCTATATTGTTTCTATTCTTCTCTACAAACCACACGTTGATATTCAACATCTGTCTAGTAAATTAAACGAATGAATCAGCAATGTTGTGTGACCCTCCCAATAGTTTACTAATGATGGAAATCTGTAGTTATTAAAAATGAAATTATTGCGAAAAAAAGGTTTATATTTTCCAGATCCAGAAACATTAAACATGCTATTTTCTCAGAGAAAGACATTTTGTAATAATATCAATCATTATTGTTTTCGAAAGGCTACGATTACAGCGTCGAATGCGTCACGCTTTTTCTTTGAAGTTTTATAATTTTATAATTATTTTTATACACCGTGCGCGCGTATTACGAACATATTTTATTTCCATTCAAACTTATCTATCTCCTGAATATACTTAGAATCAAATATACATTACATGTGTGAATTAGAATATATTAGAAAGAGAACTGAAACGTACATCGAAGCAAGATAGATCTGGACTAGCACACACTGGATGACTTTTACACCGTCACCTCAATACAAACAACTGGTATTCTATATACAGTTACGAGCGTCATTCTTCATCAGTCATCTCTGTCACCGTTTGCTTTTTTTTTGGAATGGCGCCCTCCTATTGGTTGGCTACGATCACGCCACCTTTGCCCCCCCCCCCCCCCCATCATGCCCCCCCCACTCGCTTTTTCGTTTTTGTAACCATTGTGTTGGAGCGGGTCGCTCCTTAAATAAATGCATATATTAGTTAATAACCAAATGGAATCCTCTCTTTCCTTTTCCCAGTAAGAGACGCCTACGGAAGCCAACAGTACATAATAGACAGATAAAGCACATAGGCTATAGTTATTAACTAACATATGCATTTATATAAGGCGCCAATTTATAATTGTAACAAATAGTATTTGAATCAAAACATTCAATCGGGTAAAACACGGGCGTTGCCCGGGTCATTGGCTAGTATATAATAAACACGTTGTTATTGTTTTCTAGAAAACCAACTACTGTAGGGCACCCATAACAATTTTATAGAACTCGACAGTAAAACAAAGTTATAATAATTTGAATTATTTCACGCCAAGTTTTTTTTTAACAAATAAAAAAAAAATTCTGCTGTCCATTCTGTGATGAAAGGTACCAAGATATGATAAATGTAAAAAAGAAATTCACGCTGAATATATGATTGATTGAAACCAAGTTCTATTGATTGATAGGGATATGTATATAGGTTACTTGCTAGACACCTAATGTACATATATTAAAGCAAAAATTAAAAGGTGACCAATTCTAATAATACGATTTCAAGTATATATAAATACTATAAGAAATTTTAACTATTTTTTACGCGTATGATTCTTTTTAAAATAAATCAATTTTCTACTGCCGTTACTGCAATGATAAAAATAATGGAAGGGCCTGGCTCATCAGTGGTGAACCCTCCCAGCGGTTTAGACAGTTTTATCTACCATACCGCTGTAATATTGCATTTTTCGGTTTTCTTTTTATGCTGATACTGAAGTTAGACTCTTGGTCTTTTTATTCACCACTGATGAGCCTTCCGTTATTTGTCATTGTAGTAAGGGAAGTAGAAAATTGATTTATTTAAAAGAATCATACGGGTCAATAATAGTTCAAGTTTCTTCTAACAGATGGCGCGATAATGCATCATGTTGATAAATATGAATATAAAATGAAAGGATTTAAAAGCACGAATGTTTCTTTTATACATAAAACGAACTTCTACAGTCCTTACTGCGATGAAAAATATATTGGGAGGGCTTGTCTCATCAGTGGTGAACCCTCCCAGCGGTTTCGCCAATTTAATCCACCAGACCGCTTCTAAGAGCTCTAATACTGTAATGGACGATTCTGCTTATATACGCAGCACTGAAGGATGGAATCTCAGAAATGGTTTTCAAGAAAACTATGGATATAAGCTTATAGGACAGTAGAATTACATTCAAATATTTGCATCGAGCAATGCTCTTCCGCAAACAATAAAGACAAGGCCAGTTAGACATAAATCAACATAAAGCAACAACGCACCATCTATACATATAAAATGAAAGGATTTAAAATCACGAATGTTTCTTTTATGTATAGATGACGCGTTGTTGCTTTGTGTTGATAAATATGAATGCTGTATATATTCAAGTGATGATAGGGTATAATTGGCTCGGTATAAAACCAATATTCTGACTACGTAGCTTTATTCAATGAACCTATTCCCGAAAATCTGATTTAATTTGATGCCCTCAACTGAGCGCTGTATGGAATATGACCAAATAATGTATATAAACAATGATAAAAAATATAATCAGGTCGCGATACATTTGCGAAGGGCGTTCGAACATTTTATCTGAAGAACGCAATAAATGAAAAAAAAACATCAACAAGTCCACACTTCCTTTCTCATCTCCAAAGTAACAAACAAACCGCTGGTGAAAAAAAAACGAGGGTCATTAAACGATTTTTTCTCGGCGCAGATAGAAGTGGTGTTAGTTTATGTTACTGTAATGTCCACCCAGATAACGCTATAAAAGTTTATCGCAGAAATAAAAGAAATATTTTTCTTAGCCAAAAAGACGCAACAAGCACATCGTTTTCTTTTATTTGTTATATTATAGAAAATTATTCCGAAATTATTATAAATATTTATTTTACAGTTATATCGATGGATTGAAAACAGGAGTTTGTGAAATCAATGAAAACGTATGGATCTATACTGACAAATACTTACTTTCTGTCTGACGAACAAACTGAGATCGGGAGATTGGATCATAACTTGGCATTATATGTCTGATATTTGGTCAAACAGAGTAAATTTACGCTGTTAAGGAGTTTTCCAGTTGACATTATATCACTATATCAAACAGTTTGAAAAGAGAGATAGATAAGACAATATTTAAGTTCATTATTTATTACTACAACTTTATTTTTGAAAGGAAATATTACATAAAGATAAATTCTAAGAGCCAAATTCCTGTCAAATATTGTTTCTTTGTTTAAGAATTTTCGGAAATAAATTTTCAGGAAAATCATATAGCGCGCACGAACAAAAAAAAAAAAAAAACGAGAACACACTTATTGCAAGTACAAGGTTTTCCCAAAATATTAATTTAAGACATTTATTTAAAATAATAATATTCACCGTTATGTATAGTGTCTTTGTATTATGTATAAAGTAATTGTATTATGTATTATTATGTATTCGCCATAATAATGTTAATCGCTTAGTGAAAAGAAAAGCAACGTTTTAAGAAAAACACGAACTTTTTGGACAATCTTATAACACTAACTTCTAGGTCTTGTTGCGAACAGGTTTATTGTATCACTTATTATATTGCTACGTAGAAAAATAAATGGCGCATTCCAGAATAGAATGTTTTAGAACGTTCAAGAAAAATGTAGAAAAATCGGAGAACAACTGATTGGCCAATCTAAAGCGATTGCGCAAGGCTCAGAGCTGGCGGCTTTCTGATTGGCTGACCAACCATTCCCGTTCTGGAAATATCTACTCCAGGATATATAGGGATGAGGAACTCATGCAAGCAAGTAGAAGAACGAAGCTACCTGGTGAACTCCAAGCAAAGCAAGCTGCTGTCTCAAAGGTCGGACTGCTGCTTACCGCCGATGCCGGTGTACTTCTTTGAAGATTATAGAAGGTTCTACGAACTTCTGTCTCCTTTTCTGCTCCTGATTTCCCTGACCGTGCTGCAGTTGGTGAGTTTGTAACTGCTGTTTTATTTATTGTTGTTTTTTTTTTTTGCACTCTTCAGTGATTATTTTATAGATTGGGCTTAAATAAAGTCCTAAAGATCCTTTGTACCCACGGAAGTAATTCTTTGTCAACCAACAACGCAACAATATATTGCGAGGGATACGCAGTTTATTTTTGATGCACGCTATGTAACTCTCTACATGCCAGGCTTCTTCAAACAAGAAGAGCAAGAATTCGTCAAAACGTTATTCCGAAGAATTGGACAGAAGTACATAATAAGTGGTGATAGTTGTTCATGAAATAATTAAAAACGATGACAAATTTGAACTCCGAACAAGGTAAAATATAGTGAAAACGGGATATAAGTGGAACTATTTATTGAGGTTCCAAACATTGTAAATCTCTTTTCAGTCTTTTTTTTTTCCGGTTGGAAGCTGTGGTGTTGATACTCTCACGTTTAGAAAATTTATAATTGTTTGAAATATTTGAAAGGAAATCGAAAATTTTAAAACTAACATATTTATATTTTGCCTTTAAAATCACTTCAAAACTATAGTAAATAAATATTATATCATTTTCAAAATTATTACAATTTTTCCTCTAAACGTTGTAAATTATATTCTATTTATATCTTATTTTTCACAACATCGAAATATTAACATAAAAGGAAAATTTAGATATTTATAATAGAAATCTTGACTCCTGTTTTTTTTCCCCTTTTTTTTACCGAGGTGCTCCTGGCCCTCGCAGATATGGTTCCTTTATAAAGGCCCTGCAGCTCTCCAGCAGTCCTTCTGCTGTATCTGCTGTCAGGGCTCCTGTCATCTTGGCAGGTCGTTCTTCTGGATATTTTCTATGGTCATCGTAGCCCGGTGATCCATGTTTATCTTCGGTGCTCCATGTTCACCTTCCTCGTCTTCACATACCAGTTCTTTATATACTATGGACGTTCCAAAGGCAATGCCTGTTTGCCCATAACTCAAATAATATTTGACCTTTTTATTTTAATTTTAATACAATACAATTTTAATACAACTTGTATGTTGTTGAGTAAAGCCTTATCTGATAATTAACCATCAGATACCTGAGTAAAATTATGGAATCAAGATAAAAACAAAGAGCCATTTTTGAATTTTTGGAAATAGAGGGATTTTTAGCTTCAGAAATTCGTCAGAGATTGAAAAATGCATACAAAAAAATCCACATTATTGTAAGCAATGTAATAAGATGGATGAATATATTTCGAAGTGGTGAGACTTCTTTGGATGACAAACTAGGAGGTGGGAGGCCAACAGCAACCAACCCTGAAAATGGAGACAAGGTTGATGACCTTTTCCGTCATGATCGAAGAATAACTATCAGGGAGTTGTGTAATATACTAAATGTTGGATCTAATATAATCGAAACAATGATTGATGATTTTGTTATAGAAATACCTTTTTAAAATGGGTTCCTAGGAAACTAACCTCTGATCATCGTGATCAACGGGTTCAACTATGCCAAGAGCTACTGGATCTCTATGAGACCCAAAAGGATACTTTTGTTTCAAATATAGTGGCTATACCTGGGCATACATTCAAGACCCAGAAACTAAACCAACTAAGTCATTAGAATGGTATTATCCCAGCTCACCTAATTGTAAGTGCATTGGTCATCCAAAAAGGTGATGGCCACTGTCTTTTAGGATATGCGAAGTGTAATAGTGAGTGAATTTCTAGAAGAAGGTAACACTGTGAACAGTTCTCGCTAAGTTCTAACATTAAGAAAGCTTAGGGAAGTTATTCGAAACAAAAACTAGAGATTCCTCTTAAATCCGTAAAGTTACACTATGACAATGCACGGTCGCACACCCCCTTTCAAACTTCAGAAGCTATTGGACAAATGGTCTGGTCACTGGTTCCACAACCCCCATACAGCCTTGAATTGGAAGCTTGTGACTTCTATTTAATCTCCGCATCGAAAAGGAGTTTGAAGAGACAAAGATTTGAAGACCTTAAGGAAGTAAAACGGCCCATAAAGACATGTTTGACAAAACAACACCCAGCATATTTCCAGAGCGGATTTATAGCGTGAATTCAAAGCTGGAGGAAATGTATAGACTCCTCTGGAGAATAATTTGAATTGAAACATTCTATTCCCAAATATTAAATTTATATGTGTACAAATTTTTAATATAAAATATTTATCACCTTTCAAGTTATGGCCAAACAGGTATTACTTTTGGAACAACCTATGTATATTTTCAGCTAATGATCCATGGCTTCTTTTAATTCGTCGAACTGGTTCTGAGGATCCTTCTACTTCTCTATTGTAATTATTTCCATGTCAAAGTCTCTTTTATAATGGACTAGACGAATGGCCCGGGCAACGCCCGGGTTTTACCCGAGTGCGAATATATTTTAAAAACGTTTTAATCTTCATCTAGATCTTCATCTTGTCTACACCTTGTATACATCTTGCTTCCTAGGGTTGCCCGGCAACGCCCGGGTTTACATGATTAAATGTATTATTCAAACACATTAAACATGTGCCCGTTGGCTGCCAGCGAGTAAATGTCGGCGCCCGTTGACTCCCGGCGAGCAAGCGACCGCTCCCGTCGGCTGCCGGCGGGCGAGTGGCTTCCCGGCGCATGCGCGCGCCCGTTGACTCCCGGCGAGCAAGCGACAGCTCCCGTCGGCTGCCGGCGTGCGAGTGCCTTCCCGGCGCATGCGCGCGCACAGGGAAGCCACGTGTCGCAGGCCGTCCAATGGGCGCGCCCCGCCATCGGATTCCACCGCGTTCTAGATGAGCTATTTAGAATAATTTGAATATATAGTTTTAATAATTGATTTATATATTTTTTAAAATAGCCTATCGTCATCCTCGTTATTTTTTACCTATGTATTGAAATTTTGGTTTGAATTAGTGAACTACTGCGAATTTGTATACCGGACATACAAACCAACCAACCAACAAACATACAAACATTCATTTTTATATATATAGATATTTCCCTTCTATATGGTGTTTATTGTATCTTGCTAGAATTCCACTCCACGTTAACAAAATATGGGCACTACTTTACAGTTTATTTTTTCTATTTGAGCCATTTCCATCACCAATATCTGATGTATCCTTTCTTTGTCAGTCCGGTAGATTATAAAAAAATAACATCGATTATAATCAACTCTGTGTTCTGCACAGATGTGATAAGAGAATCATTCTTTTAATGCATTTGAAAAACAGCTTTGCTTATGTATACTAGTATAATCATATATCAGAACTCTCTGTCAAACAGGAGATAATATTCCATGGAGGTTGGACCTCAAGAATTGACTAGTACCGTATTAACAGATAAATAGATATCCAGGGTGGCTATACATACAAATCATGAAATCCGGTCTCAGAAAACCTCATCAACAGTCCCCTTTGCCAGCACTACGTCATGCCTAGCTAATAACTACCTGAAAGGAGAAGCGTTCGGCCTCTCAAAATATTGCGTTTACCTTTATTTCAAAATGAACTTTTAAACCGAATCCAAAATGCGTCTCGATCACATTGTGACCGTTGGAGAGGGTACACAATATTCCTCTCATATTCCCATATTGTATATATATTATGATGCATTCTGTTATGAAAATTTGAAACTATTATAGACTATTATAAACTATTATTTTTGTGTGTGTGACTCGTGCTTTAGATGTTATACAAAATTTCGAATATCGCGTGAGAACGCCCTTAGAGCCTTAGAATAATTTTTAACGCCTTGCTATATGTTTTAATTTTTGTTTGCTTCTGACGAGGACAAAAGCTTTTTGTCGAAACGTCGAGGTAATAAAAATATTTATACTGGCCGTAGTATCTTTTTTCAAGAAATATTATAGACGCGTATGATTCTTTTTTTTAATTAAACAATTTCTACTGCCTTTACTGCAATGGAAAAATTAATAGGAGGGCCTGGCTCATCAGTGGTGAACCCTCCTAGAGGTTATATATTTATATGTATTTTAACTGTCCTCAAAGCTTATGTCCATAGTTAATCTAAAATACCCATTCCAAGAGTCTAGAATCAGTATCACTATAAAAGCAAAACCGAAAAATGCAATATAAAAGCGGTATGGTAGATTAAACTGGCGAAGCCGCTGAGAGGGTTCACTACCGATGAGCCAGGCCCTCCCATAATTTTTCAATTACAGTAAAGATAGTATAAATTGTTTATTAATTAAAAAAAAAATCATACGCGTCTATAATAGCTTCGAATTTTCACATATATATAATAACAAATGATTTCAAATTTTGCAAATGACTGCACTTAATAAGAATTTATTTTACAAACAATTTATTAAAAATATCGTATAAAAGAAGAGTAGGTTGTGAATATTGTGTACTCCTTCGGTCACAATGTGATCAACATCAGGACTCATCGGAAGACCCCCTGACCTCCAATCCTGGATCTTCGGGACTGTCCTGGTTGACGACCAACTGGCCGTCCTCGCATCGGCCAAATCAAGAATTTATCGACACTTCGTGCAGGTCGGGCTGCGTGAAACCGTCGAGGACCCCGTCATCGCCTGGAGGCGAACAATATCGCGGTGGGGAAGAGTACCATCTTTGTAAAATATTCTTTCGATTTATCCTCTTCTTATCATGTAATTATTGACTGAGTTGTCAATAAAAGTGTTTTAATTGTCAAACAAGATACATTTTGGACCCGATTCAAAGGTCTCTATATATATGGTACGATATTTGTAATAAAGAATTTGTAAAAATAATTATTATCAAGTGCAGTCATTTTCAAAATAATTAAAATATTTGTTATTAAGTAGTGTTTATTTTTAACTCTTGAGTAAAATACACATTTAAATATCTTGCAATTAATAGAGAATTTGCAAATTATGAATATGTATTATTATGAATGATAAAAATACAAACAATCCTTATTAAAGGTAATGTTCTTAAGAACCAACCCTTTCTTTCTTGTAAGTAGCCCAGACTCCTGAAGCGTAGAAAGTCGCTAATTATCCAGAAGAACCAAATGGAAGAAGCACATAAATAAGAATGACGTCTTAAAATAATAGTCAAAAGGTATATAATTGATATTAAAATAAATAAAATAGAATATATTTTAAAATTATAGAAATAAATTTTGAAAATAGAGCGATCCATAAATACACCTTTAATTTAAAAAATGTAAATATATATTTAAAAAAAGAGACATATCCTAACCAGGCTCACATGAGCATTTCTAGAATCTTGAGCCTGGTCAGGATGTGTCTGTTTTGTTTTTAATATCCACACCTGACCATTTATATACATTTTTTATTGTTTTATCACATAAATATATGTAAATATATTTTTAAAAAGATGCATATATTGGATTTATAATGAATTTATTGTTCCAATATTTCGAGGGGCAACTCGCCTCTCTTTATCGAGGATGTTTGTGTTTTCACTAAAACATGCGCGCACGCGTACACCACTCTCGTTCTACAAGGCCAATGAAAGAATTGTATCTTTGATTTAAACATTACATTCAGTATATATACAGCTAACAATTATATATAATATTGTAGCGTAGAAATCATGCCTTGAAATATCCTAAGATGTAAAAGTATTTATTGATGACGTCACGGCGACAAGTCGGCAATTATTAACAAGTCAGCAAAAACTATTTACAGCTAGAGAATCTTGAGCAAGCAAGCAAAGAGATATTTTGATAATTATTTTACATAAATGATTAATATATATTTATATAATCTGTTGAATAGTTTCATTGAATAATTTAATTAATAAATTATTTCTTCGTCACAATATTACAGATCAATACCATTATTATTATTTTGTCTACACATTGTGCTTGAAATAGAGATTTATTTACAACAGTGTAACCGTAAATAATTGTGTGCATAAATATTAATTCTAAATTAATGGTAAAAATTTGAAGGAAAACAAATGAGTAAATTAAAAGTATATACATAGTTATTTACAAACAATTCGGATATGAATTCTTTATAAATTTCAGGAAAATCAATTTTTCTGTTTATACTTTGTTTATCTTCGGCAGAAGCCCAACTTTCTAAAAACAGTCTAAAATGTTTTTCTGTAATATTTTTGTATATAATTGATGCTTGTTTGAAATCTGGTATATGGCTATTGTTTGGGGAGTGGTCAACTAGGAGGCATAATGGTTTGTATTTTTTTAAAGCTGCTTTAAGTTGATTGATACGATCTTTAAGTGATTTACCTGTTTCTCCAATGTATGTAGCTTGACATGTTTGGCAGGGAATTTTGTAAATTACATTGGTTGTATTTTCTTGGTTTGAAATATTTTTTGTATCTGAGTGGCGTAAGATTTGTTGTAGATTTTGTGCAGATTGATATGTTGTAATTATATCATATCTCTTTAAAATTCGGGCAATTATCTATGAGCCGTAGCTCTATGGAATAGAGCAATATCCTTTTTGAGACTGATCATGACTATTATTTGAAGGTATAGCTCTATGTTTGTGAAAT
The DNA here is from genome assembly GCA_030710605.1 of Cordylochernes scorpioides. NCBI lineage: Eukaryota > Metazoa > Arthropoda > Arachnida > Pseudoscorpiones > Chernetidae > Cordylochernes > Cordylochernes scorpioides. The sequence continues at coordinate 5,609,165 of CP092877.1, read as the reverse complement.
GTTTTTCAATGAATTTTTTAGGATAATTATTATTTATCAATTCTTTGAAAATTCTATTTCTTTCTTCTGTTGCACTATTTCTATTTTTGATTAATGTGTTTCTATTCTCTTGGTAAGAGATTTCACTACGGCGATTTTATTATGTATAGGGCCAAAGGAGCTGAAATTCAAATACGCGTACGCGTGCTAGCATGTTTTAGTGAAAAACACAAACATCCTCGATAAAGAGAGGCGAGTTGCCCCTCGAAATATTGGAACAATAAATTAATTATAAATCCAATATATGCATCTTTTAAAATATAATTTTAATTATGGATTGCTCAATATTCAAAATATATAAATATATTGAAAATAAAAGAGGTATATCCTGACCACTCACATGTTAGATGACAAAGCGCCATCTTAAAAAATGTTCATTTCAGCGATCAGAATATTTCTTTTTTTATTTCATCATAACCATTTCTGACCTCTCTTTTTCTATTTTATTTTCTTAGAATATATATTTTCATATATTTATTTTGGATCTAATATATAAATATTTTTATAATTATATATTCAATTATTATTTCCAATATATATTTGGTATAGCTACACGCCAAATTTCATCGGAGAAAACATCTATTTTGAGAGGCTTACTTATGTGTGTTTATGTAACTAATATAAAATTTAAAATCTCTCTATATATAAAAATGAATGTTTGTATGTCCGGTATACAAATTCGCAGTAGTTCACTAATTCAAACCAAAATTTCCATACATAGGTAAAAAAATACGGGGAAGACGATAGGCTATTTTTAAAAATATATAAATCAATCATTAAAACTATGTATTTTTAGTCAGAAAATGATGATGACGATATTGCTGTATCATGTTTGATTATCAGATACAAAATTATATCGGGAAAATTCCAAAAAGCAGAGACCACGGGTGAAACCAGCTCATTATTTTGTACGCAGGAACAAAATTCTAACAGAAAAACATTCATTCGAGCAGAAAACAAAAGCTAGATCATCTTTCTATAAAAATATCGCTTCTCAGACACAAAGTTTGGAGCGGGACGTTTCACAAGATTGACATTCACGGCGCCAATTTATAATTGTAACGAATAGTATTTGAATAAGAACATTTAATCGGGTAAAACCTGGGTGTTGCCCGGGTCATTCGGCTAGTAATATATAAATAATAATAATATACATTTTAAGTTTCAAATTAATTTATTTTATAGGTGATTTAAATATTTAAAATCAAATTACTTGTGATACACAAGCCTCTTGTATTGATGTATGCGATACAAGCCTGTTTGCGTGTGTTACGGTGTCAACTCGAGTTCTATTCGAAGTTGAGATTCTGGAGATATTGTTTTCATACGAAAGAGTGAGGGAGAGAGTAAAGTTGATATTTTAAAATTTCAGGCTTCTATCGCCGTGAGTTTGCGAGCCAAAGAACTAATAAATTATAAGTTTATATAGTTACTGTAGCATTCTACACGATAAAAACCATCTTTATTGCAATTTATTACTGTAGCATTCACTACTGTTTCATTCTACTACTGTACCATTCCACTACTCTATCATTATACTGATGTGGCATTCTATTAATGCGGTATTCTATTGGGAAAACCGCAAAAAAAAAAAAAAAAACGTAGATAATCTTTCAAGTTTTGAGAGAAATGGTCCAGGGTTTTTTTATAATAGAAATTTTAATGATATTTTTTAGGTCGAGATTTAAAGTGAAAATATCACTATAATTAATTATTATTCATTGAAAACGATCGTTTATATTATTTGAAGAATGGCACACGTAGTTGTCCCAGCGAAAGAAGAAACTTTTGGTCTAAATAAACCAAGAGGATCGTAGTTCGACCAATGACGTACAGTACAATACTAATGTTCTAACACGGGGGCTAGATCGCGCTGAAGGTTTAGTGGTTCATCTGTTCTTGTAAAATATGTCCTAGATAATAATGGCCGTTGGTGTTGTTAATAACGCATTTGATTCTTTTCTATTTCAGCATATAACGATAGCTAACGTCAGCTTTCCGGCTATACGACTCTTATCCAGACATATTGTACAAGTATTTAGCTCAAAATTGAACTAATATATACTGAAGTAATTAACAATGTTAGTAATTTACATGTTTATATCATACAACATGTTATTATCATTTTGATTTCAGTGCCTCAGAACATATAAAACTTTGGTCTATAAAGACTTATCCAATATGTCTGAAGAAAAATCAGAGTTAGCTGGCGCTATTCAATATAATAAATATTACTGTACGTGACCCCAGTTCTAAAATTTTATAAAGTACTATATACATAATCTATACTGAGATTGATGAAGTATCGAAACAAATGTAGCAATAACCATTGTCGAATGCTGATGTATGAAACCTTGTGAGAAAATGGAATATATTGTACTATATATGTAATATAATCGATCAATAGATACATTGTGTCTTGCGGTAGGGTTATATCCATATATGCTGGAGCGTGACGGCGGGCGGCTAACTTCGGCAACACCGGAGCTGACGTCACACCCGTACTTTCACTTTCTGTTTTTGTATCCTGCATCGGCGTAGCCGCGCTGACTCATATTTTCTTTCCCCGTGATTTTCATTTCATCAATATATATAATCTTTTCACCTTGTTGTAGTTAATTAAAGAATAATTAAGCGCTATGTGTGTAATCAAATTGAAATACAACAATATATAAGAAATGGAAACATTAAAGCACAGATGTTTATTCTACACATAAAACAAATTTATACTGTCCTTACTGCGATGAAAAATATATTAGGAGGGCTTGGTTCATCAGTGGTCAACCCTACTAGTGTTTTCGCTAATTCAATCTATCTGACCGCTTCTTAGAGCTCTAATACTGTATTAGACGATTCTGCTTATATATGCTACACTGAAGGGTGGAATTATTAACTGATGAGCCAAGCCCTCTCAATATATTTTTTCACCGCAGTAAGGATAGTAGAAGTTTGTTTTATGTGTAAAATAAACTTTCGTTTTTTAATGCTTTAATTTCCTATAAATAGATGACAGTTATTACTTTGTGTTAATTTGTGGCATGCATATATGTAAATATACACATTTCTCCCTCTCTAATATAAATAAATCAAACTAATTTTCAATCACCTCCACGTTATTATTATGGTATTTTTTAAAAGTAGAAAAACCTTTATTTTACCTATATACATCATTTATTGAATAGTTTTGTTTTTTATCAGAATAATGTTTGCTATGTAAATTCCGATACCTATATGCAACAACTTTAGCGTTTTCAAATTATATTTTTTCACCTAAGTATTCTAGCGTTAATGAACACTTCTAAAATATAAAATATAAATATTTATATACATATTTCAAATACCTTTAGAAGTGTACGATTCTAACAGAATATTGGCCGAAGATTGAATAAGAAGTTCTAAAGAAGAGAGAGAATATTGAAATTGTCTCTTTTTACCCGCGCTCTACGGGACAATACTAATTGAATAAACGAACAGCATCACGAGTTTTAAATTGGGTAGAGATAACACAATAAAAATCAAATATCTGAGCCCATCAAATATTGTTATTGCATTTACAAGACAAGAGGAGTATTTACCATAGTTCTATAGAAAGTGCGCAGATTACATAATCTTGTTTGAAGGACAATGGCAAGGTAAAATATACAATGTGTTATCATTTTTGGATACAATAAACGGTTTAACATATCCGTTAACCTTTTAAACTATTCAAAACTTTTGGAATAGTTAAAAAACTCTTGCAATCCGTGCATTGTAAAATTAGATAATTATAAAAAGACCAGGTTGCAACGCAGAATTTTATGTTTTTTTTCCAACTGAAGTACTGAAATATTTTATCATACCGAATAGATATGTAGGATAAGGTGAAATATTTTAGAAATTATTTTCAATGAGAAATAGTTTGGAAGCTAGAGATATGGGCTTCGAATTTAGAGCTATATAAGGTGATGTTAAGAAAGATTCATATTGATGGAGCTGATCGCCATTACTACTCGGTAATCATATAGACACACTCATGAACAAAACATAAGAAAGTTTCATATTTTGATGTCGCGATTCGTCTGTTTTTTTCGAAGGAGACAGAGGCAATTTTGTTCACACTTGGTTATCTCGTGTGTCTTCAATAAAGGTCACTGTGTATCAAATATCTTTCAGAGTTATTGTCTGATACTGATATGCATGCCGAACGGTACAACTGTTTCAAGCTTTGTCCATGAAAGTTTAATTTTCAAAAGGAAATTACGTCAAAACTTTTATATTACATTTATTAATGCGATGTGTTTTAGATGTTACGTAATCAAACGAAAATATCCAGGAAAGAGCTTTTATAAGTCCAACATTTTAACACTCCAAAATCGTTTAGCGCGCGTGTGATAGACGATTTTGCGCAAAGACATCTAAATTTAGACAGTCTATCCTGGAAAATATTTATTTCTAATTGAGCCGTTCTTAAATACATCTTCAACACATTTTTCTACAGTGTAAATAAACCTACATTTTTATTAAATATAGGAAGCTGCTTTTCTCTCATGGCAAAGAGGAGAAGACATTACAAGATTATAAATCTTACATATGATGGTTTTTTTCAATTCTGAAAACTGGAAAAGTTCCACGACCTGAGATTGGAATCTTTTTGCAAATACAGTGGAAGTTCTCTGGATGTCTTTTGTAGAATATTGTGAAGAGAGTCAATTTCCAAAGTGTAATGCGGTCTTATTACATTAATGTACGCACAAAAGATAATATATTTTACTGGTGGCAGAAATGACTAGATGGGAAAATTTGTACTAGGTGAGAAATGCAGTGTAGGACTCTCAGAAAGTTATGGCTCAGAATATCGTGTGGCTGGACTTACCGGCGGAGGAGGCCGCGGGCCAGCCGAGGATCAGGAGCAGGATCGGTGGCACCATGGTCACACACAGCAGCCAGAGTCTGCCACCAGGGGCGCTCTCGGTCCTCCGATCTATCCACCTCTGGCGGCTTCAAACTTTTAGCGGCGGAAACTCTGGTTGGACCGCTGACACCTGGAGATTCCACACTCTTCAATTTCATTTATCTCGGCTATATTCTCTCAACTTGTCCACACACTTCTCTTGTATTTGATGATCAACTTTCACTAGACATGATATGTGAACTTATAAACTGTTCTTAAGTCCACCTATGTTGATGATAGTGGAGGCGCGCGTTTTAATATAGGAATACACGGAATTTATGCATTTCATAAATAATTTGAGAATCTCTTGTAGTTTTAAAGCCAATCTTGGAACATTTTATTTCCCATAAAGACTTCTGGAAAGTTTGCAAAGAATAATAAGTCTAAATATTTTTATATTTCTTTTATACAAGAAGCATTGAAGGTGTAACCTTTCACGCTAAATTAAAAAAAGAAGTCAGTCCATCGCTATTGGTCTTTGAAAAGAGTATATATTTCTTCAGACTTATTTTCGTTTTAGAAAGATTACAGGTATTACATCAGATTTTACTTCTGCTATGAGACCTCATAGCAATATATTTCACCTGTTCTAGAGCCTCCTGAAAATTTAATATTCAGGGACGATGATTCCGATAGAAAGTCGGATGACGCAACATTTGAAGCAGGTGCTTCATCTGAACTTCATCTTCAACCCAAGGAGATTTAAACATCCTCGTACGTGATTTAAATTCATCAAAAAAAAAAAAAAACATACTGAACTTTTAAGCTCTAGGTAAGAAGGCTCGAATCTGCTGCACAAAGTCAGGCGACAAGCTGATTTTTGAGACTTCTTTTTAGAAGAGAATGATTTAGTGTATCGCAATAATGTTGTTAGTCTAATGGAGGCCTTCGGGTATGACCATATTACAGAAGAATGGCGTTTATATATTTATATATTATATATTGATTTTTCAAAAGTTAGTTTGAAAACTCTTCTTCTCTTTACAACGTAACTAAGTTTCCATCAGTGCACATGCATCCAACATGAAAGTGAATTACGAAAACATGAAACTGCTTTAAAAAAGATAGAATACGACAGATACGGTTAGAAATATGCAGCGCTGTGTGTCATTGCTCTCTTGCTCGGTTTACAGCTTGGATAAACAAAATTTGTTGTTTTTGTTTGAATGGGATAGCAGAGATAGGGAAAGGCATTACTTAATAAATATCTGGCCAAACCGTGAAATATATACTCCAGGACATAAAAATCTCCCCAGCTTTACATATTAAACTGAGATTAATGAAGAACTTGGTTAAGGCAATGGATCGGAATGCCACTGGATTTGCCCCGACTTGATAATTCAATAAAGGCAAGCAGGAACGCTATATTTATAAATTCTAACTAGACGAATGACCCGGCTTCGCCCGGGAATTCCCCCGAGTGCAATTGCCTTCATACTGAAAGAACATTACTAATAAATAGTATTAGAGCCATAGAATAGCAACACCGAAGTAATACATAGTTCAAATAGTTGGCAGATTTTCCACCCAACCTCCGAGGTACCCGCCCCAGCGTGTTAACTCTTAAATATAGTGGTGCATCCTCTGTAGGTCTATTACACTCTTTGGGTAAAAAGGGATAAGGATTGAAATTGCTTGAGAAGAGTGACCGTGATTGACCAAGCCTAGCCAGCAGCCAGTAATCTAATGTTTTCAGACCCCAGTCAAACATTCGTAGATGTTTTTCTGAAAAATAATTTAAAAAAAAACTAATATTAATATAAATCATAATAATCTGCAACTGTCCTTGAATATTCTAATTCTAGAGATTTTACCTTTCAAATATATACAAATATATACGTATATAGAAAGAATTATGAAAATTATATACCACTCAAACAACAACAACAAAAAAAGACTAAAATAGCATAAAAAAAAATTATTCATGACAACACAGAAGAATACACAAAATTTGAAGTCTTATTTTCTGGAGCCAAAACATAAAGATTTCTTCCTGAGCCAACTCTAGAGCAGGCAACATACAATTGCCCATGCGAGAAACAGGGTTGCTCCAAGTCAATGCCAGCAATTTTGAGGGACTGACCTTGAGCCTTGTTAATCGACATGGCAAAAGAAACTCGAATGGGGAACTGCAATCTTTTAAAATGCAAAGGAGAATGTTTATCATCATGAATCAGAGGAATCCGGGGAATAAAAACCTCTTCATTTTGAAAACAACCAGTCAAAATGGTTGCCTCTACCACATGTGAGGCCACAATCTTTTAACACAGAGACGGGTACCATTGCAATGGCGGGGTGCATCAATATTTTGTCATCAAATATATACGTATATAGAAAGAATTATGAAAATAATATACCACTCAAACAACAACAACAAAAAAAAGACTAAAATAGCATAAAAAAAAATTCATGACAACACAGAAGAATACACAAAATTTGAAGTCTTATTTTCTGGAGCCAAAGCATAAAGATTTCTTCCTGAGCCAACTCTAGAGCAGTCAACATACAATTGCCCATGCGAGAAACAGGGTTGCTCCAAGTCAATGCCAGCAATTTTGAGGGACTGACCTTGAGCCTTGTTAATCGACATGGAAAAAGAAACTTGAATGGGGAACTGCAATCTTTTAAAATGCAAAGGAGAATGTTTATCATCATGAATCAGAGGAATCCAGGGAATAAAAACCTCTTCATTTTCTTCTTCTTTCTTATCTCCACACTGGGTGAAGTAGAATGCGTCTGCCTTTGTCATTAAGACTGGGAGCACTACTCAGTGGCAGGCCGACTTAGCTCCAAAAAAAAAAAAAAGGCCGCCTCTGACATGAGGAACAGACGCCATGTGCAGCCGCTCCTAACATGGAGTACAGACGCTGCTCATTCTGTATCCCTGGATTAGGAGCCCTTACAGGGTACTATCAGCCGGGCCAGCTGAACCCAGGTTTTTTAGTGAGCTTGTTACTGCTCCCCCTCCTCCTTTTTCATCCGGGCTTGGGACCGGCAAAGGCGGAGTTCCTCTTCATTTTAAAAACAACCAGTCAAAATGGTTGCCTCTACCACATGAGGCCACAATCTTTTAACACAGAGACGGGTACCATTGCAAAGGCGGGGTGCATCAATATTTTGTCATCAAATATATATGTATATAGAAAGAATTATGAAAATAATATACCACTCAAACAACAACAAAAAAAAAGACTAAAATAGCATAAAAAAATTTATTCATGATAACACAGAAAAATACACAAAATTTGAAGTCTTATTTTCTGGAGCCAAAACAAAGATTTCTTCCTGAGCCAACTCTAGAGCAGGCAACATACAATTGCCCATGCGAGAAACAGGGTTGCTCCAAGTCAATGCCAGCAATTTTGAGGGACTGACCTTGAGCCTTGTTAATCGACATGGCGGGCTTGAGACTGTTGGGGATTCTCCAATGTGCGGCTACTTTGGCCTCTAGCAGCTCGGGCAGCCATGCGTCGAGCTGCAGGAGTTCTTACTCCAATTGCAGATCTTTTGCGAGGCATATCAAATGGGATGATTCAATTTGAAAATATGTCCTAAAAAAAAAAAACAGAAATAGCACAATCAGTACCAAAAATATTTTTGTATATATAGAAAAAAAAAGCTTTTAAGGAAAACAGTGCAGACCCAAAACAAATCCAAAGTATCAGAATAAGTTACACTAACCATGTTCACTAACCATAACTTGGTAACTAAAACAAATTTCTCTCTCAACATTACTGCAGAAAAAAAATAAGGCAAAAAAAACTAATGGCAAAACATGTCAAACAGGTCAATCTTTAGAATGCTCAACTATTTTTTTTCCCCTAGCCTAATATCTGCGTAGACAAAAAGAAGGCAGCATAATTGAACTACCACAAACAAAATATACAGAAATGGCAAGCGAATAAAATAAATGACAACAACAGACTAAATTTTAAACTATCAATGAAACATATGATTTTTTTAAAAGAATAACAAAACAAAGGCCATTACAACAATTAAAAAACAAAAGCCCATTGTTTATATACAGTAATAAAAGTTTGTAAATATTGTCAAATCTGCATTGTTTAATAACCGTAACATTGAAAAATGTAGTGCCCTATCAACATGTCAGAAAAAAAATAATACTAAAAAAAAACTAATGCCAAAATAGCCATGTTAATATTTTAGGCTGATAAAAACCAAAGGGTATATGGATTATAGACAAATACATGTTTTGGCTGTTAAATGAGACAGTAATTCATATTAAATTTTCACTACTGTATTTTTTTGCATATTGACTATTGTTTGTTTAATTTTAAGAATTATCATATTGACTGTAAAAAAAAAAAAAAACAAAGGCCAGAACAAAAATTAATAAAAAAGTAAGAAAGCCATTGTTTACATACAGTAAAGCTAATTTTGTAATGTTTTTTTTTTAATTGCATTGTGTGAACGTACCTTAACTTAGCAATATAAATTTTAGACAAACACATGTTTTAGCTGTTAAATGAGACAGTAATTCATATTAAATTTTCACTACTGTATTTTTTGCATATTGACTATTGTTTGTTTAATTTTAAGAATTATATTCATATTGACTGTAAAAAAAAAACACAAAGGCCAGAACAAAAATTAATAAAAAATAAGAAAGCCATTGTTTACATACAGTAACGCTAATTTTGTAAAGTTTTTTTTTTTTTAATTGTGTGAAATTTTGCATTGTTTGAAACTTACCTTAACTTAGTAATATGAATTTCTCTCTCAATACTTTTGTAAAAAAAAGTGACACTCGTATAAAAATATATTTTTAAAAAAGTAAGCAAGCAACTTGAAAAGAAATGCAGAACGCTCATTGGTCGCTTAATTGGCCTCGTGTTGTTACTTTCCCTCGTATTTACTCCGCGTAAAAAAAAAAGTTATTCAAATGAAAAAAAGAAATAGCCAAAAATAATAAGCAAAATGTAGCCAAAATTTTCCTCAGGTTTATAAAAAGCGACATGCAAAATTTGGAACCAATTGGTTCAGTAGTTTTTGAGTTTATCGCGAAACAGACAGACAGACAGACAGGAATTGACTTTTATATATATAGAGATATATATTTCAGCTAGGATTTCCTTCAGGCATCCCTAAATATTATCTCCTTGACTTTTTCAATGTTTAATTGGTTACAAACTACGGAAACTTTGGAGACTTTTTGTTCGGTATAGGAGCTATGACGATCTAAGGTGCCTTTGCGGAAAGAAGAAACAGGATTCCAGTCACCTATCAATAGAATGTCCCATCTTCCAAAACAACAGAAAGCGGGAATATAATGAATTCAAAGAACTATCAACAACTTATCTGTGACACCATCACATCGACATCATGCCACAGTGTAAACCTTTTCTTTCCAAATCAACCAAACTCATTTCATTCATTCACCTGTGATCTACCTTTTTTTAGTCTTAAAATCAAACCAAATATGGATGTTGGTGGCGGTTTGTTAGATTGGCGAGGGAGAAGTGTTTTAGACTTTGTATTTAAACACAGTAACTATATTGTCTATGACAATTATCAGTAGAAATGCTGCAAATGGTAACATAGGGGACACTTTTTTTTTTAATATTCGTGTTCACACTGCAACCATTTGCAGCATTTCTACCGAAAATTATCATAGAGAATATAGTTACTGTGTTTAAATACAAAGTATAAAAACCTTCTTCCTCGCCAATATAACAAACCGCCACCACAAACCATTTTTTTTTTACATTTCCTTGAGGTGTCAAACACCATATGATGTTCCCGTCGTAAGCTATCTGCCCCTACCCGCTTCAACATGTGGCCAGAAATGCCAACGACAAACCATACTAGTCTTGTCAACGTCATTCTATAAACATTACTAGTGTATATGACCTCTGGGTTATCTCTCTTACTTCTTTAACTAATATCTCTCTTTAAAAGCCGCCTCTTATTCTTGAATCATCCTTAAAAATTAAGGACCTTCATAAAATAATATTATACTAATTAACATTGTAATATTTGGCATATTTTTTTATTTCTCATTAAGTTTATAACTTTTTGTTGTTGGTATGTGGGTTTTATTATTTCTCTTTCAATTTACATTTATTTACAACTCAACTTTTTATTCATTTTGACAATATTTAAAATCATTTGTATACTCTATGCATATTAATTAACTTTTTAATTTTTAATCTCCGTGTTACATCCGTTTGAACATATTCAAATATGTGACTCCCATTAATTTTAACTCACTCTATTTAACATTTAAATAATTCTATACATTGTACAAACACAACTTCAAACTAATTGGGCAGAACGAAGTATCTTACATAGAGTTTAAAAAAAATATATTTTTAAACCATTGTACATAAAACTTTAAAGGAGCATAGAGCATATTATTCTTCATAGTTCTTAAAAAGATTTAATTTTCAAATTTTCGCATATGTTAATCCAAAATCGTTTCATTTTAATTTATCTCCTAAATTCCTAATAACCTTACTTCAATATAATTGTCATTTTCCAATTTTTAACTTTTAATGTTATTTATTTTAACTTTATAAAATCTCATTTATTATAATCACGAACTTTCAAAATATATTTCAAATCAAGTAATTTATGTTTTTTAAACACTGCCTTTTTATATTTATCGTACATATCTTTCTTCTTATACATAAAAGTCAATGTCTGTTGTCTGTTTCGCGATAAACTCAAAAATTACTGAACCAATTGGTACCAAATTTTGCACGCCACTTTTTATAAACCTGAGGATAATTTCGGCTACATTTTGACTAGTATTTTTGGCTATTTATTTTTTTCATTTGGATAACATTTTTTCACGCGGAGTAAATACGAGGCGAAGTAACAACACCAGGCCAATTAAGCGACCAAATTAGCGCTCTGTATATATATTTTTTCAAGTTTCTTGCGCAACTTTTTTTAAATATATTTTTATACGAGTGTTACTTTTTTTCACAAAAGTATTAAGTACTGAAAGAGAAATTTATATTACTAAGCTAAGTGCACACAATGCAATTAAAAAAAAAACTTTACAAAATTAACGTTACTGTATGTAAATAATGGCTTTCATATTTTTTATTAATTTTTGTTCTGGCCTTTGTTTTTTTTTATTTCTTTAAAAAATCGTTTAAAATGCAGTCGCAGTCATTAGCAAACATATATGTTTGCCTAATTTCCATGTGCTCTTTTATTTTTTAAAGAAAAATATTTGCATGCTAGTATTTTGGATTATTTTTATAAACCTATTTTTTTCTTATTCTTACTGAGAAGATGGACATCGCAGTCAAGATCCATCGCATTCACTCACTCAACTCAGGAAATTTCAAGGGTTAATGCGCTGGGGCGGGTACCTCGGGGATTGGGTGGAAAAGCTGCCATCTATTTAATCCATATAGATTTTGAAACAACTAAATGAATTGCAAAAAAATAATTAAATCAAATACCTAAACACTAATATAATACAATTTTTGCCATCACACACTTTTTGCCTGTGTTTATGTGTTACTTCTGTATTGCAATTCTATAGCACTTCTACTATTTATTGATGTTCTTTCAATATGAAAAAAATGCACTCGGGGGAATTCTCGGGCGAAGCCGGGTCATTCGTCTAATATCTCATAAAAAAAAACAGTTTTATTTTAAATTTTCAAGAAAGGACAATTTTCAGAGACATCATGCTACAATCATCCAAGCTTATAATTCTTTATTCTCTTATCGCCTTTTTTCAGACCTCGCAATTTTTCATTCATCTTCTCTGAAAACACGTCTTACTATTCTTCTTGATATCTCTTCCATCAATTTATCATTTTTCAAAATCAACCAACGGTTCTCTCTCTAGAGAGCGCGCTTGCATTTCTTTCATTTATTCATTATTTTTTTACGAGTGTTCTCAGTATTGCTTCAGTGCACCCACATACCATGTACTTGAACCTTCATCTCTGAGAGGCAATGCATTTTATTTTATCTTACTTAAATTTTTTAAAAACTAAATTTTTTTCACGCTCGCGCATGTTTTATTATTTTATTTATTTATTTATTTTTATGTCCTCAAGAGAGACCGCACATAAGTTGACTGCCTAACCAATCTTCTTCGTTCTAAGGTATCTCTGTATAATGTATAAATTCGCATTAGCATCACGTTTTGTTGACAAATGTTGCAGTGATGACTTCATTTGCTCCTTTCTTCTGCCTCTTTCTATTGGCTTCCTTCACTCTTTCTACAATGTCGGTCTACTTACTTAACAACTCTCTTACTGTCCATTTTACCATTCCCTTTACTTCCTCATGCACGCATCCATATTGCACATATTACATAATTGACCTACCCACAGTTTGTAACATATTACCCTACACATTGTACATGGCCAAATTATATTCCCACCCTAAAAGAAATCCTGCGCAAATTCTTATTTGGAAGAAGAGACATCTGTCATAATATTCATAAATATTTAAATAAATATTGAAGGATGAGAAAAAGAAAATTCCCGTATCAGACAATACTGTGGTTGACCATCTGTTCAGCCTTCTAAAATCAAACATTTCCGGGAGCTGCCCGCTCACTCCTCTTCCCCAGGGACTAATCTCGGGGGTCGACCTCACGCTGGTGGTTCCCAGGGTGGTCCTCGGGCTTTCTCTATCCCCTCAGGTCTACTTCTCGCGGGTGTTTGCTCCTGTGTGCGTTCTTACCACACAACTACCACTACCTTTCACAAATCACCACATATGTAATTCATCCAGGTTCTTTAGGTGTTCAAAATTCTTTCTAACTAATCTTGTAGTCAGTTAGACTTAAATATTTTTGGTTCTTATTTACTATGTCTGTGGAAGTCCGAGATATCAGGTAGTGTCAAGCAGTTTGATTTCTAGGGAGATTTTTAATTGATGCCAAGTTAAGATTTATAATTCAAATGAGGGTGGTCGCTTGAATTCTTTGTTACCGGAAAGCTGAGCAGATGAAAAGGGGTAATGATCCACTGTTTGATCTTCATTAAAGCAGTTGGGTAATTCAGATCCTCTTTCAACATTTCGTGCAGTATGCTTGTGTGTGGCCATGACCATTTAGGATGGTTGTTGAAGTGCACTCATGTTCTTGGAAGCATGGAGATCAAAATTCTTGGCGTGGCTGTGAATCTTCTGATATTGCTGGTTGTTTAATCTATAATTTTAGGTCTGTCGATAGATTCTGTATAATCTGAGATTTTATATTGTGGAAAACGATTTTTGCAAATATTTTGAAAGACAGTGTATAAGTTTAAAGGTTCAGAAGATTTAGCTCTTTGGCTTGCTACTACATTCCTTTGAATACCTCTGTGATCTATGACACAGCAAAGTTGAATATTGAGTGTACAGCGGTGTGGAATGCACGTGATAGAGTAAATTGGCAGTCTGCGGCAATTCGGAAATGTTTGCCCGGGAAAATCTGGCTAGCTTTATTCGCCGAAAGAACCAGAGTCTCTTCTTGGAAGGTTGAATATTCGTGATATCAGCCGCTCATTACGCTACATACACGGGGCAGCGCCTATTCATTTCATTTTAAAGATAATGTAAAAATCCTATTCTCTCTCTTTGTCTGAAAATAATGGTAAGCCATTCTCTTTCAGTAGTAGAATAATATTGTTACGTGTAAGGCCTCTAAACGGTTGCAACCTCCGCCAATAGATGGCGCTTTCGCCGGATTCCCTTGCTGGCCGATGTGGGAGTCGCCGACTGCTGTGGTCCCGTTTCCTGGGGAGGTTGGCTGTAAATACGCTTTTATGTTGGCCCCAGGATGTAGGGTCAGGTAAATACACATTGTCTGTTATTTTATTTAGATGTAATGTTTAGTAATAGATGACAATAAAAGAAGTGCTTCAAGTCTCCGTGCCGCCTCCTGTCGTTACTCTCGCCATTGCCATCATCGCCAGACTACTGCTGCTACTACTACTCTTCTGGTAAGTCTCTCGTGTCCCCCCACCAGTGGTAAGGCCGAGAGATACTGCCAGAGGAAGGGAGTTTCCACTGGAGAGGTGGAGCTCAGGACGTCTTTGGGTGGCCTGCGGGGAAAAGCCGCAGGGAAGAGCAACGGGAGCCTAAGTGGGTGAACCACGAAGGGAAGAAGCGCGTCGTCGCAAAGAACCGGTAGGGTCAACACGCAACAATATTTTCTACCCCTCTTATTTAGTGTTACATATGCATAGGCAATGGCTATTTCCTTTCCATTTCGATTTTGAACTAAGACTACTCCTATTCCTCTGTTGGGGGACAGTAATCAAAATGTCTAAGAGCAGGTTTGGAAATTAAGGCCGAATCGAGAGCTTCAAATGCACACTGCTCTTCTTGGTTTCGATAAAATGCTGCAAATTTCCTCAAAAAGTCAAGAATTTAGACATAGTCTACATACTTTTGTATGAAACAGTGGTTTTAGGATTTGATCAAACAATCTCCGCACTTCTTCTAATGACATTGACGTAGCGAAGTCGCAGGTTGTTCACATTTTTTCTGGATCGGGACGAATTCTCATTCACCTCATGTACAAGGACGGTGATAGGTTTTGCACAAAACTTGCATATCTTGGAATTAAAATATAAACCGGCTTTCCTAATACATTCTAATACAAGTTGAAGGTATCTCAGATGTTTTATTTTTAAACCCTCTGAAAACACGATGATGTCATCGATGTTACACAGACAAATGGTTTCCTTATAAGGCCCTTCAGAAGATTGTTAATCATTCGCTCGAAGGTAGCTGGAGTATTACATTGTGACCTTGCCTATAACACAGATGTCGAATGTCACGTAGACGTGGGTGACAACTCCCTTGGACTTGACATCCAGCCGAGTAGGGATCTGGAAGAGCTTCACTTCGTCTCGCGGAGTAGTGACATCTTCCCAACGAGCATCATCCCAGCAGGATTCGCCCAACTCCATCATCTTCTGGACAATGGTAGTCCTCTGTCCGTAGGGACGAAGTGCTGCGATGAGATCAGCGTCCTCCACAAAGAAGAGGTCATTTCCCAGTACAATACGCTCGGCACATTTTCTCAGGGAGGAAGGCACGCAGGGTAGCATAATCGATGTCGAGGCTCTCCTCGATGAGTTTATCAGAAAGCTTACGTTGGTGAGTTAGACCAGGATATGCCCCTCATTTATCGTCAGCTGGTAGACAGAGACCTTACCCAGCTTCGCCTCCAGCGGCAGAAATTACTGGGCCTAGCTGAAGTCCGGGCAGAATTAAAGGTAGTCACATTGGTCTACCTTCTCCACCGCCGACCTGGCTCTGAACGCCGCCTGCTTCTGCTGAGTCGTCGTACATTCTTGTACCTTGGACTTCGGCATGGGGCGTTAAGTGAGGGTTGACCTTGCATCCGCTGCCTGGACGTAGATCCTCTTGGCTTTCTGGCCTTCCGCCTCGGAGTCGAACGACCTCTTCTTCCTGTGCTCATATTTTGTGAAGCCGGGTGTTATCCTCCTTCTATTGGCCGATCAACGAGATCATCCCAGCTCGCTGATGGCTTGTCTGTCCAGGCTAATGTTGGATGGTCTTCTACGTCGCCGGAAGGGTACTGATAACATCAGCAGTTTTGGATGGTGATTAGCTCTCAGTCAATGTCATTGAATCTTGAAGGGTTGGGGAGTTTCCATAAAAATTCAAAATTTCCCTATTCTGCAGAGGCGGTTGAAAAATCCATTGCATCAGCGTTTGGGCTGGAGCGCGCGCTCGTCCGAGAGAGAAAGAGAAACGAAATTTAAACACACTACAATGATTATATACGAGGGCCATCCAATAAATAGGTTTCCCTATTTTTTTAACAAATAAACAACATTATTTACAATTATGCAGTTATTATATTTTCATTATACAACTCATAGACTACTTCTCTACATAATCACCATTTCTGTCCAAACATTTTTGGTACCGTTGTAGCAATATTTTGATACCACTGTTGTACCAAGCCGTGTCCTGTCTTCGTAGCCAGTGGTTCGCCTCCGCCTGCACTTCGTCATTATTCGCAAAGTGCTTGCCTCCAAAGTGCAACTTGAGTGCTGGAAAAAGATGGAAGTCGCTTGGGGCAAGATCCGGAGAATAAGGTGGATGTGTGAAAATGTTCCCATTTGAAGTTTTCCAGCAACGTTTGGGTCGTTCGAGCTGCGTGAGGGCGAGCATTGTCATGGACGAGTAACACTTTCCGAGACAAAAGTCCAGGACGTTTCCGTTTTATTGCAGCTCTGAGTTTAGTGAGGACTTCGCAGTACCTTGCAGCGTTAACCGTAGTGTTTTGGGGCAGGTAGTCAACCAATAAAACACCCTTACAGTCTCAAAAGACGATAGCCATAACTTTGCCTGCAGAGATTGTGACCTTCGCCTTTTTTGGTGCACTTTCCTCAGGCTTCTTCCACACCATGCTTTGTCGTTTTGTTTCTGGAGTTGAATGATGCACCCAGCTTTCATCTCCAGTGACAATACGGGAAAACAGTTGATCTCCATCTCTTCGATGCATTTCCAGGAAAGCTCGGGCTGCCTCCATCCGTTGTTGCTTGTGATTTCGCGAGAGCAAACGCGGTACCCATCTTGCGCAGACTTTGCGAAAATTAAAAAATCTGACATGATTGTTCCAATCGAAAAGCGTCCAATTTTGATTCCAGGAGGCAGTCGAATCATTATTTCGTCAATGGTGACGCGACGATCTGCTTCCACCACATTCCGAACAGCAGCAACGGCTGCATTGTCCGTAGCAGTAACGGGCCTGCCGCTTCGCTCGTCATCATGCACGTTTTGCCGTCCTTCCAAGAACCATGAACGCCATCGGCGAACCATTTGGATGCTCATACATCCTTCACCATACACTGACACTAAATTGCGATGAATATTGACCGCAGTTTCATTTTTCGCCGTGAAAAAACGAATTACAGAACGGAGTTCGCAAGTGGACACGTTCACCAGTGGTAGCTCCATGGATACTGAAGCGCTACGGACTTGCGCTTACGAGTAGCGTGATTTTGAAGGTCATGCGCTTCCAACGCATCCTAGTGACCATTTCTTACACTACTAACTAATTTTTACAACGTTTCGTTCTCAGAAAAAAAAAAGGGAAACTTATTTATTGGATGGCCTTCGTATCATAAGCATTGGGTCGTGGCGAAAATTATGACCGATTTCAGTAAAGCAAGTTTCAAGCTTTGATTATTGCATCAAATTTATTTTAACATTTTTTCAAGTCATATATCACTATAAAGCACGTTTTTCGCACTATCTTCATATCCACTGATTTTTATATTGCATATACATTTTTCGGCGATATCAGACTGTGTTTAAAATGCTTACAAATCAGGAAATCCGCATAAATTTGATTCATGAGTTTAAACTCGGCCGCAGCGCTACGGAAACAACTCGAAATATCATCAGCGTGTGGGGTAAGGGTGCCATTTCAGAGCGTAATACGCGCAGGTGGTTCGAGAACTTTCGTAACGGCCATACCAGCCTTGGAGATGAAGAGGACCGTGGATGTCCATCGGTGGTTGACGATGACCATTTAGAGTCAATAATCGAGGCGGGCACAAACAAAACTACACGAGAAGTAGCTGTAGAGCTCAACGTTGACCACTCCACAGTTGTTCGTCATTTGAAACAAATAGGAAAGTTGATGGGTACCATAAGAATTGAGTGGAAATCAGAAAAATAACCGTTTTGAAGTGTTTTCGGCGCTACCTCTACGAAATAAGAATGAGCCTTTTCTCGACCGTATTTTCAGATATTTTCACCAAATTGGATCCTCTATGACAACCGGCGACGTTCAGCGCAATGGTTGGACCAAAACACTTCTCCAAAGTCCAAATTGCACCAAAGAATATCATGGTGACTGTTTTGTTATCTAGAGAAGATTTGATTCCTCACAGCTTCCAGAATCCTGGTGAAACAATCACAGCGGTGAGGTATTGTCAGCATATTGAAGAAATGCACCAAATATTCGCCTCATCTGCCCCGGATTGGTCAGCAGAAAAGAGCCTATCCTTGTCCACGATAACGCCAGACACCACGTCCAAATGATCACGTGACATGAGCTGGGCTATGAAACTCTTGACCCCCCACCATACTCACCAAACCTCTCGCCTACTGACTACTAAATATTCAGGCACCTCGTCAAATTCCTGAGAGGGAAATGCTTTAGAAATCAAGGCGATGCTGAAACGATTTTAAATGACTTCATTGCATCTATAATTCCAGAATTTTATCGAAATGGAATAACCTAGCTAGTTTGCCGTTGGCATAGATGCCAAAGGTTCTATTTTGATTAATAAAGTTAATAAAGTCTTGTTTGAAGAGAGTTATTGCATCTTAAAGTTACCGCCTGACAACTAGGATTATTTTTAACCTAATATTTCACCTACTTTTATAAATTACAATCCAATCCTTATGCTAATCGATTCAAAAACAAGTATTTATATTAAAAACATGCTTATTTCACTCGTAACTATGGAATTTGACAAAAGGACACACATTTTAAAGTTTGATATTAAATATTTGCACTATTTGACAATGTTTAATCACCCTTATTAATATATTAAACCAGACACCAATCTGAAAGGTGGGGCACAAGACATTGCAATCAACAAACAATGACAGACATCTGAGAGCCATGAGACGAAGTGCTCCGAATGGGCCTTCTGGGAACCACTAGCATCCTCTCAGGTTGCGGAACTTGTCATTGGAACAGGTTCCTTGTGGGGTATATTTCTTTCGAGGACCCTAGGCACGTCTTTACTTATAGTTTAATTTCAATATTTGACAACGGCACTCTTGTCATTCAACAGTATTATTACTATGACCTACTGTATAGCTTTCTGAAGATGTGTGCAGTAGCTTAAGTACCAAATATTCAATTATCTACGTATTTTTCTCACTGATATTTATAAAGGAGCAAATAAATTGATCGGGGCACATTTCGAAAATGAAAGGTTTATTATTATACGTAATTTGTTGTTGTTGTCGTGTCCAATGAAGAACCTCAGATATCTCCATGCATTTCTATCACAGCAGTTGCAATGTCCTCTATCTTGGGTGTGTAAAGATACCTCTCTGGGTCCATGCCAATTTCCAGCAAGGCTACGGTCATTGCTGGGCATGAGAATATGGGGGTTAGTTCCACACCAGGATAATTGTTGCATGTCCTGTAAGCGTAATTTGTAAAGATAATTTCCATATATTTCTGAATTGAAATGTACCTCTAGATGCTGTCATAATAGGGAAAAAAATATCCATTGAGGTAACTCTGGATTCATTTTAGATCTGACGTTGGTGCAATATCCAACGTGGTCTAGACCTTGGACAGTTCCTGGATACCTTTATGCCATGGAGCATCAATTTGGTTCATTTGTTTTAGAGGCAAATATGAGAAAAAAGTACCAAGATGATTGTAAAATAAAATCATAATGTTTTTGTATTAAGATAACAACAAATGTCTTAGCAGAAGATGCGTGTTCGTGTGAAAAAAAAACATTATATGAGCCCCAATATTTCCAGAATGAAATATATATACCTATATACATATATGTGGTATGCTTCCTCGTCTACTGACTACAGTGGTATGTTTGGTTAGATGCAGTCGTGGTGGCCACAATAGTCAGAGTGGTTTCAGGCGTCATGGGATAGCACAAAAGGAGAGGCATGTTGGATGTCACCTCAGAGAGGGAGAGAGAGAGAGGCCAGCGCAGGTCGAGGAGGGTCTGATCTATTTCAGAGCCAGAGGGGAACTGTCTGTTATCCGACTATGTTTGTCAGTCCGACTGTGTGATCGAAGACCCTTTTTCCTATCTGAACGCTGGCTGGGTAGACTCAATTAAGCTTAATTATTCCGTTTTGTATTACATGATGACCATAGTGGCTGCCACACTATAATTATATTACATACTGAAATATATTACAACATATATATAATATGATAAATGTAGACAATAAATCAACGACGTAAATTTATGTGGAGTTAGAAAATAATGGTATATCTCTAGTGTGTGTGTGTGTGTGTGTGTGTGTGACAATGACAATTAAAAAATATTTATTGTCATCTAGACAATATTACATATTTTCAAACAATAAAGTAGAGAGAGAAAATATATACAAAAAGAAAGAGAGAAAGAAAATATATACATATATGAAACTACAAGATGATGATGGGAGATGATGGAAGGAAACCTCGACGTTGGAGGGTCCTGGACCAGGCGATGAGCGGGTCCTCCACCGCTTCTCCGAGCCCAACCTGGACAAAGTAGCGATAGATTCGCAACTTTGCCGATGCCAGGATGGAAAGGGCGTCGTCCTCAAGGCCGGACCCGCCGAAGATCCAAGCCTGCAGGTCAGGGGGCCGCCCTATGATGTTGAAGGCCTCTCTGATGAGCGGCCTGATGGAGCGGCAGCACCAGTAACGGTGGCCGAGGGAGCGGTCGATGGACCCGCAGGCAGGACAGGAGGGGCCGACCGAGGCAGGATGGGCCGGATGGGGCAGGGCGTGGAGGGCTAGCTTGAGAGCTGCGTCGGCCTCGTGACCCGAATAGGCGCAGCGCCGCAGCGAGGCCCAGTCGATCCTGGATGGTGGATTGATGGTGGGCGTCCGTCTCGCCAGGAATCTGGAGATGGGCGTGGCGGCGAGGCGCGGACGATCCAGGGCCCGTCGGGCCGAGCGGGTCGTGAGGCCGTTGAGGAACGGCGTAGCCGTCCCACGCAGCACCACGGCCGCAGCAAGGGAACTGGATGAAGGCGTGGACTCCGCCCCGAAGCCCACGGCGTTCTCGGAGGTCAGCCTCCGACAGAAGGCGCCCAGGGCCGTGGCGTCAGCCAGGACCGAGCGCGTAGGGCGGGCGATGAGGTGTTCCTCCTCGATGAGGTCCCGGACTCGGGCTCCGCTCCAGCGGGCGGGGGCCAGGAGGTCGGAAGGGCGAAGGAACCGGCAGCCGCCGATGATGGGGAGGTCCAGCAGCTGAGCCGTGGGGAGCGCCCGGTGGTTGAGGCTCAGGATGTTGGAGGCCTCCTCCCAGAGCTTCAGCAGCCGTAGACGGCGGGGCTGGAGACGGGTGCCGTCCGGTGGAGGGTGGATCCAGGCCTCACCGCTTTCTACCAGCCAGCTGAAAATATTTATGCCTCCGCGGAATGCGACCTGCACCCCCTTGAGGCAGGCGAGGAGCTGGGTCGCGAGGTCGTGGAGGCCGAGGCCTCCGATGGTGACCGGCCTCGCCATGACGTTGGTGTGGTCTGGCCCCCAGACGAACCTCGCCAGTCGGGCCTGCAGCTTGGCGATGGTCGGGGGTGATGGGAGGTATCCATGCAGGTGGTGCTGGATCGTGGTCCCCACCAGCGTGTTCGCCGCTCTTGCTCGTCCGACGAGGGAGAGGCCGCGGGTGAAGGGCGTCCATCTGCGGCACGCAGTCTCCAGGAGGGCTAGGAGATGCTGCTCCCGGTGGGCGACGGTGCTCCTGGGGCGATGTCGAGCCCGAGGATCCTGATGGAGGTGGTCGACCAGGAGGCGCCGAGAGGGGAGTCGCTGCGGTTGCGCCAGGCGCCGCACCAGAGGCCAGCGCTCTTCCGGAGGTTCACGCCAACCCCGGAGGCCTGCTTGTACTCTTCGAAGACGGTCGCCACCCGTTCGAAGTCTCCGTCGCGATGGAATAGGAGGACGATGTCGTCGGCGTAGGCGATGACATTGCCCACGCCGAGGGTTAACTCCAGGCGACGTAGCAGCGGCCCCGTGGCGATGCTGAAGAGTGCGGCACTCACGGCGCAACCCTGTCTTAGGCCGTTGAGGAGGGGGAAGGCGGTGGTGTAGAAGCCTCCGGCCCGGATGGTGGCGTCCGCCCCGGCGTAGAGGATGTTGATCCAGGCCCTGAAGGCTGACGGGAGGCGGAGGGACGTTAGCAGGGACTCCAAGAAGCCGCGGTCTAGTGAGTCAAAGGCGGACTCCAGGTCTACGCCCATGACGGCCAGGGGCGAGCCCAGGGCGGTGGCCTCCTCGACGGCGTCCGTCACCATGGCGATGTTCCATGACGGGGACCTCCCGGGGACGGCGTAAGTCTGGCATTCCGGCACAAGGGTCCGCAGGTGGGGCTTGAGGCGCCGGTGAAGGATGGCGGCCAGGACCCTGTAGTCGGCCGAGGGCAGCGCGACAGGCCTGTAGCCATCAAGGCCGCGACCTCCGCGGGCCTTGGGCACGAGGCAGATGGAGCTGCGCCGCGTCGACGGAGGTAGGGCACCGCGGAGCCGTGAAGCCGCGAACACCTGGGCCAGAGCTTCCGCGAAGAAGTCCTCGTTGAAGGCGACGAGGAGCTCGCACGGCAAGCCGTCCCAGCCGGGGGCCTTTCCGCGAGGGAGGTGCTCGATGGCGTGGGCTATCTCGCTGGGGCTGATGTCTGGCCGGTGGAGCGGGTCCTCCTCACTCAGCTCGCGGGTGGTGGTGGTGGGCGCGCTGCTGGCGATGAAGGCAGCTCCCGCAGCTGGATCGCTGGTGGGACGGGCGAAGCGGGGCTGGAAGGTCGCGAACGCCCTCCGCCGAAGCTCTGGGCCCTCGATGACGTTGTCCTCCTCGTCCCTGATGACGCTGACCGGGCGACGGAGGCGGATGGCGCGTGCCAGGTCCGGCAGCGATGGGTAGTCTGCCCGGATGGAGGAGGCCTCGAGCTGCGCCGCGATGTAACGTCTCGCCCTGTAGACGTAGCTGTCGCTGGCAGCGTGGCGCGGGTCGTGCAGGGATCTGGCCTCAGCCAGCAGCCCCGCCTTGATGGAGGTCCACCTATCCCAGAAGGTCCCGTCGTCGTCAACGTGCGCTGTGTCTTCCTCCAACTCCCGGATGTAACCAGCCAGATGTTCGAGAACGAGGCCCGAGCGGAGCATCGCGGCCAAGCGAGGCTGGGTGGGGGAGGAGACGGCGGTGGTGGGCGGGCCCACCTGGAGCAGCACGAGGCGGTGGTCCGAGAGGTGGTAGTGGCTGGTCGCGTAGATGGACACGCGATCCAGGACTCCAGCAGGGACGAGGATCCGGTCCAGGCGGTTCGATTCGACTTGGTCGCCGTGCATGGCGACTCTGGTGGGCAGGTGGGCGGCGTCGAACTGGGTGGCCACGTCGACCAGCGCGGCCAGGTCCAGAAGAGCGGCGAGGGCATCCGATGATGATGATGATGAGGGGCCCCGATCCCTGATGTTAAAGTCGCCGATGATCCAGCAGGCCCCCTCCTCCTCCTGTGCCGCTGTCGCCGCCAGGAGCTCCAGTTGTCGGTTTCTCTCCCGGGGTTCATTCGCCAGATGAACGGCAATGGCCGTCATCTTCTCGCCGCGGACATCTATGGTTGCCAAGGCGATGTGGCCCGGCCACAGGATGCGTTGTTGTAGCACGGCTACGCCTGGTCCGAAGACGCAGGCGAGTCCGGATCCCGAGATGGCTACGGGATGGGCCAATACAACAGCACTGTAGCCGAGGCAGAGGTCTTGGCCGCTGCCCAGATGAAATGCGTTTGTCTCCTGGACAAACGCGATGTCCACGTGATGTTGCCTGAGGAGATGACAAAGGGCAAGGCTCCTCCTCCGAGTGGCGAGCCCTCGCGCGTTGATGGTGGCGACGCGGTAACTCATTGGGACCGTCCTTCACGCAGCACCTTCCTGGTCTTTTGGAGGGTCTTGCGGATGGTGTGGTTGGAGTCTGGGATCGAGGCCTTGATGGTTTCGGCCACCTGGTCGAGGGCGGCGACCTGTGCCTTTGACAGCGAGGGCGCTCGCTTCTCCATTTTTCCTTTAGAGGTGAGTAGCCGCTGTGCGTTCTCGCGGTCTATACCGGGCAGCCCGTCCCAGTCGATGGAGAGGTTGGGGGACTGCTTGAGGTGCTCCTGCAGCTGGACGAATGCGGGTTTGCCCCGGGGAGACGCGGAGGGAGTTGAGGTCAGCTCCTCCTCCGACATCTCAATGTCGAGCGGAAAGGTCTCGGGCTCGGGGGGCCGCGGGGCAGCCAGAGGAGCAGGGAGGGCGACAGGGGCGGGCTGGGCAAGATCCCTCGGTTCGGCAGGATGGTGTGCCGAGGGGGTCACTGGAGCCTCAGTTGAAGACTTCGCCGGTTGGACAGGGGACGCCGATGTTGTGGGCGCAGGTGTCGGCCTCCTTGGCTACTGAGGAGGAGGAGGAGATGGGGGGGGGGGGGCCTTGCGTCGGTGGGAGACGCTGCTTGCCTGGGGCTGCTGTTCTGCCTGGCGAGCGATGGGCAGTTTGCTCGGCGGTGGCCCTGCTTTCCCGGCGGCCGTCGGTGAATGTGAACTCCCCCATTTTGATCAGGATGGGGGCGATGGAGGTGACCCTCCCGTAT
The DNA here is from genome assembly GCA_030710605.1 of Cordylochernes scorpioides. NCBI lineage: Eukaryota > Metazoa > Arthropoda > Arachnida > Pseudoscorpiones > Chernetidae > Cordylochernes > Cordylochernes scorpioides. The sequence goes on along the minus strand of CP092877.1, from coordinate 5,583,894 downwards.
GGGCTCAGGGCGTTCACAACGGTGAAGTCGTCCACGAAGCCTGGCAGGTTGGCGACGACGATTCGTTCGGCCCTCTTACGGTAGGGGAAGACCCTAAGGGTCGTTCCCTCGATCTCAAGGTCGCCCTCAGCCAGACGGCGCGCAAGATCTTTGGTCGCCAAGCCCACGAGGAAATGGCCGTTCATTTTGCCGAAATATGTGATGTCATTTGGCCCCCCGACCAGCTTGGATATTGCCTTTAGGTAAGTGTAGTCCGGGAACTCTGGGCATCGCTCCACGAAGATGTAGTTTTCGTGGGTAGATGAGTTCTGCCTCGCCTTGGCCTCGGCGATGTTCTTCCGTGTCGCCTTGATCTCCTGGGGCGGCACTGCTCTCGGCCCTTTTGGCCGCTTCCGCTGCTGGGAGCTGCGCTGCTCTCCAGGCTTGTTGGGCTGCCTTGCAGCGTGCTCAGGTGAAGTTGAGCAGAGGCGCCTCTTCTTGCCCTTCACGACGATGAAGCCCTCGTTGTCGTTCACCTCCGCCATCTCGCTGTCGGCCCAGTTGAGCGAGGCCGGGCTGGCAGAAGTTGCGCTGGTCGTAGCAGCAGTCTTCGGAGCCGTGACGTCACTACGCGCGGCGGCCGGATTTACATGCAAGTCGCCTGCCGGCGAATTTGCATACTTTTGATTTTCAGAAGGAATTTCAATTATTTTCTTCATATTTATGTCTTTTGGCGATAATTCCTCGCCTGTTGGTAGCAGGATGCTGGGCCTTTAAGGCACTTTTTCAGCACATCCTGGGCTTTCTGCCAATATCACACTTGCCAGACTAAGCGCCCTTTACACGCACTCAAAAGGCGAAAACGGCGGAGCTCGCGAAAGCGTGGCCGCACGCCCGAGTGTGTGTGTGTGTGTGTGTGACAATTTTGACAATTAAAATAGACTTTATTGACAATCTAGTCAATAATTACACTCCATCAAGAGTAAGAAATATTTACAATCTTCTTGATTCTGTCAGGAGCCCAGAGCCAGCCTGATTTCGGACAATCCCTTTTGAATAATTGGGTGGCAGTCGCGAGCATGCTCAGCGACAGTGCCGAGAAACTCGGCAAGAATGGGTTTATGTCTGCGTGAGACATACGTGAGGAGTTGCTCCCTACACTCAGGCCAAATTATTGCAAATGGGACATCTTTTTCTTCCATCCCATCCTCGAACAGGGGCTCCAGGGCCTGTTCCCAATTCAGTTTCTCTAGCAAGTCACACAATTGAGCCTCGCACTGAAACTCCAGCGCCTCCTGCTCCTCCTTGGTCAACGGGGAAGGCAGTGGAGGCGTATATGTAACGAAGTCTGGGGTTGACTCCTCCCTGTGGGGAGTAGGCGGCGTCGGCTCAGCAGGCTGAGGCGCAGTGTGGGCCGTGAGGCTATTACTAGGCTTCTCCCGAGATGGGGCGGGGGGCGCTGGTACAGGAGTTGATATATCCATAGGTAGAGCCATGGGTGCCGGTAGAGGTTGTCCAAGCACAGCAGGCTGATGAGGCGCAGCTGGGGCCGCAGGAAGAACGCCAGAAACCTCCATGGCTGGATCTGGAGGCGGTGGCGCAGGAGACGCGGCTGATGCCTGTCGAGGCAGCTCAGGCGCGGTCACTTGTGGGACCTTGGTGGTGGAGGGTGGTGAAGCCCGTCTGGGGCCGGTGGACTGCCCAGTTAGCATGGGGCATTTAGCTCTTCTATGTCCCTGGCCGCGGCATCTAGAGCACCTGATCCCGGAAAGGTACATGGGCCAGGCCTCGCCTTTTATTCTTATATCGAGGCGGGCAGGGATGGACTCGATGTTAATTCCGTCATGTGGGACAATAAACGCCTCTCGGCGGCCGTCGGTGTAGACGTATTTACCAGCTTTAAGCTGTTCAGGGACGATGGAAGTGACCCGCCCATAAGGTAGAAGGGCGTCGATGACGGAAGCATCCTTCACAAAGAAGACAATATAGCAACCCGTGTGAGCAGTGTAGACATTATAGCAGCCCGTGTGGGCGGCGGCCCTAGTAGACAAAATAGCAGCCCGTGTGGTCGGTGGCCCCAGTAGAAAATATAGCAACCCGTGTGAGCAGTGTAGACATTATAGCAGCCCGTGTGGGCAGTGTAGACTTTAGAGCAGCCCGTGTGGGCAGTGTAGACAATATAGCAGCCCGTGTGGGCAGTGTAGACAATATAGCACCCCGTGTGGGCGGCGGCCCTAGTAGATAATATAGCGACCCGTGTGAGCAGTGTAGACATTATAGCAGCCCGTGTGGGCGGCGGCCCCTGTATACAATATAGCAGCACGTGTGGGCAGTGTAGACCTTAGAGCAGCCCGTGTGGGCAGTGTAGACAATATAGCAGCCCTTGTGGGCAGTGTAGACAATATAGCAGCCGGTGTAGGCAGTGTAGACAATATAGCAGCCCGTGTGGGCAGTGTAGACAATATAGCACCTCGTGTGGGCAGTGTAGACAATATAGCAGCCCGTGTGGACAGTGTAGACAATATAGCAGCCTTTGTAGGCAGCGGCACCAATATAAGATATAGCACCCCGTGTGGGCGGCGGCCCTAGTAGACAATATAGCACCCCGTGTGGGGAATGTAGACAATATAGAAGCCCATAGTATCTGGCACCGGCCCTGTAACCACGCCGGAAACCGCGCGTGCTCCCGGAGATTTCCGGCCCAAGTGATTCACGACGCCAATAAACTGGCGTCGATCGAAGACGGCCTTGTTGTCACCTGATTGGCTGTTTGTGAGCAGCCGACCGCGGGCAGATAAAGATGTAATTGAGAGAATAAAATTTTTCATTATTGTTAATTCTTTTTCCCGAATTTTATATTTAAAAATGTATTTATAAAGAGCTCTTCTAGATTACGATATCATAAACGCATTTATTCGATTGGTAACTTAAAAATTCGAAAGAGCATTCAATAAATATATTTTAATGATCGAATCAATCAACTTATATAAATATATATCTCTATATATAAAAGTCAATGTCTGTCTGTTTCGCGATAAACTCAAAAACTACTGAACCAAATGGTACCAAATTTTGCATGTCGCTTTTTATAAACCTGAGGAAAATTTCGGCTACATTTTGATTAGTATTTTTGGCTATTTCTTTTTTTCATTTGAAGAACTTTTTTACGCGGAGTAAATACGAGGCGAAGTAACAACACCAACGACCAATGAGCGTTCTGCATTTCTTTTCAAGTTGCTTGCGTACTTTTTTTTTAAATATCTTTTTATACGAGTGTCACTTTTTTTACAAAAGTATTGAGAGAGAAATTCATATTACTAAGTTACGGTAAGTGCACACAATGCAATTAAAAAAAAACTTTACAAAATTAGCGTTACAGTATGTAAACAATGGCTTTCGTATTTTTTATTAATTTTTGTTCTGGCTTTTGTTTTTTTATATAATAAATAAAAGTTACAGTCAATATGATATAATTCTTAAAATTAAACAAACAATAGTCAATATGCAAAAAATACAAACTAACTTAATAAAATATTCTAATATCAAGCAATATGCAAAATCTCTCCTAATATTTATATGTACATATTATAAGCATCTTAACGGCGTTCATTCGTTTTATGTACTCCTGCAGGAAGGCAGAAATACTCGAAAGTTCGATATTGTTTTAATAAAGTGTAAAGAATCTCCAGAACTATTTTTTGCGCCGCAGTAAATACGAGACGAAGTGACAACACCAGGCGAATTAACCGACCAATCAGCGTTCTGCATATTTTCCAAATCGCTTGCCCAACTTTTTTTTTAAATATCTTTTTATAAGAGTGTTACTTTTTTTTACAAAAGTATTTAGTATTAAGTATTGAGATAGAAATTCGTACTCGGGGGAATTCCCGGGCGAAGCCGGGTCATTGTCTAGTATATTTATATATGGAGAATATTATTCAATGGTTATCATAAATTTTCATTTTATTTTCAAACTAAAATTTCCATCTCTCTCCTATTTATTAATTCTGATAATTAACCTTTTTTAACTTCATATGTCGATGATATAATAAATAAGTTTCAAGCTCTGAATCCCTCTCTTAATAATCTGATATATATACGTGTTATAATGAAGTAGTTTTCTGTCTCACACAACCTCAATCTCTCTCTATTTAGAGACATCGTATATTTGTTAAATTATATAATCAATTATTTTCATCAAAATATATCAAGGACTTTGCAAATAGCTGTCAGTTCACAGGTGAAGTTTATCGAAATGTTTTTTGCTCCTTCTTTGGCTTTGACGTGTGTTCCATAATTTAGTGTTAAATTATTTCCGGCCCTCCATTATTCAGGGTAAGGTCTAATAATCCATATGTATTATCTGTTTTTTTTCCTATTGGGTTTATGATCATTTTTAAGTTCCATTGCCCACTTTTCCAGTCCTCTCCTTGATGTCTTCAGTATATTTTCATATTTTTCTATACTTCTGCTTGTGTGTCACATGGCTACATCATCTGCATAACAGGCGAATTTTGCGTATTCAGTGAGGTAAAGATGGATTTCGTTAAAATATAGCAGGAAGAGTGGAGGAGACTGAGCACAGATCCCTGAGGACTTAAAATATATGGTTCAAAAGCTTATTATCTGTTTTCAATGTAAATTGCCTTCCGAATGAATAATATTTATTTTCATTAGTTCCCGAATTATACTTAAACATTCCTTGTCAATTTGCGAATATTTATTTTCAGCTTGCGATAAAGTCTGCGAGATGAAATAATTTGGTTGTTCATTTCCCTTGATTTCCATGTGTGATAACACAGCAACAATTCCATAGCTGCTTGAATCGCAATACAAACGAATTGACAATTTAGGATCGTAAAATATTAGAATTTAATCAGAAAAGATAATTTCCTTAACTTGTCTAAAATATTTTCGACAACTATTGGATCAAATACACTTTGTTCCTTTTTGAGAATATTATATAGAGGTGACAAAGCTGCCGCAACGTTTGGAATAAATTTATGACAATAGTTAACCAAACTAATAAAATGCCCCAAACTACCTTATATTCAAAGTTCAGGAGCATCCATAATTGCTCTAATCTTATCAACTGCATTAATCAATTCATTTCTATAAATTACATCATCGCAATATTCCAGACACTTTTGAAATAAATTGAAATATTTTTATTACCCTTTAGGCCCCCCAAATTATTTTGATATATTTAAAATGAACTCTAAACCTTTCAAATGATCATTTCCCCCACCTCTGATTGATATATCGTCCAGAAAAAATGAAGAAATATTAAAGAAATGCTTCAATAATATACAGTTAAAAGATAGTAGAGTATGGAGCAGCCATGGAGGCAAATAAGAAAATGTTGAAATCGCCAAAATATGCTCCTGAGGTATACTTATCGAGACCCAATAAATTCTCAAGAATGTACTTGGTATCCCTTCTAAAATCGGTTCCATGATCTTTTTGCCAACTGGCTGGGGCTTAAGCTATGCCAAAGGGTAGCCTATTGAATCTATAGAGGCCTTTAAGTGTATTGATTACAAATATTTCTCTTGATGCTTCATCTAGTTCTAAGTGCAAGTATTCCTGGTACAAATATATTTGACCAAAATACATTCCTTTACCAAGAGGATGAAAAATATATCTTCTTTTTTTCGGTAAGGGTTTGGTCCACCTTCAATACAGGTTCTAGTTATTTTAAAGTCGCCGAAAATGCGGAATTCGCCAATTTTTAATAATTGGCAGAATTGGTGTTGCCCATTTACTTATTTTTGCTTTAGTTACCACAGCTTGGCTTTCTAACTTATACAATTTCTTTTCTATTAAATTTCTTATAACGTATGGAACGTTTCTCGATTCAAAGAATTCAGGATTAGCATTATTTTAAAGAACCAGTTGGGCTTGGTGAATTTTCACCTCCCCAATGTCTGAAGTGTTGGAAATATTTGAATATTTATTTAAAAGTTAAGAAAAGGATAATTCATTAATAGAGATTGTCCAAATCCTTTTTATAATTTTGTGTGAAAACATTCAATTCAACCTGTGTCAAATAATATCGGCCTATTAGCTTTTATGATTATTGAAGGTAGTTTCTTATTAGCTTACCTTACAAATACATTAATTTTTCCTACGACATTTATTTTGCCACACACACATTCGAGGATAATCTAAGATTTAAATTAGCGGGAGTTAATTTTATTTTGCACTAATTCTTAAATATATCTCTATTGCATTAAATACAAACTGCCTGTATTAGACTTTAAACTTACACATTTGTTAATTATATTTAATTACATACATTGCTTTCTATTTGTGTTGGCTTGAAGTATATGCAATTTTTACATTTATTTAATTCACCACGCTGCGCTATACAGAGGGTGTTCACACTTATAGGAAACAAGATTTCTTATAAAATATTAAAAATTAACACCATATTTGAAATTTTTCAAATTATCTATTTGAAAGCCTTTTTGTTTATTTACAGAACTGCACCTGATTTTCCACGATAGCAGACACTTTCTGATCATGGTCATACTCAAAAGATCCCATTCTTCCTATACCACTTTTCAGAGACCTTCGATTGTCCTAGGGTTTCTCTTTCCAAGTGCTCTTTTAAGGCATCCAAATATGCAAAAATCCATCGGGGCTGAATCAGGAGATTTTACAGGGGTTCTGTTCTTTGGAATAGTGTTGATTCCTGTTATTTGCCTTAGATCTTCCAAATAATCTTGGGTTGAAGATGAGGTATGAATTGTGGCGTTATCATGGTGAAACCAGACTTTGTTGCTCTGTTTTCCATAGATAGAGGGAATATCATTTTAAAATATAGGTTCTAAAATGTTGTTTTGATAGTACTCCGAGTTTATTTTGGCATTTCTTTCAACTTTTCTTATTTTTAATTTTCCTTCATATGATATACCGCATGCCACCATAAATCCTTTGGGGTAACTTTCGGCACATTCCTTCAACCAAATTGGCCTAGATTTTCCACCCTTTTTTGATAGTATATAACTCTTCTTCTGTCGCAATCGGCTAAATATACCCATGCTTTGTCATATGTAACAATAAATTTTCATAAAAATATCTACTGATAGTGTGTCGCTGACGAATATGGTTCTGAAACAATTTGTGAACCACATGTTTTTTTTTGTAGCTTTTAAGCCTAAATCTTTATTTATTGTTTTATTTATTGTTGACACTGATGTTCCTATTAATTTGGCTTTATCTCTTTGTGGTATAGGATTTTATTTTGTAATATATTTTTTCACTTTTTTGACAGTTGCAGGAGTTCTCACAGATATAGGGTGATAATCTTTTGTCCATTTCTGCGTAGGTGCTTTGAATAAAAACTTGATATTTTTGTCGTAAATAATATTATAAATACCCTTTTTAGAAATGTTGATATCATCTTGTTTGCATATTTAAATTATGTCCAAATAGGTAAGATTAGCTCTGGAAAGTCCTAAAATATAACCTCTTATGAAATTATTGTATTTGAAAGACATTTAAAAAAAAAGGCTTAAGCCTTTTCGAATTCCACGTTGTTGATTTTTTAAAAGAAAGTAATAGTTCCTTTTTTACATAAGTGTGAACACCCTCTGTATTTACAAAGGTTGAATTTGTATATAATGAATAATATATTTTTAATTAATTTTCTATATTGGCTTTATGCGGCCAAATTTTCCGCAATTATGGCAATTTGAGTTTTTCAAGTAACAAACATTTAATAATGGTAACCTCTGCCACAATAGGAACAATAAACTTAAACCTTAGACCTATTTTCAATATGATGGACACCTTCATTTCTATTTTGTCTAATAACCTTCAGAATATTTTCTACAGATTCATATACTAAAGCGATTTCATATACATATTTCGTACTTTGTCAAGACTTGCTTCATCTCCCTCCAATAATAATCTATCAGACCTATAACACTATTTACTAATTTATCTCTTAAATTTTCGTTAATACTATTACCAAATCTAAAATAATCCCAAGATATCTTAATATTGATATATGCTCTGCTATGTGGATTCATTTTCCTCCATTCTTTTATAAGTTTGAATCTGGTTAAATTACCTTTAGTATAGATGATTATGAAACTTAGCGAAAATTTAATTGTGCAAATTGATATTCGTCGAATTTGTATATTTTGCCCTAAAGTGGTTAGAAGGATTTGGAGCGTATTTATACATTTAGGCTTTTCATTTACTAAAAACTCTGAGCGCGCAGACATTCAACAAAAACTTCAAATTGTCGTCTTGATTAAAAATCAGAAAAGAAACTATATTTGCTGATCAATCCATTTTGTATAATTAACATACCTGAAAAACTGTGATTTATTTAGATTATAAAGTTTAATTTATGGTTTATAAATATTACTTATTAGCATAACAAATATATAACTTATATTTTGGTTTTTATGTTAGAATAAAAAATAATATAAATAAGCTGATGATAAATTAGTGTATTTATAGAGACGATGTTTATAATAATATAACCATATATAGAGAGGATTTTATGACCAAAGACAAGTACTAATACTTGTATATAACACGATTCTCTCTGTAAAACCGAATAAAGTGACTTCAAACAATGGAGTTAAAAAGTATTCGGTGAGTTTTGGTTAATGCGGCGCGGCAAACTCAATTTAATTACCTTTAATTGATCGCGCAAACACGGGCAATTATCCTGTTAGGCCGACCGCTGTCTCCAGCATCCCCTCACATACATCGGTTCACAGCACATCCTATTACGTTAGGGATCCTCTTTTTTACATTGATAGTCAGCCTGAATATTTATTAATAGGCTTTTAATTTTATAAAAATAGTATTAACGCTGATATAGAAACTTCAATAGGATATGCCCGGAAATGAATATACGAGTAAAATTGAAGAATATGTTATAATTCAGTGCCATATTTAAGAATATGATTCAAGTTATTTTATATGGCTTCTAACGAAGGTTAGTACTGTGTTTTTGATGCTATAAAACTCTGCCTAACCAGTAACTGACCTTTTCCATATCATTTTACGCAAAGCTACTATACAAGCGAATAGACTTTAAAAATGCGGTTTCTTTCTGAAAATACTACTTTATTATACAATGGGTAAAATTATTCATTTAATCTATAAAATGTTCTTTTCACAGGGCATTGCTTTTTTGTAGCGCTTTTCTGAGGCTGACGTAATTGTGTTTACATATTTCTTTTTTTTTTTTTTTTGTGAGAGCAAAGAAGAGTTTATAAATTGTTTATTCGACAGAATTAGCCGTTAAACCGGTGATGGAAAATTCGAAATTTATAAAAATTGACAAAATTCCGTATTAAAGGTATATGTGGATAAGAGGACGTTCGATTTTTTAAATCAGTGAAGGTTGTTTTTTTATATTGAGATAAACATACATTTTATTACTGATACATCATTGCAGTGATCTATTTTAATTCATTATAAACGCCCTGGGATTTTCAAAAACAGGCCTCTTGAATTCCAGACTGATTCGTATGTGAAATCAATGTTTTATAATAATTCCAATAATAATAAAAATACGAAATTTCAATTTGGTGAGATAAAAGAAAGATGAAGAAAGAGAAATATAGAATATAAATATATTTTATTTTATTAAAGAATGCTTTATGCCAGCTGTAATAATAACAACTGTGCTGAGAAATTATTTCATTATTTTTTACAAAATCGATGTTTCTCGTTAATTAGGGTTATGTGACTTCACTAAGCTGAAATAAGGTATTTTTATTTTCATATTTGATCTCTCTCAGAATTATTGGAAATTATTAATTCTTCAAGGCGAAAAACGATTATATGTAAATTTGAAAGACTTTGTTTTGTCAATTTGCCGTATAATGTGCTCTTCTAATATAATTGTCACCGTATATATAGAAAAAATGAATTATATTTTATAGTGATAAATATGTGGATATATAATTTTTTTAAAATATTGTATAAAAAGTAAAAAGAAATACGTACACATTCATGGATAAAACTTAAGGAAGTTGTATCTTTTAACATGTATATCGGGATGCCCGACAATATTTCTGAAAGATATTTGATACGCAGTGACTTTTATTCAAGACACACGAGATAGCCAAAGATGAACAAAATTTCCTGTCTTCTTAAAAAAAAAAAATAGAAAGACGACCAGCGACAATAAAGACTTTCCTCTTCAAGTTTTTTCCATGGGTTCATTTTCTCTTCAAGAGTTTCCACAATATTTTACCAAACCGGTTGAAACGATATAGGAATATACCTGAAAGGAATCATTATCATATTTTCTACTTTCAAATTTCAATTGTAAACGTAATTAACAAAATAAATCATATACGTCCCAATCCCCCTCGCAAATAGCACCCTTCACGGCATATAGTGAAACTACTGCCATAATAAATGAAATATTTCTATTTACGCCTTAAAATAAATAAAATAATTAGTTTTAAATATTTTAAGATTTGTAAATTTTAAGATTTAAGATTTGTTAAGACGTGTGAATACCAAAAAAGGTTATAAATACTTTAAACAGAGTAAATTTTCCTTTTACTCTGGGTAGCTTAATAGACGGGTTTAAATAACTTTAAATTTGACAGAACAATATTTTGTAACTCCCGAGTTATTGAACTAGGTCGTGTATCAGTAATTACATTACTTGAATTGTTCGATCACCCTTAGTTAGACACTTCTGTTTAGTAACGGTTTTATAGTGTGTTGGAAAACATCAAATGTGAACTGGGCAGCCCTCGATAACAATTAACAATTATTTCTTCATGGAATTTACTCTGTATAATTGTGGAATATGAAAAATTAAAAAGGGATATTGAGGGAAATTTCAACAAATTTATATAGAAAGTTGGTATCAGATATGCAAAGTGTATCAAATATTGTTTGCTCAAATTCTGAGGCGATAGTATATGTTTTTCCTGTCTTGTTTACTTTATAATTTGAGGATAAACGTTTTTTCACTCATCTATTGTTTGATTTAATCTTTCTTCAAAATATAAATTGACACCAATATCAACAATTTTTGTGGTAGATGCAGTGACATAAAACATATTATTTTTGTTGTTGTTGTTGTGGCTGATATTCAATTGGATTATCATTTTGTTATATCTCCATGGCAATTTGTATCTAATGTGATCAAACTTTAGGCTGAATTGTTACAAAATAAGTTTTCCCTTCTAGTTATACCATTTTCGTCTAGCCATCATTTAGGACGAATAGAGATTTCTCGCCTCAATATATATTCAATTTGTTAATTCTAACACTACATTGTACTTACCTTTCCTTGCATCATAGCCTTTGTATTTAATGCAGCTTCACAGAATATTTATGATTTTATTTTTGAATTTTTCTAGAATAGTAATTTGTTTAATATTAATTGGTTTTGTTTTATAATACTGAAAAGATATGCAAATAACATTTTTGTTTACTTTATTATATTCTCTAAAAATATATATCCTACATAATAATAATGAAATTATATAATCCTTTTTAATTTTATTTTTAAAAATCAGTGAAAAAAAATAATTATAAAATTCACAAAAATAACGGTATTTAACTTGAATATATTTTCTTGCGGATTCAGAAACAAGTATTTCGATATTAAGTTTAGACTAATTCAAAATATCTTTACATTTTAATGTTTCTCTTTATTTCACATGTTTATATAAATTATTTTATTATCCGTACAATATTAGATTCAATAGGTCCTAATGAAAAAAAAAACGTTTATATTTTAATTTACTCGAATTTGGAATTTAATCTGGTAAAAAAATATAAAATTAACGATATATTTTATAATAAAATTATTTTACAAAATATGGCACTCTATTATACGAAAAATTGCATAACTTGGTATGTGACTTCAACACTTCTAAACACGACTCACATAAATAATTTCGGACACTAAATTCCCCATAATTCACTCTGTAAAGTTATGGTCAACGATATTAAACAACAACGTGAGCCTTATTACCAAAATATACTTTGTCCCTTGACAATACCATCCCATGTATCCCTTACCCCCATGCTCACCCCAAATCACGAAGTCAAGCATAATCAACCATCTTACTTTACTACCCTCTCTACCAGTTCACACATGCCCCTCTAGAGAATTAACTAGAAGGGAATACCTCCATAAACACCCAGAAATACCTACACATTACCCACATTTATAAATATACGATTTATATGTAATTTTCACGATTAATAATAAATGTAATGTGCTTTCACACACACACACACACACACAAACAAAATAAATCCTGTGAAGATTCAAATAACTTCCAATAAAATCAAATCCCTCTGACCAAACCGATTTCCGTACTCCCCTACAAAGGAATTCAGAACTAAATAACCCAACTGCTCTAACATGACATATAATCGAAACCTCCTATAACTCATATTCCTCTTCTCTGACTCTAGTTCGTGAACACGATAACACAATGCACCAATGTATCGACGTCCGGCGCATCAATGAACTATCATTATTCCAGAATTGGCCAAATACCCATTCTTGATTAATCAAGAAAAGCTAACCACGGACGCGTTTCGGGGTGTTGGTCCTCATCAGCGTGGTCCGCATCAATGAACTAGAGTCAGTATATGTACATCCTTCACCACTGATAGAAATTATATAAGATTCCCTCTCGAAGACCAGTGTATTTAGCACCGTATCATGTCTCTATTGCTGAAGAGAGTTTACTACTCCTATCTTTCGTTACTCAACAAGGTTAGTTTAAATTCAAACGTTAGCCGTTCGGATTAAAATAAGTGCCTCAACTATTCAAACGCATGATCACTTAATTGATCCAGAAACATTATCTTCTTCACATAGCCTATTAGTACGATAATTTCATTATTTTTTAAAATTTTACTCAAATATTTTCTCACCTCAAATCAATTTTTTAAGATTTTTTTTAGCATAAAATCTTCAACTTAATATTTAAAATTGTATATTTTACCAAAAGGCACACAAATATATTTCTTATGATATCATATCACCGCAGAAACTTACGCCCTCAAAATTGAAAAATAACAAAATTATCAACCTCCATCAATATTAAAACCCTTCAATCATTTTTAGAGATATTTAACGCATCAAACTTTGATCCCTGGATACGCGAGACTTTCCCATCCTTTAAATGACAATTACAGAAGAACACCAAATGGCAGTGGAGCCCGGCTTATCAACAAGCGGCATCTTAATGATGAACTAACAAATATTATTTGAGCAAGAAAATTTCCCTCGTTTAGTTGATTGTTGCTCTTTTATTTGATAGAATTTGTTTTGTTTAAGATTTCTTGCCTTGGTAAAGCCGTTTGAAAGTTAAAAGAAAAATAGGTTTCTGTTATTGAAGATCAACTAGATTGATAAAAATTATATTTAATCAATGATTGAACATTATATTTTAAAATTTATGGCCACTATTTTATCATTCCTAATGAATGAAAATATACATTATTTTTTACGCGTACACAAAATTTTATCATATATGTATCACTATTTGATACTTTTGAAATTATATATTTGAACCTGTGTGTTGGTTCTTTAATATTTTATATTTAGAATTCCACGATATTATAGGTGTTAATTGGATTTTGTAAATCATGCGCTTTTATTTAAATATGTTAAACACTTAGGTGTAGATAAATATTTCTTGTTAGAGAATGCTAAATATTCCCCATTAAAATTTTGACAACTATGGAGTTAATAAATGCCTTTTATATTCAAACAAACCTCAAGTAACATAGGTTTGGGAAAGGATGCACACAACTGAGCTGTTGTTCATAATTTTAGTTTCCTAAATGAATAAAAGCACAAAATCTCAATGGAACACCAAACAAATCGTCATAGGGCCTGGGGCACGGCAGTTATTGGGACTTCACAAGAAAATAATATTTGATTTTTTCCCAATTATCCTGGACGCATGCCAAAATTGTTCTTTGGTTTGGTTGGCAATAAATCTTAATTCCAATTTTTACTTTGAAAATCGCTTTCATTTTTTTTTTATTTTAGCTTTAAATCTGCACATTATTTTTTGTTTTTTGTTTTCTACCATCTTAAAACGGTTAATTCTCTTCTCTTTCTTTCAAAATTATTTTTGCATATTCTCTGAGACACAAATGGTCTATAAGTTTCTAGGTTTTAATTAGTCATTTTGATTTGTATTTAGATATTTCAATTTAGACTTTTAAAATTTCGATTTATACATTGGGTTTTTTAACATACCTTTTAAAATATTTACAAAACCGTTTTTAAATATCAGGCACAACAAGATTAAATATTAAAATCTGTGTGATTTTTCTACTATAATTTAAACGTAAAGACTCTCACGTATATCAAACAATTTTAAAGAAAAACAATAAACCAAAATCAATCTTCGGAAAGAGCGCATATATTCAGATAGGAATTTCGGGATGAGGACAACGTGATCCAGTTCGTCTCCAAAGAACATCCCAGAAGCGTAACATAAGAGAGAACATTTTCCAAAAATATATATTTATATTAATACTTTCTTAGACTAAGAAAAGTAATATATTTTGAGCGTTTTTAAAAATACGTTTTCAGATATTTATTTCTATTTATCATTGCCACATTTCTGAAATTTTATAGACTTGTATTGTAATCGCGATTAAGCTAGTTTGTAAATTTTCAGGTGAATTGGTAGTCTAGATATAAATATTAGAAATTGATTACAAAATTTAGGTACAGACGTGAAGAGCAAGTTAAATATAAACTTATTTAAATGGTGAAAACTAAACGACACAACCACTCGCTACTAAAACGCCCACATTCACTATCATCCACAAAATCTCACTTCAGTAAACTTGCTGTTCTTGATTAAAACAGATTATATTTTGAAAGCCGAGCTATGCGTCTCGCTCAAAATCATCACAAATGAGGTAAACACACAATTTTACCTCAAACCCTCTTACCGGACACCTTTCCATTTACGAATTTCCTCACACATGTCACAGCGCAACATAACAAAACATTTATTTTTCACTTTCTCAAGCCACAGACGCCTTCATTTTCTCTGTGACACATCTTTTTTTTCCTCACCTCAAAGCGTGTCCACGTTGAATGTCACATATTTCATACCTTATCTAACCTAATATCATTGTAAATAATATTTTTACCGAGGCAAAACTAATGTCGAAACACACCGACATTCGAATACCGAGAAAACTACATTTCCTATGCCATAAACATAAAGCACACCACAACTAAAATAACACCCCGGGTTCTATCAACTACACTCATCTTCATGTAACTATATGCGGCCAAATACAACCAATCCAACATGATTCGTGTCACTATTATTTAAACTTCCCATCCATTCCTACAATTAACTCCCGATAATCCAACATCTTCAGCAACCCCAAATAGCGACCGAATTTTTCATAATGAATCTACAAAATCTTCTCCTTACAAAAGCAAAACGCCAAATAGACCCTTCATTTAACACAAAGCAAGTTCCCACTTTAAAAAATAATATTCAAACAACCGCCCTCTTTTCCGCAGGAAGCGGTCCTAAATAAGGACCCCCCTCCTCATCTCGAGACAACGTTCCCGTTACTGTTTGGACACACAGCTTATCTTCTTTCACCTCCACTTCCGAGAACCTATCTTTCTCTAATTAGCTTAATTTTAATATTTGGAAAATTATTATCATGGTTCTGTCTTTGCTCTTTTCTATAAATTTTCTCTTCGCTAATTCCTTTTTTACCCAGCCTATGACGCTTAACCGCCCATGTTTTGCTGGTGTTACTTTAAGTTTTTTTCCCATTTATACTACTATATGCTAAATACTTATTTATTATATATAAGACGCCCAGATGGGCCTCCCCCCTCCAGGGCTTTTTATAGACCCCTCCGGAGGTCAGGGGGACATTTTTAGCGGACAGTATGTCCATCGGCAGACCGCTCCTGTCTCTCTCTTTCTCTCTCTCCATGTCTCAGTGTTAGGAATCCAAGCTTGCGTCATGGCCTCTACCTCTGTCCCGTGGGCTGTCCCCGATCACTCTCGGTGCTAACATCTAGCCCTGTGTCTGCTTCTTGTTGTCCTCGTGTGGGAAGAACATCAAAACTCGCCTCACGTACACGACTGCCAGTTTATCCATACGTCGACTGGATCATTTTCAACAATATTACATATATACGCTCTAAGTATATACACTGTGGATACAAAATAGATAAAATGTATATAAGTATATAAACAGCTAATGCAAAATGAATATTCAAAATAAGTATATACAGCAGATTCAAAATACATCTATCTTGTGATATATTTCAATATATACTTGAGATATCCCCATATGTAATATAGTTATAGAGTAACAGCCAAAATATGGAGACACATCCAACTAGCCAGTTTGACCATTATTTAATTCAAAGCGGAATAATAAAGTTTGAGAGCCAGCCGGCGCCCAGACAGGAAAAAGGTCTCCGATTACACCGACAGACCGACCAACATAGTCGAATTATAAACAGTTTCCCACTGGCTCTGATTTAGATCAGACCTTGCTCGACCATTGCTGGCCTCTCTCTCTCCCTTTCTGAGGTGACATTCAACATGTCTCGTCCTTTATTTCCATCCCTTGACGCCTGAAACCACTCTGACTATTATTGTCTACCACGAGAATCAGTAGACGGGAACTTACCACATATACATTATGCAAGTAAATATACAGTGGCTAAAAATACATAGAAAAAATGTAAATAATTAAAGAGTTAATAAAAATGTAATTAGAAATTAGGTTCATTTTTTAACATGACTTTTAGGTAATTTATTCTAGGTAACTTTTTTAAAAATGGAGAACTAACTTGCATTGCAAATATTTCGTTTCAGGTATTGTTTAATATATATTTCTAAACTTTCACAAATATTCAACTTTGCTTTTTTTTTTTCAAAATATTTCGTTTAATCTATGATAGAATCTTTACAAATAATTATTATAATGAAATTTTCCGTAAATTCGTGCTAGAATTGGAATATAAATATGAATTTGAAATTTAAACCAGAAAAGAACCCTATTTTCAAAGAAGACAAGATATTTTCCGGTTAAAAAGGCGGGAAAAAAATTAAACCTGCCGAACTTCCATCGCCAAACGATTTTTCCATCGTCTGAACGATCCCAGATGGTTTATTCAAATGGCTCCTGCCGCCATGTTGTACCACAAAAACCACAACATGACACGACAGCACAACTAATACGAGTCCAATATGGCGCTGGTGCCATTTGTTTCAGACGACTTGCTTCCACTTTGATTAGAAATTCGTTTGATAATTCCACGTTTATTTATATTTTATCATTCTTTTAATTTAAAAGCGATTTTATATAGATTTTTGTTAAAATTCATATGTTAATCATTAAAATATCAATAAAAATAATAATTTATATTAAGCAAGATATAGCGATATATATATAAATGTATTCCAGATGCATCTAAATACTCTATATCTGTTTTATATTGAATCCCAAATATCGTTTTGATTATGAAAGAAAATTTAAATATTGATAAAATACTTTTTTATATAGGAATTATTTCCTGAACAAGTATTTATCATCTTATGAGAGACATATTTTGAATATTTACCTCGAAAGAAACCTTGAGTACTAAAAATAAAATAATAATAAATAAATGAATTTAAATTGAAAATCTCACATTGTGAGAATTTTGATTGAGAATTAAGAGGATTGTTGTTTGCAAATTACTTTAGGCCGCTATTTGTGGAGGAAATGATGTAGTCAATACTGGGGTGAGATCTGTTTACGACGAACTTCTACTCTAATTCAACTTATTTTCAAAATAACAAATAGAGAAATAAAAGGCCGTTACACCGTTCTACCTCCTAATTTACAAAAATTTGGTTTTGACTAGCTCACACATTAAATTTAAATATTGAGTGTCAGAATGATCGAAAACCTCTCGGTGCTTACATAAGTATTTATATTGGAACTTTAAGTCAATTTGAAAATACCAGATGCTTCAATTAATCCAATTTCTTACATATCTCCCATATTTTACTGTAATGCAAAGTTACAGTTGCTAACACACATGCACTGAAGTTATCAAATATTTTGAAAATTACACCTGTCACCATTCGCGAAATTTTCATAGAGCTTCTAGATGGATGTCTATTGAATGATAAGCATGACTCTTTGTTAGCTGCTAAATAATAGGTGTTTGTGTTCAAATATTTCTATATATTTTTGTATAAATCTGTTCATTCTTGGTTATTATGGCGATGTGTTTTTAAATTTTACTGCTTTCCTTTAAGAAAACATTGACTAACACATGCACACATACCTTGACTATTGGTTTCAAATGAATAGTAAGGAATTAAGAAGTCCATTTATATTTGTGTTTTCGTGGTTATTTTATTTCTGTATTTATCATGTTTGGACAGTACAAAGATATATGTTTGAACCAGCGATTCATTATTTGCAATTTAAAATTTTTAAACCAACATTATCGAGAGCATTGAGAATAAATCTTTGATATACTATTTTTTTTTTTTGGCCTCTGAATCCGTTTTTATAATTTGTCCTTACACTTTGTATTGTATCTAGCCTTTAGAGAAAACACTGGTATGTTTAGACTTGTGAATTCACGAAATCACACGCAAATGTATAAACACACACACATATTCAAATATATAACAGTATATGTGAACAGGCATATTTTCATATATAAAAACATATTCATTCTTTGTTACCTTTGTCCTATAACCTAAGGAATGTCTGTAGGTTCAGAGACAACAATGGTTGTGCGTAAAATATTTTCCGTGAGCTCACCTAAAATGAAGTACTTCTTACTTTTGTTTTAAAGACTGTAAAAAAAGTAACTAATTGGTATAGAAACAATATCTTAGATTTTGATTCAATTATTTATTTCATTAATAATACAAAGGGATTCGGTACTTTGTGTACTCCCGGTAGAGCTTCTTCTGGATGTCCTTCATATCAGCTTTCACAGAATCCTTCGTAACCTTCCTGGCTGCTGCGCTGAACTTATTGCGGAAATCTGAAGTAGATGTGGCAGTTTGACCTGTTATAGGTAGTATTCCTTTGACCTATTCTTAATAATGTTCAATCGAAAGGCAAGGTTGCACGTTCGGTAGATTCAATTCCTTTGAAACATACACGACATTTTCCGTTTTTAGGATCTTCAATGTATCACGGCCGTAGTGGGCGGGTGCAAATTCGGGCCAGAATAGAGTGGAGAAATCACGTTTTCTAATAAAGGGCAGAGAGAGAAGTCTCTTCTTCAGACATTTCCTGGTGTAAATTTCCTGTTGACTGTCCCTTTGGTATCGTAAATCTGACTCATATCGCCGCCCTCACAAATTGCTTGTCACATCAGATATTTATCGTCGAATTATAAACTTCAATCGTAGTTTCTGATTCATGGAGAATGTCTCTTTTAGCTGAAATGTAGTACTGGGATCCTGAGAGCGTTGTGAAGTCATGTGATGATTAAATGTCTTCTTCTCTTAGAAAGTCATAAATAGAGTTTTCGGGCTCTTGCTTCAATGGATGCCTTCTACTTTTCAAGGGTTTTCGGAACATTTTGTTTCTTGTAGATCTTCATATGTTCGCATAACATTGTTCTGAATCGTTCCAATGTTTGTTCTGAACTTTTAGGCGATTTCTCTGATCGACATACTTAGGGTTTTACGGATTATCTCGATGATTTTTGCATGCAGAGCGGAATCACTGGGACCACTTTTTCTTTTCCGTCCAGGCTTTATCTAAGGAGAGGAAGTCTCAAAATAGAGAACTGTTATCTTTAAGTCTTTTGATATCAATGCGGTTGGACGTTGTGAATTTTCAAGCCATTTGGAAATCAAATTTTTACGATTTTCTTTTTGATTCATGATTTAATTACTCTAGATATTTCATTCTTTCAATACAATTCAAGTTATGAATCAGATTTACGAATAGTGAACTCGATACACGAAAACTTGAACATTATATTCACAACACTCAGTTAAATTTGGCAGCTATTTTCTTATACAGGCCTTAGCTGTAAAATTAGGATTTGTTTGGAGCGATCTAGGAAAATAAGCACATATATAAACCATGTATATTAACATATTAATCCAGTTTGTTCCAGAAAATTATATTTATCTATTTATAAAATAAGTGTTTTTCTACAAATAATATGCATTAAATAGATGAACAGAAAATAATGTAATAAGAAGCTACGACTTCATTCCCTCTCCGCTAACTTTTGGTTGACGTGTCGAACCAAATATGGAGTATCACCCACGTATATTCAACTATACATTTGTACTCTTGTAAACATATGTTCTACAAGTTGATTTTCAAACCATTATATTCTATGTCTATTACAAGTAACATACATCATCCAACCTGGCCACTTTCTAGAAGAAAATCTCATCCTACCGATCTAATCCAAAGGATATTTCAAAAAGGAAATACCGCCATCAATGAGCCATCAGCTATGCTAATTAACCCCCCACCAGCAGTGATATGCCGGCGGTCCATAATCCTGCTAATCCAGGGTTATCTCGTTGCAGTCGACAGCTCGCCAAATTGCGTGCGCCATCAGCTGACGTGCTAAACCCTCTTAGCTGATTGGCCCGTCACAGCTACCTTTCTTTCAGATGACACATGCTGGGATTGAACTACCTCTAATGGATTGCTGTCCAATCTACTGAAACACCATTTATACGACTCTATGGGATGTCTTAATTTATACTTCTCAATTATTCCGGGTGAAGGAATTATTTTAGACATATTTCCAAATGGAACGACTGTGGGTAAATGTATTATTCTGTGAATATTAATATAAATCTCAATGGAATAAAGAAATCACATACCAATCTATTCACGAAAAACACTTTAGAGTGACCTATGTTTTATATTATTAAATGAATGTCTAAAATTCACTAAATTTATCGACTAGAATAATAAGATAAAACGTCTCTTTAGCGATCACAACTAGCTAACGAACTTCAGTTGGTATCTAGCGACCACATTTCAAAAGACCGAAGCCTTCGCCTTTAAAATGATGACCAAAATGACGAACAACTCCTGAAGTCCAATCAATCACCATTAAAATTGGTCTTTCAAGATGTAATTTCCTTTATGACTAATTGTGAGGAGAGGCTGCCTTTATCAGAGCATCAGTAATAAAATAATAGATTTATAAATTCAATTACCATCTATCGATAAAAAAAAATTGTAATAATTATTTTGGCAATATGTTTATTTTCTCATAATCGAATAATATGCTGAAATATTCATTACAAAATAATAGATATCTTTCGTGTAATAATAAGCATATGTTTAATTAATTGTCAATACACATTTCCCTTCGTTAAATACCACAACTCATTGGAGACACTTATTTTGTTTCAATTAGCGACCTTTACTAAGACCCTTTACTGGACCATATTACATACTAGGGAGGTGTGCCATGAAACACGCAATATGTTGAACGCAATAAATTTTGAACCAACTTCATGCATTAAATCTTATTTCAAACCATTGAGTGTGTTTTCAATAATCATAAATGACTTACAATGGCTAACTCTGATAAAAATAAACAATAACTGAATTTATTCAACAAATCTCCTGGAAGAATGAAACGTTTTGCCATGATTGTATTGCTTTGATTAATATTATTGAAACCCAACCTACCTTGAGATCTCCTTAAATTATGTGTTTGAAATATTACAGTGCTCAAAGCATATAAAGAGCAGTTTAATCATTCTTATTGAACGAGTGTTTACAATTGTTTCATATCATTATATCACTATTTGATAATTCAAAACCTTTTCTTTATATGAAGTATGCAATGATTACCTGGGTTTCTTACAAACCGCAGCCTTTATTAAGATATAACCCTAAAATATTAATAATTTAAAAAATGATTCTATTTGAATATATATCGAAAAGTTTGAAGAATTTTATGATTCATTATTCTCTGTTATTTTATAGAAGCAAAATCTTCTAACGTTTTCAGAAGTTTTTAATAGATTTGAATACATTCTATCACTTTTAAACATAATCTTAGCATGATGCATTAGCCCGGCATCTGTTATTAAAAGTTAAATTATTTTCTGGTGCGTATATTCCTCTTTTTGAAATAAAACAATTTTCTACTGCCCTTACTTAAATGATAAAATAATGAGAGGGTCTGGCTCATCAGTGGTGAACACGTATTTATGAGAGGAATCACCTGTTTTCTTCGGGAGACAGAAGTAAATATAATGAATTAATCAATAAGGGGTTGGCCCTCCTCCGACCCTAATGCAAGGCGTAATTCTTCAGCTTGGAATTGATCGATATTTGGAGGATATCCTCTTGTGGGATATCTTGTCTCATCCTCTACCATTGTCTCTTTTTAATTCGTCGAGAATCTGAACTGGTTGGAGGGTCTTTCCTATAAACCTTACAAAAATATTGCTAAATTGGAGAAATATCCTGCGACCTTTCTAGCCAAGGTAGAGTTTGGCAGGCACGGAAGCAAACGTTAGAATCTATGGCCGCATGCGGTCGAGCATTATCCTGCTGAGAGAAAAGCCCAGGATGCGTGATAGGAAGGGCAATACAATGGGCCATAGAATGCGGCTGATATTCCGCCAGGCTTTAAGGGTGCTAAAGGAGTCCAGCTATCAAAGTGAATGAAAATCCAGACCATAAATCCTTGTTATCGAAAAACATTTCCAACAATTAACAGTTTATTTTCACACCGCTGCCCAAGACGTCTTCAGGCGAGTCTTACCTTTTCCTCGGAGCTCAATATAAAACGGTACTAATCATCGAAGACAATTCTAGTCGAAGCAGTTGAATCTCAGGTGAATAAAAAAGACCGGTACAACCTCAAACGTGCTTGTCGGTCTGCATAGGTAGTCAGCACAAGGGACGCTGTGAGCTCAGCTAACTGTTTCTGAAATGTCTATTAATTGTCCTCGGTGTCACTGATTCTACAGTTGCACGTCGGATCGCTACAGAATGATGCATTGGTGTCTGTGAGTGCCGCTCTGAGAATTGCTTAGGTCTTCAACGCTCTGTTCGGCCATGTTTCAACCACTCCTGCCAACATCGTCGAATAGTTGTATTGCTCCTACCTATGTGTCGAGTGATCTCGCGAATAGACAAACCAGCTTCTATCAGCTCAACTGCGCGCCCTCTCTCAAATTCTGAAATATGCCAAAAGTGTGCGAAACTCTTCAAGGTATAGCTACTGTTTATCTTAGAATATATTCTCTAAAAATATTTTAGGACTTCATTCTTGAATTGAAATGTCTACTCTCTTATATACCTATTCAATAATGACTATTCAATTGAATCGTTTTGATTTGGATACCTGCATCTAGGTTTTAATATTGCCACGTGGAAAATTAGGGAAGACCAACTTCGGGATGAGACAGAAATTTATTTAAGGCAAGAACAAACTACGAAGGATAAAAAAAAGATGAGGAATGAGGGAAGTTTACAGAGTGGCAAAATATAAACATAAAAATGATACTCTGTCAATACTATTGACAATGTAAAATAATAAATGCTTGTAATATAAAAAATAACCTCGCTACATAACTTCTTCCCTATGAGAGCTGTGACCCACAGCTTTCAATTATTGTAGATACTGACATGGATCTGACGTGCTTCTGCCAAGGATTCCATCGAAGTCTAGGAACTTTGTCCCTAGTAACTTTGCGTCCTTTTTCTTGCGGCGTGAAGAGTGGCTTTGTCGTCGTATCGTCTATAGGGACATCGTCATCTTGGCTTAGACACGGCGGTGGAATCCTAGAGCCAGTCTCTGAAAACGTAGATCACAGCACCCATGGCCTCTAGGTCTTCTCGGCGATCTTCAGTTTGTCTTCTCTAATTTACCCAGCATCTACACCAAAATGCCACGTGGAAAATTAGGGAAGACCAACTTCGGGATGAGACAGCAATTTATTTAAGGCAAGAACAAACAATGAAGGATAAACAAAAGATAAGGAATGAGGGAAGTTTACAGAGTAGCAAAATATAAACATTAAAATGATATTCTGTTAATACTAGTGTAAAATAATAAATACTTCGCTACAATATATACAGAGAGTGGTATTTTTTTTAGAACAAAAATTGTAACGCTTGTAGCTCGTGAAAGAATTGTGTGATTTAAATTATGTATTATTTACTCAAAAAGTAAACATTTTTATATTATAACATAAACCATTTTTAAAAGTTGCAAAATACCAAAAATATTAGCGATTTTTTAAATGTTACATTTTCAGACTTTCCGAGGAAAAATATTTGTACATACAAATTATTAATTTATAAAAATATTAATTTATTGCTATTTTGCTAAGTGTACAGTCAGTAGAATTATTGAGTGAAATGAAGAAAATTTTAATATCTTTTATATTTAGAGAAAAAATTGTCCTCTGAAAAGGTTGGCTGAAAACCTTAACTTCAACGGAAATAAATATAAATGAAATGGTATTCAGAGAAAATTCACCTTCTCAAAGGAACATATTTCCATATTGTCGCGGAAATAAATAAAGCAAGGGAAAATTTGGGGATAATTAATTTATTTTAAAGGGTATTTACCTTTTAGTTTTCCCAATAAAATTATTTACAAGAGGTATTTAAGGGAGAGAGAGTCAGATGATCAAAACAACTTATCCCCAGGTAAATATAATAATAATGAGCGGCGTCAGCCACCGTCCCGTTTTCCTTATTTGTAGATCAGCTTCCGAGAACCCCTCACACCTGTGGTCCCCCCCGGGGTCCAGGGATGATTGACAGGTGTCCTATCTGGATGGAGCTTCTTGACATTTTAATAACCAGAATACTACTTATTAACGTTAATCATATTATCAAGAAAATAAAAGGCGTAAAATGGATTTTAAAAGGCTAATTTCATCTTCCCAAGCCATTCCATATTAAGAAACTCGTGACCTGCAGCAGAGCCTTTTATGAAAAGTACCTGGCAGTTGAAAAATGGAAGAATGTTGTTACACTGGACGAAGGATGGGTATACCTCGATGATAGCAGCCAACATCGTGACATTTACTGCGCTTATTATCAAATAAACACGTTTTCTCAAAGGGCTCCATTATAATGTCTCCATGGAGACTTTTTGTTTATTAATTTCCTTGATAAAATGGATTTCCGAAAACCTTTGTAATGTGGATATAATAAAAATTTTAACCACGTGTATTTTATAAAATAAATTACATACATTTCGAATGTTGACTTTTGCGAGAAATACATAATGTTTGTTTTGGGGAATACAACGGTTGCTCAATTCAAGTATTCAGATAAGCACATTAAACAAAAGTCTATTTCCAACATAAAATTTCACGCGAATATTTAGTACATTTGTATGTGAGTGATCCTGATCTATTATTAATGGTGTTCTGTATGACTCTTGAACACCAAATTATATATACGGGCTAATCCTGACTAGACTGATCACGTAGGAGCTATTTGAAACCATAATAACTTCCCAACAGATATGAGAACGAGGTTCCCACGTGGCTGGCTAATTGACTTTTAGCGGTGAGTGACAGCTCCAACGGAAATCTATAACTTCCCAGGATGGAGTCCGTGGCTTGAACTGCAGGGCCGACTGTATTGAGTCCGTGTTTATACCGCTGATCCCCTGGAGGGACTTGGGCTTATGGGCTGACCGTATGGCGTCCATCATTACTTGAACAGTTGATAAGACTGGATGATAAGTCCGTGTCCATCACTTGTACCACTGGGCTAAGTATATAACGTCTTTGGCTTGAAACCCGGTTGTTCCGATTGGTAAGAGTCCGTGTTTGAGACCAATGTACCAAATCTGTGACAAAAGATATAAATATTTCAATTAAATGGACTTATTGATTAGAACAAAGTATTGTCAAAATAATTCCCGGGGATAGGATCGCTAATACAGCTGCGTGAAGGCATAGACCGGTGTATCTATGGATCATTGCTTTGACCGCTGATTGGGCTGAAACATTCTTGCACCTAGGCTGATAAGGTGGTCACTCAAATACAGATCTTTCTATAATAAATCAAAAGAAAAACTAGATATCATATAGATATTATCTATGTCTCATGATATATAGGCAACATAAATCAATTATTGTTTACTAAATTAATCATTGGCATCACTATCATTAGTAGCTAATATACGTTGGGAACCAGTCGTCGCCAATTTTCCCGATCGCTTGACAGTCGCTTTAGCTAGGATGCTATCAGTTGACTTCGTGCCGTCAATTCCAACTGCTCGAGATCTCCCTCTACTGGTATAAACCTCAAAACATATGTTTTTCTGTATTAGCACACTTTATACGTCCGTAACGTCTGGTTTGTTGATATTCAGGCTTCCTGTATTGATCGGTTCCTAAATAAGGAATTAGTTTACTTATTCACAGAGTTTCCTTCAATTTATTTTCGCTTTTAAACCCAAAAACAACAACCCATTATATGCAATATTCAACTTTATATTTGCATATGTATATATTTTGTAAATATTACTCTTAGTTATTTTTGCTTATAGATATACACTCATGAACAAAAATTAAGTAGTTGTACCTAGCATGTACATCGGGATTCAGACAATAACTCTGAAAGATAATCAATTCACAGCGACCTATGGACACATAAGAGATAAACAAATTTGAAAAAATGTCTCTGTTTCCTTAAAAAAAAAAAAAAACAGCAACCGACGAAACATCAAAGAGTTACTACTTTTATGAATCCCAGGTATCAGTGGGACTAATAGAGGATATGACCGTCACTCACTGTCAAACAAAATTTGCACCGTCGAATCGTGGTTAATTGAGGGTGTCCAGTAGCTCATTTGGGATTAAAGCCCATTCCTGTTCAAGGACAGTTGACAGCTCCTGGGTCGTTCTTGGCGGGGGCTGATACCCTCCTTCCTAGATAGTGGGGACTAACCTCGGGACTAGCCTCGAGGACGATGAGCTACCCATCCTTTCGTCAGCAAAGGCCCGAATCTACCGTCACCTACAATAGAAGAGGCAGGGCTAGATGTTAGCATCGAGCGGATCGGAGACAGTGCACGGGACAGAGTTGGAGGACATGATACAAACCTGGATGCCTAACACCGAGACATGGAGAGAGAGCCAGAAGCGGCCTGCGTCGGTGGACACACTGTATTACTCACTGAGCTAAAACTGTTCTGCTGACCCGGGGCGCGGTCGCCTATAAAAAGCCCCAGAAGGGGGCCCTATCCTGAGCGTCAGCTGTGTCCTTTGGCTTTGCCACGTAGCTGTCCCCAGCTGACCACTCTTTTGCTGTTTTTATTTTGGCGTAATCATTTTGAGTTTAATACAAATAAGGATGATGCAGGTTATATTAATAAATATATAGTATATCATATACAATATGGGGGGTGGAAGTAAATAGGAGCAGTGAACATTTTAATAGGAGGGTATGATCTTATAAATTATTGGCTTTAACTAATTAGAAGATATGTGAAATATACAAAAAGTGTCATTATTAAAGTTTAAAATATACTTCATATATCTGTATATATAATTTATTAAGAATAAAAATTATACGCGATCTAAAATGAAAACAAAAACGAAGGTTATAACAAAGCAGAATATATCGCTATTTTTATTTAATTAAAAACATAGATTATATCGATTTAACAATTTTAATCGATTTCAATTTTTACTTTTTCATTTTTTCGCTAGCGGTAAGGTCTATTATATAATAATATCAATAAACTAGCCGAGTGACCCGGGCAACGCCCCGGGTTTACCCGAAGGACCCGCAGGTGAGAAACTATAGAAGAAAAATTTTACCAAATCAGAAAATGAAATTGCAAACAACAGAACTACACTTCTTTAAGGACATGAGAGCACATGCACTGTATCACCATACGTGTACCATTTTCAAAGACCCTGCTTAGGGTTAAAACTTCTCAGAAGCATAACAATAGTACCAACCTAGAGGTTAACTGGTGTGGATGCATTCCTCTGGGAGTAAGACTATTGAGAAATTCAGTAGGGAGTTATTTTGCTTCTCCGCATTCTAACACTCCAACTGTTAACACTGTGGAAACACTGACTCATGTTTGGTAAGCAATTTCAGGGAAGAAACTATAGACATTGGATTAAATAAATTATTAATTAAATTGCATTAAATAAAAATTATTAGATTTAAATAAATATTATTAGAGTGAAAAAAAAAAGAAAAAATTAACAAATTAAAAAATAAAATTTCGAAAAATACCACTATATTGCAGATAAGATAAGAGGGGACCTTATTAAAAAATAAATAAACAAACTGTAAATCGACACTATCGATAATTCGACACTTTCGATAATTCGACACTTTCGATAATTCGACACTTTCGATAATTCGACCATTTTAAAAATCAAATTTACAAGGTTGATTGTTATTTAAATACAACTTTGATTTTGCATGCATAAACACAGGCTCTTGTAGCAAGAACCCAAATATTATTTATAGTCATAGCAAAAGCCAACTTTAGTGAAAACTGATGCCTCTTCAGAATGAATGGAAGACTGAAATCTGAAGGAGCAGAAGATATGGGTCATCTTTACATGTATGCTATCCAATGTTCGCACACTTGAAAAAGCCACATATAAAGTTGTCCGTGCGTAAACACAGGCTCTTGTAGCCAAGGTTTGGCCTTGAGCCTTATTTATAGTCATAGCAAAAGCCAACCTTAGTGAAAACTAACGCCTCTCTAGAATGAAGCGAAGGTTGGTATCCGAAGGGGCCAAAGATATTTCAGACACTATACAGTGTGTTCAACTTTGGGCACTGTCAGTATATGTGCTTCAAGGACATGAGAGCACATGCGCTGAAACACCATACGTGTTCCATCGCAAAGATCCTAAAGGCATTGGTGAAAGTATAAATAAATATTTTGGAAATGAAAAAAAAATACATATATATATATAAGAAAATAAATTGGAATAAAAATTTACAAACTATATTTCAGAGTGGATACATATTTGAAAGGAAAAAAAAAAAGAAAATTGCAAACAACAAAACTATATTACAGATATGACATGAAAACTAACGCCTCTCTAGAATGAAGCGAAGGTTGGTATCCGAAGGGGCCAAAGATATTTCAGACACTATACAGTGTGTTCAACTTTGGGCACTGTCAGTATATGTGCTTCAAGGACATGAGAGCACATGCGCTGAAACACCATACGCGTTCCATCGCAAAGATCCTAAAGGCATTGGTGAAAGTATAAATGACCCATATCTTCTGCTCCTTCAGATTTCAGTCTTCCATTCATTCTGAAGAGGCATCAGTTTTCACTAAAGTTGGCTTTTGCTATGACTATAAATAATATTTGGGTTCTTGCTACAAGAGCCTGTGTTTATGCATGCAAAAGCAAAGTTGTATTTAAACAACAATCAACCTTGTAAATTTGATTTTTAAAATGGTCGAATTATCGAAAGTGTCGAATTATCGAAAGTGTCGAATTATCGAGTGTCGAATTACAGTTTGTTTATGTATTTTTTAATAAGGTCCTCTTATCTTATCTGCAATATAGTTGTATTTTTCGAAATTTTATTTTCTAATTTGTTAATTTCTTTCTTTTTTTTTTCACTCTAATAATATTTATTTAAATCTAATATTTTTTATTTAATGCAATTTAATTAATAATTTATTTAATCCAATGTCTATAGTTTCTTCCCTGAAATTGCTTACCAAACATGAGTCAGTGTTTCCACAGTGTTAACAGTTGGAGTGTTAGAATGCGGAGAAGCAAAATAACTCCCTACTGAATTTCTCAATAGTCTTACTCCCAGAGGAATGCATCCACACCAGTTAACCTCTAGGTTGGTACTATTGTTATGCTTCTGAGAAGTTTTAATCCTAAGCAGGGTCTTTGAAAATGGTACACGTATGGTGATACAGTGCATGTGCTCTCATGTGTAGTGTAGTTCTGTTGTTTGCAATTTCATTTTCTGATTTGTTAAAATTTTTCTTCTATAGTTTCTCACCTGCGGGTCCTTCGGGTAAACCCGGGGCGTTGCCCGGGTCACTCGGCTAGTATGTATATAAAAAAGCAAAGCCCAATTCTAAACCCAAATATTTTTTTTATGAGAAGAACATCAACATATTGCATGATTACGGCAGTCCATAGCTTCCCTGACAAAAATTCACCAAGAAAGTAAAATATTCCAAAATATTTCTGTGTGTAAATTGCTAAATATGTAAAAAACATGTATACAAAAAGCAAAGCCCAATTCCAAACCCAAATATTTTTTTTATGAGAAGAACATCAACATAATGCATGATTACTGCAGTCCATAGCTTCCCTGACAAAAATTCACCAAAAAAGTTAAATATTCCAAAAATATTTCTGTGTATATATTGCTAAATGTGTAAATAACATGTATATAAAAAAGCAAAGCTTAATTTTAAATTTCATTATCCTTTTCACAGGAAAAGCATCAAAATACTGCATAAGTACGGCACTTTTGCAGCCCCCCTGACAAAAATTCACTAAAAGAGGTAAGTATTCAAAAAAATATTTTGGTATATATATTGCTAAATGTGTAACAAACATGTATATAAAAAAGCAAAGCTTAATTCTAAGTTCTAATATTTTTTTATAAGAAAAGCTACAAAAGCAAATAGGGAGAAGTGAAGCCATTTAGCCATTTTCAAAATCTGATTGTGAAAGAGTAAAAAAATGAGTAAATAAGAGCAAATATAAAGAAAAAGTATTGCTAAATGTGTAATAAACATGTATATAAAAAAGCAAAGCTTAATTCTAAGTTTTAATATAAAGAAGAAATAAGACACAAAAATGGAGCTAAATTCAAATGAAAAACTATAACAAATTAATAAAAAAAATAAGACCTAATCCAAATGCCACCATCATCAGACAAAAGAAAAAATGAGATTTTATTCTTTAGTTCATTTATTCTTCTGTCTGATGCTGTTGCTGAAACGTCACACACTATTAAATTATTTGGATTAGGTCTTATTAATGAGAAAAAAAAAGATGCCAAAGAGAGATGAAAAGATGCCAAAAAAGATAACCAGATACAAAAATTGTGCTAAATTCAAATGAAAAACTATAACAAACACTTATAAAAGATAATTATTATAGAATAAAAGTAATAATTCAATCTACAATTCGAAAAATTTATATATTAAATGAAAAACTATAAAAAAGTACTTACATAATCAAATGAATCAGAAATATATATTATTTCAAAACACATTTTTACGCATTTCAAAACAAATGAATTGATGATGATAAATGCAAAAAATCTACGATTGTAAAATAGATTAAATTAAAAAATAAAAATAACTGTTAACATTAGGAAAATAAAAACAGGCCTATCATACGAAGAAAAAAATAACGAAAATTTTGGTATATAGATTGTTATGTGTAGTTCAGAATCTTCGGAGGAGATAGCTCAGGACTTTACAATGGAAAACTCTGTTACGGTATTATCTATATAGATAATGACTTGAAAAATAATCAATTATTTAATGATGTCCGCTTGCGAAAACGTATTTTCAATTGGAGGGCAATTTTGGCGTGAAAACTGTCCGTTGTTTAGAGGCATCCTCTAGCGCGAGTATTTGAATATTTATTATTCGTTTGGTTTAAATTTGTACTTATTAGACACACCTTGTTTTAGAGAGTTTGTACAGAGGGGATTCTGATTAACAGACCTTGAACATACAATAACGCTCAATGATACATTTTTTAAAAATCTATTATTTACAACTTCGACATGACTTATAGATAAATAACAGCGAGAAGCAAAACCTTTAAACTCTAATATGTCAAATTTAGGTTAATTAATACTTTTGTATATTTTATATATGCAAATATATTCTTGAATATAAAGCAATCCTTATGAAATTATTAATTAAAAGGAATATTTTGAATCGAAAATAAAATAAAAAATTCATATCAAAAATCCAATATTTCGCAAGGCTGTAAGCCTATCTTAGTCTGGGATTTTCCGTATTTTGAAATTAACCAAAACATTTCAAAATACAGAAAAACCCTAACGAATATCGGTGTACAGCCTAGCGAAATATATATATATTTTTAATATAAATAAAATGTCTTATTTTATATTCGAATCAAAATATTATTATTAATTAATTTATATATTTATTAAAATGTTGATATTTGAATAGGCTAGAACTTTTAGACATATGGATAAAAAAATTATATTATCATCCAACAGAATAAGCATAAATTCGAATATCAGAACATCACTATTGTGTTCGGTCTATCGAGGTTTCTCTAGAATTTGGTGTCTGACACAATATTTTATGTAAATAGACATTTCCTGTAATGAGTAAAGCATAAATCACTATACGTGCTGCACCCCTAGAAGTAGAGGCATCGTCTCAACTCCATCAGGAAGATTTAAGTCGGGTGCAAACAGATGATAAATTATCTTAAAAGACGAACTTCTAATTGCTCACGACAAGTTTAGTTTTCTGGGTCAATTAAAGTAGAAATTACGGGTCTGGATGATGGACAACGGTACCTCTGGTGTTCTTAGACATTGGGGCAGAATTAGCTCGCTAGATCCTATCGTTCTCCCTAATTGAAGACTTAACGTTATCTCCTCCACTGTTGCTATCTGCAGGATTTCTTTTGTCAGAGCTTGGACATCATGGTGGGGGGAGATACTTCGGCATTTAGACAATGCCTTTCTTTATAAAAACTGCTCTAGAAAAGATAATTATAAAATTAAATAGATGAAATAAAATAAATTCTCTGCCCGAAGAATCCTTTCCTCAGGAAAAAGGAATGCCGGCTATGGTAACGTAATCTAGAGAAACAGTCAGGGTATAATGACCTCTGCACTTATTTGTTTCTATAATATTTTTGTGTTATTTGCAGAAGAAAAGTAAATAATGGAAATATATGGTATGGAGTTGAAATTATAACATCTTGTTTTTAACTTTAACCTACAAACCTCTATTAAAATCATATAAATTGAAAGTTTATTTTTCTCGTATATAAACTTTCTTGATAGACCAGGAATACGTTATCCAATCCGTGTTCTGGCTAGTTGTCCCTCAAACGTAAAGATGTATTTGAGGTCAAATGACAAAAATATGTGAATATTTCTTGATTCATCAAGAATCCTTTATAAAAACCTAAGTAAGTCGTCAGGTGTAGAGCCTGTAAAGTTATGAAGGGACTAACATCCTGAAACTCAATCGGAAATGGCTTTTTTAAAAACTCATTGGTTTTTCCAATATTGGGAAAAATAGATTATCATTCAGATAATGTTCATCTCGAAATAATTGTTAATCGTTTGTTGCACGAAAATGTCGTCAATCCACCCTAACTCTATGTATGGATATTTATATAAGGAAATGAAAACAAAGGATGAGTACATTTTTAAACAGGAATCTCTCGGTTATGCAAATAACGTTACATGATTATAAAATTAACATCTCTTACATATAGTAATATCGTTTAAAGGGCCGTCTAGATTTCCTTTTTGAATATTACTGTGACATATTTTGTGGAATGGTGGTTTGAAAATGGCTATGTTTGTTGAAGAAAATTATAGTTGGTTGAAGATGGCTGGCGTTTAATCTCTCATTGATGGCTATGTTCGTGAGAGCGATGCCATAGCGGTACTATTAAGGTGTGTATGGGGTTACTTCTGGTGATGGGTGTTGGTAAAAGTGAAGGGGATGAAATATGTGAAGTTGAGAAATTTTGAAGTTGTATTTGAAAGTCACGAGTTTTTATTTTTGAAAGTAGAGTTGTTATATTTAGTTGATTTGCGATTTGAAATATTTTATAGTCATAACAATTATGAAAATAGTTTTACACTGGGTGAGGTAAAATTATATTTATAATAATAGTTATGATAAGGACACGGAAAGGTAGGGATGGAATTTCTAAGTGATGGTTATTCAGTGTTTTTTAGTGTAGCAGGCGTACATTTCAGAATTCCAGTAACTTGTTTATATCCTTAAATGAGCAAATTTAAGTTATATAAGATTTTATAAAACAAAAACGAACCATCTTTATACAGCAAATGAAAACATTCTTTTACACATCAATCAAACTTCTACTGCCTTTACTGCGAATAAAATATATTGGGAGGGCTTGGCTCATTAGTGGTGAACCCTGCCAGCGGTTTAGCTAATTTAATCTACCATACCGCTTCTTTAGAGCTCTAATACTGTATTGTATCATCCTGCTTATATATGCTACACTGAAGGGTGGAATCTCAGAAAAATGGTATTTGAGCAAACTATGGACATAAGCATTTATAAGCTTTTGTAAGCAGAATTAAGGTTGCCGAGGCCACCTCCAATCACTAACTCGCCATTACTCGCAGAAAGGGTGACTCGCAAGCTGTGCTCGAATTCAACACCTGCAAACTGAGACAAAATAAATTCAAAAATTAAGTTTTCATGCTTCAACGCAGATAGTAAATTGTACGTATCAATGTTTATACCAACATTTTCTTTTAGAATATTACTAATGCTAATTTACTAATTAAAATATAATATACTGATTGAAATATAATATTAAGATAATAATTTATTCAACGAGGGGTTTACAAAAAATAAATGCTCTCTCTCTCTGATAGTAAAAATAGAAGAGTTTCAATAATAAACATGCACTTATCAACATAACTACTCCCTCTCTTTACCCCCTCCACTACAACCAAACACAATAAATATCTAAAATTACATCTATGTCAGTTCAGTAAGACATAGGAAATTGTCACTTTCCTCATAAGCTATGGATCAATAAGGATGCTCCAAGAGAGGATCACTTGACGGGGGAGAAGGACCAGTCAAAAATCGAACGTCGCTCTCTGCGAAAAGAAGCGCTGGAGCGCGTAAGGTTGAGGGGGCTAATCCCCGTATTGTGCGCGGAGCTGATTGGCCGCCTTGGTTGCGTCTCGACTTGAACCCACGTCAACATTGAGGAAAAGTTAATAGATTCTGTGAATGAGACTGGTGATTCTTCCTGTGTCAACTCTTATTCCACGTGATTAAATTAATCTTCGATAAATATAGAGAGAACACCAGAGTGTTGAAAAGAAATGTTTGAAAATAGAATATTTGAAATATAAAGTTGCATCCTTTTTCTAAAAGCTTTTATTTAACTTGCTTCCCTGTCTGTCTGTCTACAAATCTTGTAATCAATTTTTAATATACATCTAGAGCACGTAGGAATCTGAAATTTGGTACACCTTTATGAACTTGATGACAATGCAAGGTGACAATTTTTCAGACTTCTGGGTTGTCAGAGTGGCCGGAAATGGACACATTTCTAAATTGCCTTTCATTTTGTAGATTAATTTTAATATAATTCCAGACCACATAGAAGTATGAAACTTCTAACACTCATTCAGTCCAATGAGCAATGCAAGTGTACACATTTTCAGACTTCTGAGTGGTAGGAGGAGCCAGGAATAAACAAATTTATATATTTATTTTGTTAAGTCTTATGTTACGCCTCTTACATTGACCAATCCGCTGCGACGGAGGCTTCCATCTATTTAAGGCCTAATCCCCAGTGAACTTTTGATTCGAAGTTTTGTAAATTCATATCTGAAAATTAACTAAATTATTGATAAGTAAAAATACATTTCTAAAAAAGCTTTTTTTAAATGCACTAAAAAGGAAAATATAAAATATTATATCTTTTGTCATTGAGCAATTGGAAGTATCCGAGTAAAAATAAAAGCGGCAGGAGACGATCATATTGAGAGAAGAGGTAAGCAAACACTTATAAAAATCAGCTGCTACATATTGAATCACATTAGGTTAGAAATTGAAGATGATCGTCCCCCGCAGCTTTTATTTTCACTCAGATACATCTTATTGCTTAATTGCAGAAGATACAATATTTTATTTTTTTTTCTTTTTAGTACATTTAAATAAAATCTTATTTTTTGTAAATGTATTTTTATTTATTAATTATTATATGATAGCTCCGTTCCAAGATTGGCTATAAAGAATATCTTGTGAATGCTGCGTACAAACGAGCGAAAGCTTTTTTACGTAATAGAAGAAATCGCTCTGGGGAAAGGGGTCAACGTCAGTTGGATTACAATAATGTTCCTCTCGCGACATTCTCATAACTACTCAATTAGATAGAGAATGTCCATAGGATCATTGAGGAACATCCCAAGTCGCCAGAAGAACCTCGCAGTCCTCTGCTCGCCGTCCCACCGCTCGCCCAGTCGCCGCAGTGAGGAAAACTAGAAGGCGGGTACTCTGGAGGTGAGGCCACCATAGACCAAAATCCTCCCTGCCGTATAGCCGCTACAATGGAAGAGAACTGGATATCTGTCAACATACAAGGACGAAATGTACAAGCTCTTGTGGACTCCGGCGCTGATTACTCAGTAATTTCCGAATCTTTCAGACGTTCTATAAAGGCTCCAGTTTTTAAATAAAATGGATCACTTCTAAGATCCGCGGAGAAGAAGCCTATCGTGACCCTTGGTAAGTGTTCTTTAGAAGTTCAAATCAAAGGACTCGATATTGGTTTTATTTGTAGCAACTGCTGAATGTAGACACGATGTTATGGGCTGGGATTTCTTCATAACCACAGATGCCATTGTGGGAAAAACAAATTGTATTTAAGCGAAGCTTAAAATTCTTACGAATGGAAAGACCTGAAACTTTGTGCTGTATGGACTGTGTCATACCGCCGAAATCTTCTGGCAAAACAATTTTCACCAACGAGGATGTATTTGTCAGCAGAGCTGTAGTCGTTACGGGTTCCAAACACCTGCAATTGTAGAAATTACTTTTTATTCCCTCCTAATTGGTTAGGTTCTTACATGACAGAGCGGTGTAATGGGTGACTAACAGTACCCAATAGACTCAAGTGATACCTTCGGACATGAAGGTAGGAGCAATGCAAGATCTAGAAGTAGGGAGCATTCTAATCTTGACGCTCGTTTTGAAATAGCTGTAAAAGATTAAGCAACTTCCCCAAATGTGAGAGGATGGCTAAGTTCAATGATATCTACTCATTTGGAGTAAACAAAGAAAAATAAATTACTCACGTGCCAATATACCCGACTTTGAGAAAAATAGTTTCCCTGTCTCTGGCGAAATGAAGCATAAAATAGAAAACAAGTGATTACCCGCCTATAGACAGCTTTCTTATAGAGTGTCTCCCGCAGAAACTAAAATCATCCGGCCATCATCAAGTTCATGGGCTTCCCCCGGTATATTAGTGAGAAGGACAACTTGTTGAGATTCTGTGTCGACTATCGTCGTTTAAACAAAAATTAAAAAGAAAGATGTTTACCCTCACCCTCGTATCAAAGACGCGCTGGACACCCTCGCTGTATCTTGGTACTTACCCCGATGGATATGAAATATAATTACTGGTAAATTGAAGTAGACGATAAGGCCCAGGAGGAAACGGCATTTATCACTTCGGACGGTCTTCACGAATTTAATGTAATGCTGTTCGGATTATGTAATGCGCCATCAACTTTCGAGCGAATAACAGAAAACATCCTTCGGGATCAAAATGGAACATCTGTTTATGCTACTTAGACGACGTTTTAGCCAGTTGATCGACCTTTAAAGAACATTTGGCACGTCTAGTTGATTTATTTTCCACTAGATGGCGCTCTCTCTCTCTCTCATCTAAAAAGCTGATGTGAGTGTGGTCAGGAAATGCCTTTTTGATTTTAATACCTACACCTGAACTTTCTTATTATTTCATTTTTAATTGTTTTTTCACATATATATTATATATGTGACATTTTATATAATATAATGTGGAATAAATAGTGAAGATATGCTACAGGACTATGAGATTCCAATTTTGCCAATAATCGTTCTACTCAATAGAGAAAACAAAGAAGACTATTACAAATTTCAGCCAATTACTAGAAACAGTGCTGAGACCATAATCAACGAAACTAACACAAGAAATAAATATATAAAAACATTAAACTAGGTAGAGAAGCAAAATTAGTTAACTATAAATTAGAAAAGCAGAGCTTAAAGACGGATGTTAAATACTTAGAGCATCTCCAAAATTGAAGCAGAATAGATACCTGGTCGTAATTAAAACTCGCTGATTACCTCCACCATCTTGTTTATTGAACCTAATGAAATTTTCCTCGACCAAATCCCCTTTCTGTTTTTCTAGAATATCAGGAGAAAGAGTCCCGGTGGTAGGTCCGAGTGGGATTTAAATTTTCCATTAAACTTCTATCGATTGGTTGATTTGAGAATCGTACTGATCATCAGATTTGTGCCATTAGATTGATCAACACAGTTTTATTAGTAAACTCTTGTCATGGTAGGATTTAGAACTAGGCGCTTCTCTAGTGCTTCACTGAATTTAAAAAAGTTGTATTAATATAAAAAAAGCGTCAATAAAACTTTTTTTATTATAGATTCTTGCGGTTTTGCTAAATTTTAGAATCTATCGCACATATTATTTAAAATATTGGTTAACAACATTTCACACTTTTTGATAGAAATTTCATAAAAAAAATTGTCAATTCAATTTTAAACTTTCATATTTATGATGGAAAGACCTTTTCAATTTCAATTTAAATCATCCCAAACTTGTGATGCTGTTATTGTAGTTGCTTATTTTGAAAAAAATTGTTTAAAATTCATTTCTATAAATTATATATATATGTAATATTGTTGCAAATGGGCCGACGAATGGATAAGCTGGCAGTCGTGTACGTGAGGCGAGTGTTGATGTTCTTCCCACACGCGGACAACAAGAAGCAGAGGCAGGGCTAGATTTTAGCACAGAGAGTGATCGGGGACAGCCCACGGGACAGAGGTAGAGGCCATGACACAAACTTGGATGCTTATCACCGAGACATGGAGAGCGAGACTGTGTGAGAGACAGAACCGCCTGCCGATGGCCACACCCTAGAACATCTGCTGACCCTCTGCCAAAACCTGCCCTGTTTACAGGGGTCGTCTATAAAAATGTCCCTCGGGACCCCACATGGGCTGGGCGTTGCCTTTTTCCTCCCCTCTGTCCCTGCCACCAGCTGACCGAACACTCTTTGGATCTTTATTTTGACGTTACCATTTTTAGTTTGAAATTCAAATAGGGGGTTAAAATACAAATAGTTTATATACAAAATATGGGGTGGTAGTAAATAGAAATAGTGTACATTTCAATAGAAGGGTAGGATATTTTAAGGTATCGGCTCTAACCTATTGGAAGATATGTGACATATACTAAAAGTGGCATACAGTTTAAAATATACTATATATATATTACGTATATTTATAAAATCTCTTAGAAGTAATACAAATTTATTTTAAATTCGCAAAATATATTTTTTTGATTTAATCCTTTGAAATTATTTGGTTTTAGAAGCATCCTTTTGGTTTTATTACTCAATTCTTTTTTGGCCCATGTGTGAGGGAAAGGCGCCAAAAACGGTACACCAGTGTGGGGGTGAAGAGACAGTCTGGACATCTGCAGATAGTCTGGTAACATCGACATCTACAGTAGAAGACGCAGCGTGTTGCCTCCGGGTGTGTGGATGATCATACAAGACGGTGCCAGGAGAGCCTGACATCGGAGCGACCTACAAGCCTGTGTAACCAAAACTGGACGTGTATAGTGAGGAGCGGGACGTTTCACAAGAGTGACATCCACGGCGCCAAGAATTCTTTTGACGGGAAGTTGAAGACAAGTACTTCATCTGTTCAGTGCAAAGTATAAAAAATCTCTAATTTCTGCTGCATCTCTTACAAACTCGCGTGTGCTTTTTTTTTGTGCCACCCTGATCAGACAAAGAACACGAACAGCGTCTGGGTACGACTTGACATTATCATGAACTAAGAGTAAAGACACAATATGAAAAAAAAAAATAGTATGAATGTGGAGAGAAGTTTTCCAATGTATATAACATTTCATACATGTTACTCCAGAATATACGGAGGGTGTTTCCTTTCAAATGAAACGATTTTCGCGCGCTCGCGTTTTGCACGTGCAGGCATGCTGCACACGACACTGGTTCCAATAGATCTAGAATCTTCTGGAGAATTCATTTTCATCAGGTATCATGATTTTTGCAACATGGTGGGAGAGAGACTAACGCTCCAAGTCGAACAAACAATTCGGACCCTTTCCAAAGAAGGAAACAGTTATAGCGTCATAGTGAAAAAGCTAAAAGCAGAAGGACTAGATGTTGGCAAAGCTACAATATGTAGGGTAGTAAATGGCATCGGAAAGAAAAGGGAAGCTGAATCCAATGGGCAAAAATTTCAAGTCGATCGACCACGTCCGGTGCGGACCCCCGCCACGGTTTCCAAGGTAAAGCGGCTAGCAACTACTGAAAATCCACCATCTCAGCGCCAACTTTCCAGAATGTGTGGAACATCGCTAAAAACGATAAATAACATCATTCACAAAGATTTGGAACTGGATACCCGACGAAAAGGCAAGGTTCACAAGCTCACCCCCTTTCCACATGAAAAACCGTGCAACGAATGCCCGGAAGCTCTATGAGGAACACCTGGCCGGTTCCAGATCGGAATATACTGCAACATTGGACGAAGCATGGATGTATGTGACGTATTGCAATGGAATCCGGAAGATCTGTTACATCAAAAGAGGCAATCAGGTCCCGGATAATTGGGTTCACCAATGCTCCGAAACTTTCCCTAAAGGTTTCATGGTTGTCGGGGTAATGACTGGCCGTGGAGTCCTTCCGCTCATAAAGGTTCCATCGAAGGTGAAGGTGAACTCAGAATTCTATATAGAATGCGTTCTGAAACCTGTCATCGAACAACTGAAGGACCTTTACCCAGGGGAAATGGACAAAGTGTTCCTTCATCACGACAAAGCCTCTTCCCATACCTCCAACAAAACCCAACAGTTCCTACAAGAAATGAAGGACACCCTAGGCCTAAATTTTATCAGGAACTCGGACATTCCAGTGAAGTCTCCCGACGCCAGCCCACTGGATTTTTACGGGTTCGGTATGTTGAAACAACGGCTCTTCAACCGACGTCCCAAACCTGAGGCCGGACTTTGGAAAGCCGCACAAGAGGAGTGGTCGAATGTTTCGCTCTCCAAAGTCAAGGAAGTATTCGCAGCTTGGAAAGTCCGATGCAGGGAGATAGCCAAGAAGAAGGGGAAGCACATAGAACACATGAAAAAAATTCACGTTCGAAAAATAAAGTTCTAACGGACGTTTGAAATCGTTTCATTTGAAAGGAAACACCCTCTGTATATAGTGAAAATGAAAATATAATTTAGCATGATGCCATTTTATTTAAAGATATATTTATGGATTTCTCTATTTTCATAATATAAACAAGTACTTGTATATATGGTGAAAATAGAGCAATCCATTTTTAATACATTAATTAAAAAAAGGATAATTTATTTATAAGGTTTGTGTGTGTGTGTGTGTGAATCCCGGTAGAAGATAGGCGTATGACTCGTCGAAATATTGGAGAGTTATTAAACATTATAATCCAAAGCCCTATTTTAATGATATATATAAACATCTGGCCACCGTAAATTCAACACCCTGAAAGAAGCATGCAAATAGCATGAAATTTACAACATGCATTAGCGGAGATGAGATATTCAAATGATTAGAATTTCAGCGCAGACGCACATCACCGTGGCTCCACTTCATAGCACTATTTAAGGCTTGGAGAATTCGACGATTTCTAGTTTGGCAATTGTGTTTTTATTGTGTTTAAAACAACTGATCAATTAGGCCTCTTAGAAAACAGCGATCATCTTTTGATCAAGTATCCGAGTTTGACAGAGGAAGGATAGTGGCCTACCGAGATTGTGGATTATCTTTCAGGGAAATCGGTAGTCGTGTTGGACGACTCCAAACAACTGTAATGCGGATATGTGATCGTTGGATACAGGAAGGTACGACGGACCGACGTGTTCGATCGCATACACCCAAGTGCACTACTTCACGTGCTGACAGACAAATTGTGCGCATGACAGTGACAGATCGCTCAGTCACATCATGAACCGTAGCACAGCACATTCAGTCTGTAACGCATCATCCAGTGTCTGCGCGTACCATTCGACGCCGTTTACAGCAGAGTGGTCTGTCCGCAAGACATCCATTGCTTCGTCTACCCTTGACTCAGAACCACAGACGTCTCCGCCGCCAATGGTGCGTTGAAAGAAGGATGTGGATGGCAGAATGGAATGAAATTGTCTTTACTGACAAGTCACGCTTCTGTCTGCAACAGCACGGTGGTCGGATTTGAGTCTGGAGACACCGTGGAGAGAGGATGCTGAACAGCTGTGTTATGCACCGCCACACTGGTTTCACCGGGTATTATGGTATGGGGCGGTATTGGATATCACACTCGCACTCCTCTAGTACGCATTGCCGGTACCTTAAAAAGCCAATGCTACATCTCCGAAGTGTTGGAACCAGTTGTCCTTCCTCACCTTCAGGACTTGCTCACAGCCATATATCAACAGGATAAAGTGCGACCACCCGTGACACGCATTGTACAAAGGTTCTTCGTCAATCGCCAGATTGAATTGCTTTCCTGGCCGACTCGCTCTCCGGATCTTTCGCCGATAGAAAACATGCGTTCCGTGGTTGTTCAACGATTGACCCAGATTACATCCCCAGCTGCCACACCAGATCAACTTTGGGAATGTGTGGAAGCTGCCTGGTCTTCTGTACACCAGAACACATCCAAAGTCTCTTTGAATCAATGCCGAGGCGTGTGGCAGCGGTGATCTCCAACAATAGTAGCTACTGACTCTGGCAGGAACCACACTTCGCAGAAGTCTATAAATTTAATCATTTGATACTTGGTCAACATGTAATCTACAAAATAAATGTTGCTGTGATATCTCTTGTCTTTCTTGGTGTTGGGTGGCCCGCAGTGTGTATTGATTCTATTTTAAAAATATAGAAACATATATTATAAATATACCAAAAGAGAGGCACTTCTCCCTTTAAATGTGCAACAGAATGATGGCACTATTGCATCACTCTTATGAAACCCTTAATGGTTATGATAAGGAATGAGCCCCAACACTAGTTTTGTCAGATTCAGATAAAATGCCAACCTGTATACCATGATTTCGTGCTTTGGCCTTCATCAATATATATAAATATATATTCTATCTGTTCATATATTTATATATTCCATAATGTGTAAGAGATTTCCTGATATGTAATATAAATTGTTTTCAAATAACCTTAGTTAATAAAATAAATGCGCATTTATATGTATCTTTTTCAGAATTTCTAGCATCTATTAATTGGAAATATGCATCCAAAAGTCCACCAATTGGATATGTGGTCCTAAGCACAGGTTTACCCAATGCGATATATAAATGTATAATTCCTTTAGAATACCTGCTGGATAAGAGTGATGTTTATGATTCAACAGGAAAACTTCTGGAAAAGTTGAGCATTGAATTGGCTATATAATTGA
The DNA here is from genome assembly GCA_030710605.1 of Cordylochernes scorpioides. Classification (NCBI taxonomy): domain Eukaryota; kingdom Metazoa; phylum Arthropoda; class Arachnida; order Pseudoscorpiones; family Chernetidae; genus Cordylochernes; species Cordylochernes scorpioides. The sequence continues at coordinate 5,540,474 of CP092877.1, read as the reverse complement.
AAGAAGAATGATCGATTTACCTACAGGTTTATGTAGATACATCTAGTTGTATCTTGATGCCGCGTTTTCCCACCGTTGGGTGTCTCAGAGTTGAGCATTGATTGAGCAGCTTCTTCCAACATATTTAAGTAGTGATTATGAGAATATGTTATATCACAAGAAAAGGATTTGAATAGTTCGATATTAAGTGATGACATTAAAGATGATTTAAACTTCATAAATATATCTAAATCACTTTAAATTTACCAAAGAGCCTTAAAATAATTTTTAACGCTTTTCCAAATGTTTTAATTTTTGTTCGCTTCTGACGAGGACAAAATATTTTTGTCAAAAGGCCGAGACAATAAAAAAGATCTACTGGCCGAAGTATCTTTAATTTGAAGAACTATGAATGCCGGTCAGGCAGCCTCTATCTTTACGATAAATCACTTTTAACATATCTAATTATTTGATTTATTCAAATATCATGCTGATCAATATATAGCCATATCCCAAACCATGATATGCAGTTAACTTTTTTTTTCAATATTCTTAAGTAGTTTTTTTGTGACAATTTCATTTATTTTTATATGCGCGTTCTACATAGAAATGTCAAATATAAACTTGTACTTGGTGTGTACGCCTTTTTAAAGGAAGACGTAGCCTTTATCCACATATATAGGTATACTGATTCCTGTTACACTAATGAGACCTAGAGAGATAGCTAGAGCTCTGAGCTTATTTTAAATATTGTAATATGTATACTCCCCTCCTCACTGTATGACAAGATATCCGAGAGGCAGGGATCCCAGGGTGAAGTTGTGGCAAGATGGATGGACACCGGCTACGGGAGGATGGCCCACATGTGTGTGGGGAGGACAGGCGCCAGAACGGCATCCAATGTGGGGGACAAGACAGTTTTAGATATTGACGGCGAGAGAAGACGCGGCAGGTTATCCCCGAGAGTATGACTGTGTCGATTAACAAGAAGACAGGGTAGGAAGAACAAGGAGGGACCTTCCCATTGCAGACATTGAAGGCAAATCCATCTACTATACATAGTTATTAATATCCCTTTTAAAGCTATTGTAATGAATGATATAGTACTAAGCTGTATCCACAATGAACTCACATTGTTCTCTTAGGAACCTTGAACGCAAACATCGACGGCTGAGAAGCGTCGTAACAATATATTTAACTTGATAAAGATAAAAGGTGAAGAATAAGCGTGAAATTATGATTTCTAAGGTGCTTCTTAGAAGCGCGGTAACAATATATTTAACTTGATAAAGATAAAAGGTGAAGAATAAGCGTGAAATTATGATTTCTAAGGTGCTTCTTAGAAGCGTCGTAACAATATATTTAACTTGATAAAGATAAAAGGTGAATAATATTCGTGAAATTATGATTTCTAAGATGCTTCTTTATACAGGAACGTTTTTTTCCCAATTCAACATATCAGTTATTTTAGGATATAAAATACGAAATGTTTTACTTTTTAAATCACAAAACAAAGTTTTGCACTTCCCTACCTTCATTTATGCGTATGAAAAATTTCAAGAAATTGATATAACAGTTTGGTTGAAAACCTGGTATCAAGGTGCCTATATTCAAACCAATATTAATAACAATTTAAAATGTTATTTCATATTTATCCTATTTTGATGAATGAAAATAATCAAATTGCTTTAGAGGAAATGAGTTTCTCTATATAAAGGCGCTACAGTGGTAAAATACTAAATATTCAATGTGGAAATTATATTCCTAGAATATATAATTTATAAAATCAATTTATATATATTTTTATATTTCACTTTTATTAGTATTATATATTCATTTAACAATTATATTTATTATTATTTTACACACAGTTACTCTCTATGTAATATTATTTATATTTTATTAAAAATATATTTCATGAATATATCGACGTCAACACCATATTAAGCCGTATTCTAATGTATGAAATAATATTTATAAGTAAATGTGGGATATATGTGTGGGGCAAAATAAGGAGAATAGTTCACAACAAATTCTATTAGAAGCTCTCGGGGTGGAACGGAATAAACCGACAAATCAGGACTTCACGCGGGGATGATAAAACAAACAAAAAAGCCGCGGAAGGGAGCCCGGGGCAACTTTGACAATTTGGACTTTCCCCGACTCCTTTCTCGGTATCTTGCTAAGCAAGCTTCTAATCTAAACCCGGCATCTCTATTCACTGCGAGATTTAGCACTACCTGAGATTTTTGTGGAGCCACCACAAATATTTTACGTAAGAAATGTTTTCCCCGCCGTATTTTTTACCTTGTCTCCCTCTTTCTTTGTTGAAATATTCACTCGATGGCACTGAGATTCTTAGATATCGAGAAATAGTAATTTGACAAGTAGCACATAACATGATTTTTATTAATTGTTTAAATTTATTGAGAACATTTTATTGTTCATTCAATTTTATAAACATTTTTTATTACCCACTAATCTCTCTTACCCAGTTTTCCTTGCTAAATACGGACCATGTAGAAAAATATAACCATAAAATAAGCAATAGTAGAGAAGTCTGGACATTAAACTGAGACTGTTAGGTTTCATCACTGATATTCCCTCCAACTTTAATGTTTTATCATCGCCTTACAAGGTCTGAAGAAATAGTTTATAATTATAAAAATTAGTGTTGACAATGTGTATTAATTTTCAGTAAAGCGATTAGTGACATGTGTACATCAAATATGACGACGCAGTGTTACAGAGCTTGCGGTAATAGCGCTAGCGGTTCTGTAGATAAAGTGAGGCAAAGCACATTTCTTTATTGACGAAGTATAAACCATGGTTGAACAATGCGAAAGACATAAATTCAGCGGAAGTGGTATTTCCACAACATAATCTGAAACCAAAGTGTGCAATATATATTTTGGATTTTCACGCAAAAGTTCAACAACAACAAAAACATCTCTTTAGCAATTCAGAGGTGGACTCCAAATGATAGATCCCTCCTGGACCGCCTTCCCGCCATTTTGTTTACATACGTTTGTAATTATGAAACATGGTCCTGTCAACTTGTTATTTTTCTTGTATACTCAGCGCATATTTTAATTTCTATCTTTATCTCCAACAAAATCAACTGAACGTTAATTTTTGTTCTACTAGATGGCGCTCTGCCATCTAAAATGCTCATGTGAGTCGTCAAGAAATGCTAATCTTACTTTTAATATCAACACCCGACTGTTTTTATTTTTTTTTCACACACACGCA